>BFEA01000274.1:1277663-1288114 GCA_003427395.1 Chara braunii
ACACTAAATCTCTCTCTCTCTCTCTCTCTCTCACACACACACACACACACACACACACACACACACACACACACACACAGAGAGAGAGAGAGAGAGAGGAGAGGAGGTGTGGGGCAATGGCGCAAAGGGCAGGGTGCTTTTGAGCGTGAGCAGGCGGGAATTTTCGGCGCAGGTGTAAAACCTCTCAGCGCAGGCGCATTCCGTACGGCCCCGGGCGCGATTGTGATTTTTTTTGTTTGTTTGGTGAAGACGAGTATGCTGACCTAGCTACCGGCTTACAGGTCGGACTGAACATTGTCCGGTAGTGGGCCTGCGTGGTCCAAATGAATCTGCAACCTCCCCTACAGTCTTACCCTGCCCCGAGCCTGTCGTTTTGATCTTGTGGCGACAAGATTTTTTGCTGCAAGCTCGGGGCTGTGTACTGGTGGTTTAAATTGTGGACGATTTCTCTCAAATAGAACTCCGCATTGTACACAACACATAGGCATTCTATTTGAATTGCAAAGCCCGGGTGTCCTGATTGAATTTTTCGCTTCAGAAAAACTTCTCGTTAGAATGCTCCCATGTCAAATCAGGACAGGCCCGATCAGAAACATGGATCAGGATCTTGCAGAACTTCAGGAAGCCATACCTTTGGCATGGCTGCAGGCTCTGAAAAAGGGCCGCGAGTTCAAACCTGACAATTGGGTAATACCGCTGGACTCCCTGTACATCCCCATGAGAGTGTACAAGGTGCAGTATACTCGCCCCCAGGACGAGGACGGGAGCTTCCAAGCATGTAGTCATGCCCTGCCGGGAGAGAGATGGTCTCAGCTGCACAGACAAGAGGACCAGGATACACGATGACCTACATCCTCTCTCATTAGAGTCAGGGTGGTCGGGGACCAGAAGGACAGCCTTTTTGTATACGAGCCCACCCTCCCTCTCCACCTGCTACCCTTCGACCCAGCTGAGTGGGAATGGACATGGGCAGGCTCGTGCACAATGACCCTGTGGCAATACACAGCACGCAAGCAACGATCCATCATGAATAAAATTATCAAACGTTGGGAGAGAGACTCCCCAATGGAGAAACCGGACCTCAAAAACTTCAGATGGGCATACAACTCACACATCAACCCAACCAATCATAGAGCCCGGCAGTGGCAAATCATACACGCATGTTTGCTTACACCGGATTGGCTAACAGCAAGGACGGACCTAGAAGGCAAAGGCGAACTGTCCCCCTTGTGCTCCTACTGCACACAGGCTTTCCTGAAGAAGAGAGCCACCCTGGAACACTGTTTACTGGACTGTTCAATGGTGGCTCAGCTATGGAGTTGGTGGGATGCTGCTTGGCACCATCTCACAGAGACACACCTCCTGTGGAATGTGGCCACCCTCTTGTTGGGGGAGCCCCTGTCGGAGGTAACACAATGGTCCCCCTTTATGATCAACCTCTTCACATATACTAGGCTCGCTGTGCTCATGGCGGCGTGGTGAATGCGGTGTGCCCACGAGAGAAAACAACATACATTTGGCTTCGTGCAAGCCAGAGCCTCTGTGATTGACACAATTACAGCAAAAACAGAAGGCGCATGGACCCAGCCAGGAAACACGATCTCGTCCGGTCATTCTCGGACACCTGGATAGACAAAAATGGAGGACTTTGCTACCTGGACAATAATAACAACCTTCAGTGGAGCCACTGGCTCTCGACAGAAAACCAATGGGAGAGACTGCCGAGACAACATTTTCAATTTGTTAATTTGCCAACAAACTTTGTTCTCCTCCCGGACCCTGGATCTCCCAATCCTCCACTCGCGATCTGCCCCCCCTCCCCCCCCTTTCTCCACCTCCCACCGCCCCCCCCCCCCCCCCCCCCCCCCCCCCCCCCCCCCCCCCCCCCCCCCCCCCCCCCCCCGATACCGCCCCCGCCTCCGCCCCCCCTTCCTCGATGACTACCACATCCCCCTTTCCCCTCGCCCCCAGGTCCCATCCCGGCCCCGACCCCGTCCAACCTCTCCCCCCTGCCCCTCTCTCCCTTTATGTCGGCCACGGGAAGAGCATCCACCGGGTTTCAGAACTGGTGGCAGAGATCGGACTGAAGGGAACACATCATTGCAGAACTGGGGAGACACGTATGCCGAACTGGATACAACTGCAAGAATCCACAGTACAAGCGCAGAATAGAAGCCGTTGGATGTAGCTAGGACACTCTTCTAAAGAACAACTGTCATAATGTTGACTCAGTTGATAGGCTAGTCAATTCTAAAACAACTGTCGTAATGTTGTCTCAGTTGATAGGCTAGTCAATTAAGATGCACGTACGCCCTGCTGCTCGCTGGTCAGTTCAGTCAAATGTCTGTTCAAACAAACAACTATATTGCTCTGGGACGCTGGACCCAATTTCCATCAGGTGTTGCTCCCCACCAATAGATGGAGCCTCCCCGGGAGTGCTAGTGGTGACTGCTTTTATCAGCACCCCTAGCATTACCTCGGGTGTTTTCGGTAAAAAAAGAAAAAAAGAAAAAAGAAAAGAAAAAAAGATTGCTCCCATGTCAAACAGTTCAATTTCATTTCTATACGTTTTTTGCTGTGCTGACTGGAAACACCAGCTGCAGGCGACCAGATTGAGATTTTCCTGGATTCCCAACAAGATTTATATTCAATGTAAAAAGTATCCTACCCCTCTTGGACCCCCTTCCCTTGCCGTGGAAAAGTCAATGTGGACTCCCGCGCTTTCTATTTGAATAAAACGTCCATTGGCGTTCTATTCATTTAGAGCGGTCTTACATTATGTTCGGGGGGAAGAAGGTTAGCATGAGCTCTGCTTAAACCCACCCCTCCAATGGCCCCTGCACTGGTCATTTTTCTTGTCTACAAGTACCAGGCCCAAATCTACAGTGCCTGGGCGCGGTAGAGGTTCGGTGGAGAAGGGCACCACAATTATTTTTCCTCGCGGTGGCACTGTAGATTTTGAGCTCGGGGAAATGCAAATTTTGGGTTGTCAAAATAGGTCCGGATGGAGTGGTGGTTTAAATAAAAGGTGCCACCTTGAAGTCGTGCAGTGTGCGCTGCAGGAGTGTGCTTGAGGCTGTGCTTGTGATGTATGCTGGTGACCCCTTACACCACCTCTACCTCTGAGCCTCCTTTTCCCGAGGTGGAAAAGAACTGTGAGCCAAGCTTTGCCAAAGTGCGGCATTTTTTTTCTTTCTTTTGGCTGGTGCCGCTGGCCGTTGTGATCCAGTAGTACTGTTCATCAGAAGAACCCAGAATGTCACATTTCGGGTTCTCAATGTTGCCTGTGAAAAGTTGTGGCGGTTTAAACCACCATGTCCTTGCCCAGGCATCGTCGAGAAAAAAAAATGTAACACTCCGGGTTCTTCGGAGGCAGGGGGCTACTGCACCAAAATGGTTGAAGGCACCGACCAAAAGAAAACGCCGGCACTTTGGCAAAGCTTGGCCCGCAGGGGGACTCCGTCTCTGCAAAAGAGGCTAGGAGGTAGTGGTGGGTTTAAAACACCGGAATCTTTCACAGTGTTACGATCCCGGTCATTCCCAAAGTGCAAATTCACAATGAAAGACAATGCCACCCAATTGCGAAAGAAATGAAAGCACTTGCAAAAAGATAGAGACCAGAGAAGAGGGAAAGAAGAAGAAGAAGAAGAAGATGTACACCAGCAAGACCAATGACAAATCCCCCCTTCTCTCTCCACCTTCCTCCTCCTCCTTCACTTCGCCAATCTTATTCTTATCCCAATAATAATAATAACAATGAGTGGATGAACCAGAATCAATATCCGAAGTTCCCTCTTACTGCTGACTCAATCAACAACAACAACAACAACAACAACAACAATAACCAGTCCACCATAGCTATGGCTTCTCTCCTTCTTCCTCCTCTCACATGCCTAGGCTATGGCGGACTACTGAGGGCCCTGCCCTCCTGTCCAAAGGACAACCCAAAGCAGCTATGCCGCCGCTGACTGAACCGCCATGCCTGACTCTGCCTCGAGCTTCCTTGGTGCGGCACTACCCCAACTGGGGCCTTCCAGATGCAGCGCCCAACAATGTGATGAAGATGGTGTCCACCATAGCCAGGTAGGTGCCTCGCCACTCTCCTCTTTCGCCCCCTTCTTCCTCCTCCTCAGGCTGGGCTGCTCGCCATAGCCAGGCTGAGCACCCAGCTGCCCTTCACCTCCAGGCAGCACTGTACCAGTCCAGCGCTGTGCTCCAGAAGCATCTCGCCAATCCTTGCATACCGCGAATGAGGAGGAGCTACTTGCTCCTACTGAAGATATAGCGGCCTACTGGCCTCTTGGGCGGTGACTTCCTAGGCCGAGCGGCCTCCCAGCAACCGGTACCTCCTCCCTTTCATTGCAGGCTCTGCTATCCTCCTCCGGACAGGCCCTAGACCCTGCTACTTGGACTGGTACCTCTAGCCTACAGCTACTGGCCTCTAAAAATGCCAACTTTTTGTCTTCTTCTGCTCGGCCTCCAGTACCCGACACTTCTACCACTACTTGAGTGGTACCGGCCTACCTGCTACTTGAGTGTTTTTCCCCTCTGCTCTAAGTGTAGTGGGCCTACCCCCGCTACTCCAGTGTTTTCCCCGCTGCAACCCTCAAAGTCACGGCCACAGGTAAGTACCGGCCCTGCGGGGGCTTKCAACCAACAAGTACCCTTGCGGGTCACACACACACTCAGCCGACAAGCACTCAGACAGTCACGCAAACCAGCAGGCACGCACACACACACAGACATGGAAATCAGAGCAGAACGTGGGAATCTCAGCAAGGCATTCATTCCAGCGGCAAATCCCAGAAATCAGCAGTGTTCTCAGTCTGTGTTTTTGGCGGGTCATTACAGCAGCTATTTTGTTCAGACGCGGACGGTCACGCACCACGTCTTTCAGGGCTCAGCCTGCTGGACCGGAATGGCTGGCGACGCTTGTCTGAGTCGGGAAAACGAGGCTCGGATATACTGGTGGCTTAAACCGCGGGTACCTTTCCCATGGTTTAAGATGCACGGAGCGTTTTCCCTTAGATTACGGACCCATCAGACCATTATTGTCCACCTGGGACAGATCCAAGGGGTGCACTTCGTATTTCCAGATGGTCCCAAATGACCCATATGGTGGATATACGTCAAGTAGAGACTCTACTAGAGAGTCAAAATGCAAGGCTTTGTTGTTAAGCTGAATGCTACTTTGCTGGTGAACAGAGGTAAATGTTTGAGATGATGGGGTCATCTGCTGATGATTGTTCCCGATGGGAATGTCCAGGAAGGCCATCACAATTTTTGGATGGCTCAGAGGTGTGATCCAGGGGATGCGCATTAAGTTTATAGGCAGGGGATGCGCATTAAGTTTATAGGCAGGGCCCGGGATTTCTTTTGGCACTCTTTTCCTTTGACGAGCTGGTGGGAAAGACGGAAACCCTGGTCCGAGGCTTAGACCACCAGGACCTTTCCCAGGTATTTTCTTTCAAAACTCCTTTGTCAGACCGGTGGTCCTTCGTGTCCCTGGCTTTCCAAACCTGAGTGAGGTGGGGCTCCAAACCTGAGTGAGGTGGGCCTGGTGGGGTCTGTTGGGAACAGCCATGGAGACGGGTGGGCACCGAGTGTGAGAGAGTGCACTATGTGCCATTGAATGGGAGAAATGCCGTACATTTTATGGGTCATGTCCACGCCAGAGTAAGGGATGCATGTGCATGCATGTGCACTAGCATCGTTCTACACACGTGCACTCACATTGTGCTACAAATGCCAATCAACCTGGTCGATAGACAAACTGGCATGTGCTGAGTGAGGTGGAGGTGGGGTCTGTTTGGAATAGCCAGGGAGAAGGGTGGGCACCGAGTGTGAGAGGGAATGCACTATGTGCCATTGAATGGCAGAAATGTCTTACATCTCATGGATCGTGTCCACGCCGGAGTAAGGCATGCATGTGCACTCACATCATTCCACGCACGTGCACTCACATCATTCCACGCACGTGCACTCACATTGTGCCAACAAATGTCAATCCACCTGGTTGATAGACGTAGCAGCATGTGTTGTTGCCCTTTTGTACATATGGCTAGTGTATTGTCTTTATTTTGTCCGACTCCTGGTGGCGAAAATGTGTGCTGTCACATGGCACGAAACATTCAAGGGCATGAAACGTTTAAGCTGTGAATTTTCCACAATTCGGAGTGCAAGCCCGTGCTTTTTTTTCCCCTTTTTTCTCTTTTTTTTAGTACTGCGCCACTGGCCCTGGTTGCTGGATTTTTCCATCCTGTGGACATATTTCGACTGACATGCAATGCCTTTGCGGTGTGCAAGGCTTATGGTATGGGCCCTTCTGGTTGGCCCAACGGCAACATATCACCGCTGATATTGGCATGATTGGTTTTCAGTTAATAGTGGGGGTATCATTCCTCACACGAGGCATCACTCGCTGCCAACGCTCCGTTCGTACGGATTTTGTTTTCACATGTTAGTGATATGGGGGACTCTCCTGCATGAGAATGGCTAACCATTCTCCTACCGTTACAGGTTATAGCTTGCACACACCCCTTCCATTATCCTGTCTCTCTGGATGACCAAAGGAAACTGCCCTTTGTGTCAACCAATTCTTGATGAAGCCCACATGCCAGGGTCTGAATGGTGTGAACTCTTTCCAGGCAGCATCTTTCTTGCTAACCCTGTTCATCATTACAGCATGTTGCCTTGTTGCCTGGAAGACAGTGTGCGCCACTGGACTATCAGAGTGTGTTTGTCGGGAAGGAGGGAGTGTGGATGCGGAAAGCCGGTTGTTGCGCCTGTGCTCTGAACTTGTATTTACACAGACCTTCATGTCTCTTGTCTTTGTCGTCTGCATTACTTCCGCCTTTTTGAGGCCACTAGTGCCAAAATAGGCAAATCAAGAAGGATGTGGAATGTGTCACCCACACCGCATCTGCAGGACAATGGTAGAAGATGAGAGTCACCTGTTGTGCTGTTTGTCATGCGTGCCTCTCTCTTTTTTGCCGGCATTGCGTATTCATCGACTTCACCCTCCTGCCCCTACTGCAGCTTTGCACAAACCAGCAGAACCGTACCCCGAGTCAGCAAGAAGTGAAGGCTCCTAATGTCCGTGTTCGACCCGTTCTTTGTGGTAACCATTGATGTGCTCCAAGTTCCACAACTCTTTTTCAATTGCTTCGTATGGTTCTTTGGACACCTGGCGGTGTCTGCGGAGTTCATGGCGGGGTTATCCTTTTACCAAGTCCCCATCATGCCTGCATATCTCGCCACCAGCCCTGGCATGTGAAGCCTGGGCGATGGATGTTTTTTAGTGCCCTTCTAATGCTTGAGGCTATTATCATGACAAGCTAAGTCTATGATTCACTTCGAAATGAGGTGGTACGAAGGCCCACAGAGACAAAAAGGCTGGTCGTGCCAGCCAAAAATAAAATCCATTTTTATTTTTATTTTTATTTTTTTTAACTGGGCTTGGCTGTTTGTCCGGGCACCTGTACACCCAACTTATGCCCGGATAGACGCCTGGGTGCCCGGTCGGGCATATGCCAAGTATACGACTCGCTGAAATGAGGTGGTACAAAGGCCAGGCATGTGTTGAAGAGACAACATCTTGGTTGCCCGGTCGGGCATATGCCAAGTATACGACTCGCTGAAATGAGGTGGTACAAAGGCCAGGCATGTGTTGAAGAGACAACATCTTGGTTGCCCACTTGAGAGTCTGGCAAGGGTTCTGCAGTTCCACTTGCTTCGTTCCCAAGCCCGCCTTGCGGAAGCACAGTTCCACTTGAGTCTGGTCAGATCATGCACGAGATCCCCTCCTACCTAGTCTGACACAGCTCTGTGGAAGCACAGCAAATCAGATGCGAAGAGTAGCTACTTGAAGCAATGGAGATTTGAGTGGTGTATAAGGTGCGATCCTATTGGTGGATTGTGCGCTAGAGTCTGCAGAATATCTCAGTCAAGATCCACTCGAAAGTGATTGCCCCAACCAATAGTGTGACCTCCAAATTCCAGCATGACAGAGTATGCTATGAACGGCAGCAGATTTGGAATGAAGGGGCTGTTCCTAGATGGGCCCGGTCCCATTGGGTACCTAAAGGTCCCATGTAGGTCATGACTAGGTCCCGACCAATAAGTGTCCCACATTGACCCACAATTTCCCTCCAAGTGTCTCGCCACCCCAAACTTACACTCAAGCAACCTGGCCGGGTCATGTGTGGACCCTACAAGTCTCCACCAGGTGGGAGCAGCTTCCCCTTACCACGCTGCCCCACTTTCCTCCACTTGCAACCCTAAAACGACATTGTGAGCTCCAAAGTACTTAGTTTAGGGTTGGGGCAGCCAGTCCACCTCTCGCCAGCAAGTGAGATCCGCTCTGGTACCGATGTTATGATCCTGGCTAATTCCGAAGTGCGAATAGACAAGGAAAGACAATGTCGTTCAATTGCAAAAGAAATGAAAGAACTTGGAAAGAGAAAGAGGCAAAGGAAGAAGAAGAAAGAAGAAAGAAAGAAGAAGAAGAAGAAGAAGAAGAAGAAGAAGAAGAAGAAGATGTATACCAGTGAAAGACCAATTACAAATCCCCCTTCTCTCGCCACTCATTCCATCCGAATCCGTCATCATTTTCTCCCCCAATCTTATTCTTTAACAAATAATATTTATAACAATGAATTGCCGAACCAGAACCAATATCGGAATCTCCCTCGTACTGTCAGCAGAACATGAGGTCCATCATAGCCACAACCTTCATCTACATCCACCTCCGATGGGTGGTGGCTATGGCGGACTACTAGGGGCCCAGCCCCTATGTTCAAAAGAGAACGCAAAAGTAGATATGTCCTCTGCTACTCAGTCCGCCATGCCTGACTCTGCTCTGAAGCCTTCTTGATGCTGTGCAACCCCTACTGGGCCCTTCCAGGTGCAATGCCGACCAAGGAGATGAAGATGACGTCCACTATAGCCAGGTAAGTACCTCCTCTATTCTCCTCCTCAATTCCTTCTTCTTCCTCCTACTCCTAACTGTTCCTGTCCACCATAGCCGAGGTGGAAGGCTAGGCGCTCCTCCTCCCGGTGCTCCACGCTAGCACTCTACCACCAGACTCCCCAGCAGTGTGACGCCCAAACTTGTGCAGGCGGAGCAATAAGTACTCTGCCAAGATATATCGTGTGGCCTGCTTCTTGGGCGGTGACTTCCAGGCCACTTGGCCTCCCAAGCAACCTTATACCTCCTCCGTTCAGAGCGAAACATCATTCCTGACCTGATATCTACCGTTCCCCCCCCCCCCCCTCTCTCCTCCCCTCTCTCTTTTTCCCTTTTTTTCCAAGTCCTGCTAGGCATATGACAGGCCCGTGACCACCCGACCATTTGATCATCCCGATGTATTGCCTAACTGGTCCCCAATGAGACACACCCCCACCCTTACTCATCATCTCGATCCCCAGCACATTCCTACTCCCAGGGTCCTTCCTACCTGAGTATACCAAGGATCATCACCCATTCCAGTGATCTTTGACCGGACAGCAGTTATGGGAATCAGGGCTAAGCAGGTGAGTTCTCACCTCCCTCCCCAGCCCTGATTGAACGCCTATTGAACAAGCCACACCGTACTGCCCACACCTGATATCTACTGTTACATGCCCTAGACTCAGGCTACTGGACATCTATCCTTGGACCTAAGCCTACCAGACTTCTACGATTCACATGGCCTCTAAAAGTACTAATTTTCTTTCTTCTTCTGCTCGTCCTACCGCTACTCAAGTGCTACTGACCTACGCTACCACTACTTGAGTGTGCCCTAAGCTACCGGTCGGCCACTTGAGTGTTTCCCCTCTGCAACCCCTGAAGTCACGGCCAGAGGTAAGTACCAGGCTCGGGGGCCTCACAAGCACACAAGTACACTGTCGGGTCACACACACACTCAAGCACTCAGGCACTCAGACAGACACACAGAAACCAGCAAGCACACACACACACACCTCTCCCCTGCCCTTTGTGCCATACTCTATCCTGCCCTTCGCATATTCTCTCCTGCCCTTTGCGCTCCACCTCCCCCTACCCCACACTCCTATAGAACTCCGCCTTCTGGCACGTCAACGGGACCAACTACTTTTTTTGTGAGCGACGCCAGGCGCGCTTCCTGGCTTTTGTAATATACCGAGTTAAGCCGGGTGATGCTACCGGTCGCTTCCAAAAGAAGGGAAAAAGTGTTTAGTTTTTTTTTCTCCTCTTATATACCTTAAAGCAAAAAGCGGTCCACGCGTGACGCTCCCACTGGGCCCAGCAAAAATCAGGCTGGGAGTGTGCTGCAGGGGACTGAAGAGGGTGCGTCGGTTGGGGGGGGCGAGCCATCATATGTTGTTGTTAAGTGGTGTGAAAGGGAAGACGAGAGAGTGTGAGGCCAGCTGCGCAGACTGTCGGTGGATGAGAGAGAGAGAGAGAGAGAGAGAGAGAGAGAGAGAGAGAG
>BFEA01000274.1:1300689-1324071 GCA_003427395.1 Chara braunii
GTTTCAGCAACCACAGGCTTCAGCAGACATTGACAACAACGTACCTGGCTTTCTGCAAACGTTAACCTTCCACACAAAAAAATTTGAAAAGGGGGCTGGAGGTGTTACTGGCAGGCTAGGGACGGTACTTCCCACCCAAAAACTTTGAAAAGGGGGGTGGTGGTGATAGTGTTAGAGGGTGCTTGTCACTGCTGTCTGGTCCAAGTTGCCCTCGATACTGGTAGGGTGGTGGTCCTGAGTGCTGGTCACACTGAGGTAGGATAGTGAGGATACGGGGTGCGCTGGGAGCATTAACATGGGGAAGGGTAGGGATGTGGCCTATCCTGTCAGCACAACCACCAACTGCTGCTGCCAGCAATCACCGGGGATCTAGTCCTTGGCCTCTACAACACCCTGGGCCTTTCAAAAAAAAAAAAAAAATGATGCGCTATGGCCAACCGGGGGGGAACCAGCCTGGTCGACCGGCTGGTAGGACCGGTCCGGTTCCGGTTGGGGGAGGAGCCCCCGGTCCTACGGGGTTTGCAGCCTTGCCTTGTGTCCTGTTTGGTGTGAAGATGGTAGTCAGCGCCTCGCTGCTTTTGCACAAGGAACGGCCATTGCCGAACAGGTGTGCAACTTGCACATGTTAGAATAAGGTCGTGGGACTACCCTCCCCCTCCAACCCCCCCCAAAAAAAGAAAAACGATAATGGGACTACCAACTGACCCAGCTCAGTTGGTACACTGCTGAACTGTTGAAATACAGACCCAAGTCCGAACTCCACTGGAAGCAGAGGAGTGAAAATACTATAATTCTGAATTACCGAGGGCTGGTCAGTTATCTCATGGCCTTTCGCCCTTTAAAAACAAAACAAGTCGACCCGCCACGGCGCAGGAGCGGAGAGGACACGGAAGAGCATGTCAGTGTACGGAGAGGGGGGGACAGAGAAAACAGCAATTTCATTTTAGCATTTCACAACGGACATAACAGGGAAGGGAGGGGGGGGAGGAAATTGGCAAGGAGAAAACAAGCGTGCTGTTGACACTGCATCAATCATTGCAAACGACTGTGAAATGCAGATGTCTAGCAGGTGTTGCTCCCCACCAATAGATGGAGCCTCCCCGAGCGTGCTAGCGGTGTCTGAACTCTCTCTCCGAACATCCAATCGGGCTGTTTAAAAAAAAAAAAGAAAAAAAAAAAAAGAAAAAAAAAAGAAATGCAGATGTCTGAACTCTCTCTCCGAACATCAAGCCACATCATTCTTCCCTCCTCTCCGTCCACGTCATCGTTCGCCCTTCCCTTCCACGTCGTCCTCCCTTTTCCACCCTGGTCGACTCTCTTCTTTCGTCCCTTCCCTTGTGCGATCGCCATGCTCACGCTTCTCGTTGTTGTCTCATCAACCCTCCTCCATGTCATCATCCCTCCCCTTCCACGTCATCCTTCCCTCTTCCCTCCCCTTCCACGTTGTAGCCAGCCTTCCTTTCTTCCCTTCCACATCATCCTCCCTCTCTCCTTTCCACATCATTCATATATTCCCTGCTACCATCTCCCCTTCTACATTGTCCTTTCGTCCTCGACTCGATGTTATCCTCCCTGACAGTCCGGAACAAAAATGGCTCTTCGGCCCACATTAATTGTCCTTCTCCCCTCCGTTCCACGTCATCCACTTTTCTGCGCCGTCCTCATCGTTTCCGCTTTGATGTCATCCCTTCCCTCCCATGTCATCGTGCCTTCCTCCCCTTCCATGTCATCCTCCCCTCACTCCGCTCCACGTCATTCTCCCTGTCCATCCTCGTCCCCTTTTCTATGACCTTCCCGGGGATTACGGCCTTCGTACTCCTTGCCGTCGTTACTTAGTTGTCATTCGCCCTTGCATGTCATTATCCCTCCCCATCTTCCTCTCCCCTTCCACATCATCATCCCTCCCCCACCTGATCCTTCCTTCCTCCCCTCCCTTCCACGCCATCCTCCATTTTCCACCCCGGTCGTCGTCCTCTGTTTCACGCCACGATTCTTCTCCTTCCACGTCACCACCCGTCTGCTTCCACATCATCCTTCCTTCCTCCCCTTCTACGTCAGCCTTTTTCGCTCGTTTCCACAACATTGTCCACCCTTGTCGCCAGTCCACGTTCCACGTCATCGTCTCTCCCCTTCCACATCATCATCCCTACCCTTTTGCCTCCTTTCTTCTTGCCTCGTTCTCCCTTACAGAGAGAGAGATGGACCACGTAATCGGTGGCTAGCCAAGCGGCCAGCGAAAATGTTAGTGTCTATTATCACCAACACAAAGAAAATTCTGCCATGAACTGCATCTTAAATCTGCATGCAGGCCATGTGTAATTTCGATACGCGTAGAAAAAGAGAGAAGTACACGAAGGAACTCCTATATGGTTTGGGTTTGTGTGTGCATGTGTGTGTGGGTGTGTGTGGGTGTGTGTGGGTGTGTGTGGGCGTGTGTGTGCGTGTGAGAGAGTCACAGCTATAATCACGGCCTTTTCGTCTCACTCCTATGTGAGAAGCCCATCATCATCATCATCATCATCATCATCATCATCTCTATCATCATCATGATCGCCAAAAATGTCTTCTTCCTACATGTCTTTCGTTCTCCCCTCCTCCATCCTCCTTGTAGTTCTGATTCTCCTCCTCCTCCTACTCCATCTTTATCGGAGTTCTCCTCCTCTTCTTCCTTCCCCCTCCAAAACTGCGTCCATCGATCACCTTCAATCCACACCTCATCCAGTGCCTTGCATCCATCCACCCATCAGCTTATACTCCCACCAGCTTGACGTATTTATTTTCTTCTTTTTTTGTTTTTGTGATTTTCTTGTTTTTTTTTACTTCGTTTCTGCTTTTCCTGATTTCAGACACGTGGCCCCATCAGGCATTCTGGCCCCCATTCTCAGACTTTCGATTTTCAGTTTCGGCCCTGAGGCATTTTCACTTTCGCCCTCAGGACCGTAATTGAGTCCGGTACTTGAGTAGGGACTCAAGCACAGTACGGGCAGTCGTTTTTCAGCCTCAGTGCTTGTGTTCAGTGCGACTGGGCTTGGACATTGTGTTAGGGAATTCAAGACTGCGACTTTGCCACTTCGTGTCTGCGTCCGTCGAGTCGTGTCCAGTCTGCGTCAAGTCGAGTGAGCGTGTGTGTGTGCTCTCACTCTCCCTCTCTCCCAGCCTCGCTGCTCTGCCTCGTCACACTGGTATCGGAGCGGCGTCGATCGCCCTCCCGCCCACCCTGATCGGCGCGGAGCAGCTTCAACAACGCCATCTCATCATCGTCTTCATCATCGACATTGCCACGTCATCCCCGTTGTCGTCATCGTCAACATTGCCATGTCATCGTCATCGTTGCCACATCATTGCCTCGCTGCCACATCATTACCGTCGCTGCCACGTCATCAACGATCCTGAAATGCCAACGACAAGGTGCAGGTACGTTATTAATTTTTTTTCTTTACATTGTTTCTTCTTCTTCCTCCTCCACAACGTTTCTTTTCTTTTTTTCCTCATCATTCCTTCCCTCGTTTCTTCTACTTCTTTTCCTCCTTCCTCCACGCCTTTCCCCCCATCGCCATGCTAATCTTCATTCTCTGTATCGTTCCAATTTTAATGGATGTATCGAAGGATTCTTCAGTGCCATTCCTCCAACCCGACCCTCTCAAGCTGGCGACCTTTCGCACAAAAGTCGGGGGCCTGGAGCACCAGTACCAGCTCCCTCCTCGGAGACTTCTGACTCTATATGAGGAGGCTGCACAGTTTCAAACTCAAGGAACTGTCAGGCAGTGTTAGGCCCGCAACCGGGCTGGATCGACCCAGGTCCTCCAACCGGAATTCCGGTTGGGCTCAAAACCGGTCCAATTTTTTTATTTATTTTTATTTTTTTGAAAGCAGGAGTCAACTGCGCTCGCCAAGAACAGTCAGAATCCGCAAAGAAAACGATGAACTCAAAACTTTTATCATGCTGGTGGTGGGGGGTTGGGGGGTCGAGGGGGGGGGGGGTGTTAGCAGCGGTGTAACAGTAACCATGGCTAGAGCGACTGGTGGGGTGAAGAAGGAGACGAGGAAGGAGTAGGAGACGTTGATGAAGTAGAAGGGTATGAAGAGGCACCAGGACTTTACTCCTTTCCGAAGGAGTTTTGGCTCGCCTTTTGGGACACACTCCGTCAGGACTTTATGGAATACATTAATGCGGTTCTGGAAGAAGGGACATTTGGGGGTCTATTGAACCAAGGGGTCACCACGCTACTTTACAAAACGGGGGCGAAAAACGAGGTAAGGAGCTACAGGCCTATCGCCCTGTTGTCGGTCCCGTACAAAATGGTGGCGAAAACCCTCACGAACAGGTTGCTGACGCATATGTGTCACCTCATTCATCTGGACCAATCGGGTTTCATACCGGAATGAAACATACAGGACAACATATTACTCGTGAATGAAACAATCAAATATGCTTAACAGAGGGGGAAGGAGGCGGCCATCCTCTTCACTGACTTTGAAAATGCCTATGACTATGTCGACTGGGTATTTTTGGATCTTTGCATGCAAGCAATGAATCTAGGACCGAATATTAGGAGATGGGTAGACACTCTCCATAGAACGGCGACCACTAATGTGATGGTCAACGGATACCTTTCCAACCCCTCCCCCTGCAACGGTCAGTAAGATAGGGAGACCCTATAGCTCCCCTGCTCTTCGTCATCATTATGGAGGCCCTTGCGTCTGCAATAAGGGTCAACCCACTCATTCACAAGATAGATGTTCCTGAAATACCGCACCATCGGATACCAGTCACATCACTTTTCGCTGACGATCTGACAGTGTTCATGAGAGCCGACCCCTGCTCCCTCCAGGCCCTGGTGGACATCATACAAACTTTCTCGACGGCGTCTGACATGGTGGTGAACTGGGGGTCTAAGACTGAGGGATGTTGGCTCCACCCCTTGGACCCACCCCCACCTGAACCGACCGTGGAATGAAAACATCAGGAGGAAGCAATACAGGTGTTCGGCGTTTCACTCACGGCGATGGACCCTCTACCGAACCATGAGGCTTCGTTAGTGGAGGAAGCGATGAGGAGACTGGCCAGTTGGAAGGGCCTACACACCTCCATAGTTGGAAGAGCATTGACGCTCAACACGACCATTTTCTCTATAATGTGGTACAAGGTAGCCTGCTGGCCGATTCAACCAAGATCCCTTAAAAGACTCAAATGTGCAGCGGGCCTATGTTTCGAAAAATGACGATGAGGACCCGTCGTTCCTCTCCTGGGTGGCGTGGGACTATATAGCCCAACCTCGCTCTAAGGGTGGACTCGCTATTTTGGAACCGCAAGACCAGCTAAAAACTCTCTCCTTCAATGTCATAATTCGCCTACTCATGGACAATGACATTCTGTGGGCCCCGTATGCTGAACTGCAAATAACAAATCTATATTTTGCATTTAGTTTTATAATGTTTTTTAAAAAAACACCTATCTAAAGGGAGTGCCGAAATTTTTACGAATTTAAAGAGTTTGTTAAAGTTTTGTCATGGTAGAATTTAAGTTTTATCTTGAGTTCATATCTAACTTTGTATAAATATGGAAGACCTACTTCTGTAAAGCAGATGCTACCCAAATTTTTACTAAATCAAGGAGTTAGGTAAATTTTGACTCGGTAAAATAAACAATGGTGTTCAAATTTCATATATAGTCTTCTATAAATTATGTAAAGGTACTTTCCTACGGGAAGCTTTGCCAAAAGTTTTTGAAATATAGAGGAGTTACAATATTTTAATAACTTTGAAAGTCTGACAGTCTTCCCTTACGAAGGGGAGATAGTGTCGAAATTCCTGATATTTTCAGACATATGTGAGAAGTAAGGTAAGAAGGTAGGAGTATTTCATACTCACTCAAGCATAACTTTGACATCGATCTGTGCTATGTTGCATGCCATTTTAATTCATATTATCTTATGGCTTGACCAGCTTCAAGTTGATCCTACGAGGATCACCTTCTGTTATCTTTTGATAACAGATGGTCGGTTTCCGACTCAACTCGTAACTTCTTATCGCTACTCAACCTAAGGTCTTCGTCACTGTGGGTTGAATTGTTTCTTTGAGTTTTTACGCGGACTTTTATTAAATGATCATTTAAAAAGAGATTGAGTGTGTTTTTTTGGAAGGTAGGACGAATCTTCGGGCTTGTGTGAATAAGACAAGGGGTGTTAGTGCATAGAGTGGTTGAAGTTGACCCCGTGTAGTGTGGTATGTCGATGATTGAATCTTTTGTGGGATTGCAAGTATGTTTTTGTGAGTCGAAGTCCGGATTTGACTTTGTATGCGATCACGTGTATATTTTGAAGGAAATCACATTGTGATTGTGAGAGTGATCACCTCGTGTTTTATAACATTGTTATATTTATATTCTGCATATACACATAGTCTACTTTGATCGTTCATAAGGATTGAGTAAATTTGTGTAGAGAAAAAAAAAAAAAAAGTTTTTTTCTTTTTTAGTTGGATGTTGAGGTCCATGGTGACCATCAAAGTCAAATCCCTCCACTTGTTTCCTGGACGCTGAAGATGGGACCCATTTTCAGGATCAGAGGCATTTGCCCACCACTAAGGGCCGAAGCCCGCCTACCGCTTCTCTCCGCAGTGTGCAAAAGAGGGTAGGTCTCACAATCGAACTTGGGATTGTCTGACGGGACGCATGTCAGCCGACATTTGAGTATCGAATGCAGCCCTCAAGATTATTAAGGACCATGTGGTTGTGGGTACTACATAGTACGTAATCATCTCGACCACTTGCGTATTCATGCATGGATGGTCAATATGATAAAGTCTATGTCGCCTCAATTTTTATTCAAGAGTTTCGCGCGCGACACCTTTGTAATTCTTTCGTCGAAAGTTATGGGTAAAATGTGGAAAAAACGACTAGGCGTGAGTTACGTACGAAGTTTGATTTTATTTTTGTGAGAAGTATCGCGTGGTTAGATTTGACCGTCCTAGTCGACCGGTGAGGGATTGCGTTCAAAAGATCAATGCCTCGGGCGACAATTCGCGTACGAATCCGATTCGGGCGTTAACCACGTGTTCGCCCCATGCTACAACGAATGAGAAACGGCCTCGGCCAATTGCATACGAAAAACCTTCGCATGTGGTTCAATAGCTCGGCGGGGATACGCCCAGCTAAGGGATGGTGACAACTCCCACGGGTGGAGGAAAGTTGTACCTCGTGTGACTCTATCTTGTCGTAGGGGTTCGCGAGAAGAATGGATGGCGCACTCGGCCAGAGCGACGAGTCCCGCAAAATCCTGCGTGACGCGGCCGGGAGGGTCCCCTTGCAGGACCGATGCGCTCGACACCACTCTCATACTTCCAAACTCAAACTTTCGCTACTCCCCCCCCATATTCATCTTGGTCCCCCCCCCCTCAAATCCGCCCCACCCCAACCTTCTTCCGCTTCTGCCCCCTCGCAAAACCCCTCCTCCCCTGCAACAGCTGGGGCAAGCAGATTAACCCCTCGTATCTGGTTGGCTGACAAGGCCATCCTAGCAAATGGACGTATAAATTCCAGCAAGCAAGATAGCAAAAGGTATATAATCCGTATATTCATAGGTAAAAAAAAAACAAAAAAAACAAAAAAAAAAACAAAGGTGTATTCATAGGGGTGGGTTTTAGGAGATGGTGGTTTGCGTGGGATGGGGAAGAAGGAGAGAAAATAGCAGTGCCTCGCACATGGCCGAAGTCGTCACTTTGATGTGAGCAACGCCGGGTGTGGTTCCCAACTTGTATAATAAAGTTGTCTTTTTTTTCAAAAAGGAAAAGAAAGAAAAAGGAAAGAAGGGTACCAAAAGGCACACTCACAAAAAAAAAAAAAAAAAAAAAAAAAAAAAAAAAAAAGGTCGATGTATAGGGGTGGATTCCTTTGAGATGCTGGCCCCTGTCTCCTGTAACTGCGACCCTAAGCTATGCTGATTTTTATCATGGGATGCTGGCCCTGGGTTCCAGCAGGTGCTGGTCCCCACCACTAGAGTGGGGCTGTCCCAGGGACATGGCCTCAGAACTCATATCACCACTTGGACAGTGGCTACCCATAGTGACGACTGGTTTACCTACGTGCAAGTAAAAAAAAAAAGAAAAAAGAGAAAACTACTGTGTTCACCAGAATACAACGTATGGTCATTATAGCTGCATTTGGGGCAACTTTGAGTCTAGATACAGCAAGATTTACCGTACGTTGCATTTGGGTGAACACAGTAGGGCGCGGTCAAGGTTTTCACTTTTAAATGCGTTTCAGCCGGTTTCGCGAATTTTGTGAGGAAAATCGTGAATGCGTACAATCTGTCTCTTATACACATCTAGATGTGTATAAGAGACAGGCACAGGAGGCCCCCGCCTTCAAAAAAAAAAAAAACGATTCTGGGCTGTTTTTTTGCCCGACCGGTTTGCCTGGGCGGCGTCCGTACTCAGTTTTTTTTTTTGGTTGGGTATTCCGACATGACTCCCAGGCAAAAGTTATTTGTATTATTATGTTACATCTCGCTTCTGTTCATTTTCCTTGCATACTTTTTTTTTTTTTTTTTTAACGTACCTGTACGTGTTTTTTTAGCACGTACGCATACTCCGGAGTATGTACTCGCACTCCCGTACGCACACATGGTGCTACCTAGCTATGCACTGCGTTGCGAATAAATATATGAAATCATGAAAACCACTTCTTCATACGGCCAAGGAAAGGCTGCGAAGGTTTTTTTTAGGTGAAAGTTTTGCACTAATCGCATGCACATCTATAAACTCCTCCTCCTCCTCCTCCTCCTCCTTCTACCCCTTTTGGCAAGACCGCATGCTTGGAAACATTTACATTGGCAATTTTTTTTATTTTATTTTTTTGCAATGATACCTTGGCAATCTTAAATCATATTGTGATGCCCAGCCTCCGCTTGTACATTGGCAGCAGCAAAATGGACACACACATAAACAATAAAGACAAGTTTGTTTTTTTTTAAGTAAAAAAAAAAATCACTTTCGAAAGTTGAATTGTGGAGGTTTTAACTGAAAGTTCTTAAAGAACTAGTACCTCCGCCAGTGTCGGGAAAAATATATTTTTTTCAAAAATGGCAGTTTTCCTAAAGTCCCCGAAGAGTCTGGAGGTACCGGAGGCTCGGAATCGGTTGCATTTCCGAATACCAAAGAACAGGGAAAAAAAAAAAGAAAAAAAAAAGAAGAAAGAAAGCAAGGTCTTTGGGGAAGGCCGTCAAAGAGATGTGCTCACATTAAAGGAATGCATCTACCCAGAAATATAGCTAGTTTCGTTTTTCATCACCTGTGTTTTTTTTCTTTTCTCCTTCTGATTTGGTTTGAGCGCCCTGCCAATGAGGCAGCGTGCCAGCGGGCGCATTCCACGGACAGCTGACATTTTGCAATGGAGGGCGCACTCTCATATGTGCTCCAGATTCTGTATCCAGCTGCTTTCATGTCCAAAGAGTTGTTGATTTTTTTTCTTTTTGTTCTTATTTTTATTTTTACTTTCTGCTGCCGGGATTGCAGAAGAGCTGTAACGCCCGTTCGGAGGGCATGCTCTCACATGTACCCCAGATTCTGTATCCAGCTGCTTCCTCGTCCAAAGAGTTGTTGCTTTTTTTTTTGTTGTTGTTCTTTTTTATTTTGCTGCTGCGGTGATTGCAGCAGAGGGCTGTAATGCCTGTTGGACGGGCATACTCTCACATGTACCCCAGATTCTGCATCCGGCTGTATTCATGTACCTAGCGTTGTTGCTTTTTTTATTTTTTTTCGTTCTTCTTTTTTGTGTTTTTTAAACTTTTTTAATTTTTTTCTCATTTCTGAAGAGAACCAGAAAAGAAAACACAATGGGACCCAGGCTCGGCAACTTCCAGTGTGCAGTGAAATTCGGGGTCGACAAAAACAGGCTCGGAGTGGTTTAAACTTTAAAGTTTAAACCCCATTCCGAGTGTTTTTGTTTTTTTTTGTTCTTTTTTCTCTTTTGTTCTTGTTTGTTTGTTCTTTTTTGTTCTTTTTTGTTCTTGTTTGTTTGTTTTTGTTTGTTCGTTTTTGTTTCTTATTGTTTGTTGGTTATTTTGTGTTCTTTTTTGTTCTTTTTTGTTCTTGTTCGTTCTTGTTTTTTTGTTTTGTTTTGTTTCGTCTTGTTTGTTTTTTGTTGTTTGTTTTTGTTTGTTCTTGTATGTTTTTCTTTGTTTGGACAGGTGAGCGATTCTATTTCTTTCGCTCTCTCTTGAGTCTTACCTTTTCCGCTGTTTCGCTCAGGTGCTTTTTGCTATTTCTGTTTAGCAGGAAAATGGAACGCTCTGTCTCTCCGTTTGCAAATGTGTACATACTTTGTGTGTATGGGCCTCGGTTAAGTAGACAACATTCTACATGCAAGTGGACGCTTGCCGGACCAGGTGCATTGGAGGAGTCCAACATTGTACGGACGGGGTCCAATAAGCGTCCAGATGCATGTAGAGTGTTGTGTCCAGTGCAGTGAGACCCTATGGTTCACTGTGCAGTTCACCGTGGGGCAGAGTATTTATTGCCAGTATATACATTTGATATTTTTTGTACAAATGTTCCTATGGCTCCCCAGGCAGATCTATATGACTATACATATATGAGGGTTCAGCCTCCTCACCAGTCGGTGGAACTCTGACGAACCAGTTTGTCACAGCCCCACGTTTGTCGTCCTCTTCTCCCTCTTCGCCTATGGTTTACCGGGCAGCTCTTTCTGCCGATATATATGTGTTGTATGTGTAGACAGTGTAGGTGTATTACTGTATGATGTTTTCTCATCTGTTTATCGGCGTCTCCTCTGCCTCTTGTTCACATAGTAAGTGGCTCGCACTCAACTTCATCGAAGTGGCGAGCCTTGCATGGGAGAGGCACAGTAAAGGGGAAGAAGCTAAAAAAGAAGGAATGGTCAGAACAATGATGGTTTCAGTGTGCTCTTCTTCGTCTTCTTCTTCTTCTTCTTCTTCTTCTTCTTCTTCTTCTTCTTCTTCTTCTTCTTCTTCTTCTTCTTCTTCTTAGTACTTCTATCGTTTGTTTGCTTCACAGTGTGCACTCGTGTAGCCCCCAGATACGTATAAGTACCAAGAGAGAGAGAGAGAGAGAGAGAGAGAGAGAGAGAGAGAGGGTTCAGCCTCCTGATAAGTCAGGGAAAGTTCGACGAAACAGTTTGTCACAGCCCCTCGTTTGTTGTCCTCTTCTCTTCTCCCTCCCTCTCTGCCTACGGTTTACCGGGAAGCTTTGTTTGACGAAATGTATAAGATGTGTGTGTATATATATATATATATATATATATATATATATATATATATATATATATATAGAGAGAGAGAGAGAGAGAGAGAGAGAGAGAGAGAGGGTTCAGCCTCCTGATGAGTCGNAAAAAAAAAAAAAAAAAAAAAAAAAAAGATGGCTTGTATACATCCATTACCAGGGTGCATTATGGTCACGGGAAGACAGTAGTCTCCGCCAAACAATGTCATCTCCACCACTGCCAGGTCTCCTCTCCATAGTACACCTCCCAAAGCTAATCTTCTCTTCTCTGTATCTCTATGGTTCAAATTTTAATGGATGTCCTGAAGGACTAGTGAATTATTTGAGGCTGGCCATCAGTCTATGTATCGGAAGGAGAAGAGGTATACAGAGCCCTAAATTTTCAGGAGGGTTTTTTCAGGGTCATTAGAACAAACATCCCACACCTTTTAAGCCAGACTTGTCACCAGTCCATAGAGTGTGACGGATACGAGACTCGAACACACATCCAACGGCTTGGCCGGCTAACACCTAACCATAAGGCTAAGTGGGCTGGGGTGAAAGTGAAGCCCCAGGACTCAAACCTAAGCACATAGAGTGGACACCAAATGAAAGCCAACAGCAAAAAAAAAAAAGTGCTGGGGGTGTTAACCTGGGGCTGAAAAGTGGGGGTCCCTGTTGTGTTGACCACTTGTGGAGGCTGCCACCCCCCTTTCAAAGGTTACTAAGAAAAAGAACAGCAGTGGAAGAAATTGTCCTCGTAGAAATAAGCACTACCCCGATTCAGGAGGGGGGGACCACCAATTCTACCCGGATGAGCTCTGGTGATTCCTGACAAATTTGGGTTGCTTTCAAAGGGTGCAAAATGAGGAAGACCTGGAGGTGGGGCGAGAACGGACAATCAAAGCGGACCAAGATTTCAGGTCTTTGTCTAACCGAAGCCAGAAAGCTGCAGCTATTGCTGGCTGACTCCACAGAATTGACGGGAATTTGTCCATACGGTACAAGATACCTGCTCAAGTGATGCTTCTCAAAATATTTTATCAGAGGATGGCCTACCCTCTGGATTTGTTCACAAGGGTACTGGATGGATAACTTTGCAGTGAGAAGGGGTCTGGTCTGGAAACTGAACACTGACCTCCTGAGAAACAAACTGAACACTGACCTCCTGAGAAACTTCACATGACTTTGACGTTCGATAGTGAAGTGTTGTTGTTGTTGTTGTTGTTGTTGTTGTTGTTGTTGTTTCCGTCCAAACAACCCGGGCGGATGCTAGGGATGCTGATAAGAGCAGACACCTCTAGCACTGCCCGGGAGGCTCCATCTATTGGTGGGGAGCAGCACCTGCTGGAAAGTGGGTCCAGCGTCCCTGAACATTGTGATTTGTTTGTATGAGTAGACATGCACGATACGCCAAAAATGCGCCTATAGCACTAAACAAAATGGGTATTAGTCTGATGAACAAGATATGCGCAAAATGGGAGGATTAGCTTCTTTGTTACCGTTTACTTATGCTATGATACTAATAGGCAGCATGTCTTTAATTGGATTTCCTTTTTTAACTGGATTTTATTCGAAGGATGTGATCTTAGAACTTGCTTATACTAAATATACCATAAGAGGTAATTTGGCTTTTTGGCTTGGAAGTTGTAACGACTGTTTGTGTGAGTACTAGTATGTTGTTAGTATCGTCCATGAGTTTGTCCTCTCACAACAGCTAGACTACCTCAGTGGTGGACACTATCTTAGTGTGATTACCGCCTATTTTGTCTGGACCGACGGAATGTTTGGCGGATCATAGGGTTTGGCGGTACGGAGGTGGAAGGCAACGGGATGGGACGTCCATAATGTTGCTATTTCCAATTCGACATCCTGCATTGGGGGTCAATGCTGTTATTGTTGTCTATGAGAGAGTGTGTGCACGACCTGTGCTCGTGTGCACTTATGCCTTTGCCCCCGCACAAGCGCTTGATAACTGTCGAAGGTTTGCTGCTCCATTTGGTAGTCAAGAATTCGCCGACGTGCGAGAAGAAGACCGAGTTCGATCGTTATCGGGGATTGTGAACAGGTTCAGAAGACTCTCCTACCAAAGGCTACTTCTACGCCAGCACCATGGCTTCCTCAAGTCAAGCGCCCCCGTCAGAGGAAGGTAGCGGATCGGGAACCGGCGGGCGTCGTTTGCCTAAGTGCTATTCCTGTAAGCACTACGGGCACTACGCCCGGTATTGTGGACTGTATTGGAAGCAGGAGAAAGAGAGGGCGGAGGACGAGGACCCAAGCAGCCATCTAAGATGAACCAGCCTAGAGCAAGGTCAACATCAGCAAGCCACCGACATTGGGAGCCACCGCGAAGATCACCATCTGCAGATCGCTATGGGTCCAGATTCAAAACTCCCAAGGACACGAAGGACTCGACTGGTGAATTGGTGTCGATGCTGTTGGCCAAAGAAGCAGCCAAGGAACAGAAAAAGACGGAGAAGGAGGAGCGTACGAAGCAGCGACGAGAGGACATTGAAAAAGAGGTGAAGCAGAGACGTAGATAAAAGAGAGGAAGGAACGTAAAAAGTTAGAGAACGAGTTGTGTGTGGCAAGAATTATTGACATGCAATTATCGAAGCGGTGGGGTTCTGCTCGCCCGGTACATAATCAAGAGGATATTAAACGGGAACATAATATAAGGAAGAAGATGCTGCAGCGGAAACTTCGGCAACCACCGCCCGAAGAAACCGATTTGGAAGATGATATCGCAGCCATCAGTGCCGACACTTAAAGTTTGGAACTTGGTAGCTCGACATCTTCGGAGGACGAGGAATCTCCTACACCACAGATTACGCCTCTCACAAGGACCGCAAGGGGGATGCACGGGACAGGGAAATGTCGAGGAAGGCCACATAGTCTTCCGGTGGCACCGTGGAACATTGCAAGGAAATTGTCCCTGCCCTCGGACCTGATGCACGAGGTAGCTTTACTCGTGAACATAAAGAAATGGTTGAGACACTGGACTATAAGGAGGTCAGAGAGATTTGTAAGAAAGAGCATGTCCCATATGTGCGGAAGCAGCAGGCGATTGAGGACCTCGTGGAGGGGCGTGCAGCAGCCTCTCTCAGAAGAATGAAGCAAGCTCCATCTCCAATCAAGCGCCTACCTGGGCCTGCCTCGAGCAGTATCGAGATTGCTTCCTCCTCATCTAGCGAGTGAGAAGAAAGCAGTGATAGTGAAGTGTGAAGTGTTTGGCGTACTTGTGAGTTGTGGTCGATATGTCGGGAGCTTATTCGTAAATGCGCGCTAAGTGCTAATGTAGATTGCGCTTTGGAATCTAACCTGCGATGGGTTGTGTTGGTTCCAATGACACGTGGTTGTATACCCAGGGGTGGAAAGTTTGGGACTGGATAATGACGAAGGGATAGGGGGAGGCTATGGTTGTGTGTATGTGGGAATCTTGCCGTTTTGTGAAGCAACGTATATTGGGAAGACGGAGTAGGATATCAATGTGAGATGGAGCGGACATCGAAGGCGGAGTGTCGGGAGTGATAAGGAAGGAACTGCAAACTATTTTCACTAGTGGTTATGTACCTACGGAAAGGAGAACTATGTTCTGCGTCCATTGGTGAAGGCACCCACGGAGGAGTTGACGACGATCAAATTTGCGGATGTTAAGCGTTGGTGCCTAATGCTTAATACAACTGCGCGAGGAAGGACGAACCAGATGAGGGAGGAAAGGTAAACGGGAAAGGAGGGAGATTGTGGGCAAGAAGAAAGGTATGTGTGACAAAGACATCATGATCATTAGTGTACGTGTTAACAACGAGCGAGGGAGTGTTAGACTTAATAGTTTACTATTGGAACAAGACAGTAAATAGGTGATACAGTTCACTCTGACGTCTTCGAGTGGCAACACCTGGTTTGATGGTTGGAAAAAAGTTAAGAAACTATTTAGGCAATCTTTTGTCTTGCGTGAAGGGAAACCCTGGTTGTTACGTGATAATAAATCATTTATGAAACGGGGGGAAATATTACGTATAGTGAATCGTTGGAAGTGGAGAGTAAACAATTGTAAGGGGAAACACTACCTGGTTTCGCTACTCAGAAATGAAGAGTAAACGTCCGTATGCATCTAATCAGGATTTAGACTTCGTGGTGGGGTTGTCACCTGTGATTGAAGACTTCAAAAGGAAAAGTACCAGAACTCTCCTAAGTCGAATCGTCAATGGGCCAATCAAGAAAGGATATGGTTTCGATGTACATAAGAACTTAGTTGCTAGAGTACAGTTAGTTACTAGAATACAGAACGATGATCGAGTTAGTGAGGGGGGGGGGGGCACAAGCTTCTGGACGGGAAGATAGATGGATTGTCGGTTCCTGTCTCCGTTCGAACCACTCTTAAGCAGAAGGTCAGGGAAGTTTGTACAAAAATCAGTCTGTCGCCGACGTTTTACACAATCACCGACGCTATGCGCGCCGTGATATTTCAACCTGCACTTGTGTTGATGTACCGGTGCCGAGGGTGAACGAACATGTGAGATATCGAATATGGGAAAGACCATGTGTCTCAAGTTCATCCAAAATGTTTGCAATATACCGAGGGCTTATAAGGCATGCAAAGCTAATCTATTGAAACGGGTTTGGGGGTGGGGAATTCTTGGGCTGCGCTTTGGTGATTCGTGACGAACAACCTATTTGAGTTGTTTTCAAAGGGTACGAAACGAGGAAGACGTGGAGCTGGGGCAATAACTGACCATCAACGCAGGCCAAAATTTCATGTCTTGGTCTAACCGAAGACAGAAACTTGCAGCTTTTGCTGGTTGGCTCCGCAAAATTGACACAAATTCATCCATGCATCAGGTCAAGTGATGCTTCTCAAAATATTTTATCAATGAAAGGCCCACCCTGTGGATTTGTTCATACGGTACTGGAGAATTTTGCAGTGAGAAGGGGTCTGGTACGGAAACCGACCGCTGACATCCTGATAAACTTTGTGTGACTTTGATGTTTGATAGTGAAGTGCTAGCTTTAGTACTAGTATATATTAGTATTGTCCATGAGTTTGTCCTCTCACAACAACTAGACTAACCTGCATGGTACCAAATCCTTAACCGAGGCCCCTCCTTAAAAGAAGGCGACTGGGTAGCAAGCACGGGGTCTCCACAAAAGATAGGACTGATACATATGGTCTCCCCCCAGACTGTCCTGGTTGAACACTATGCAATCATTAGGGCAGACGTCCTTCAAGGTAGCAGAGCCCCATTCGAATGAAAGGAGAAAGCCTCTGTGTACAGGGTGAGAGTTCTAAAGAAGAGAGGACAGAGAAAGGTGTTCCATCCTTTCAAACCAATCCAAGACCTGGCCCTGGACCCAGCAGAATGGACATGGGAACCCTCCCAAGGAAGGGGAGGCCCCAATAGGAGCCATATCAGCCTTCACCAGTTGTCGACCAAATCAGCCTACAAAATGCTCCGACCCAAAAGACGGCTTAGAGACGTAGTAAACGATCGATGGGCCAGGCACCTAAATGTAGATCATTCCTTATTATCTTCAATTAAATGGTTCCAAGCACAAAAAGTCAAACCTATGAAAATTACATCCCTACAATGGCAGATTGCCCACCTGCTGCCTCCCAGCAAACGACTGGCTGACCGACCGTATTACTCTTAAAAAAAAAGGTATGTTGATCCCCTGGTGCCACAAATGCCAGAGCCTCTTTCCGTTCAACAACAAAGCAGACACCATCGAACACATCTTCATGCAATGCCCAATCGCCCAATTCATATGGAGATGGTGGGATCGAGTGTGGAGAAAGATGGAACCCGCAACTCCTTGGCCTTGGTCCTGACAAGCCATATTGGATGATCATTGGCCACAAGCAGATGCAGCCACGACCTTCATAGAGAATATGTTCAGACTTGGTAGGAGAGCAGAGATATGGGCACTCTGGTGGCAGCGATGCATACTTGCCATGGAAAAGGTGAGAGTAGAAGAGCCAGAAATCACTGATCAGATTCGGCAGCAGGTTCACTTTGTACTCACACAAAAATGGCAAGACACAAAAGCACAGCTAGACCAGTTTAAACAAGTAGGAGATGTCAGAAGACGGATCACAACATTTTGCACAGATTGGGTGGGAGGGGAAAGAGAAGGATGGATCGGAAGAGTGGAATGGAGTGGAGACAGGGGAGAGGGACAGAGAGATATGGAAGAGATGAGGGACTGCCGTTTGATTTTTAATGACTGGACTAATATTGAACCCTCATTCCCACTTCGCCCCCCCACGGATTTTCCAGACCCTTTCCCACCCCACGCCCTATCCTTGATAGAAACCCTCACTTGAAYAAGGACCTTGTCCTCTCCTCATACATAAAGGACTCCTCCCTGGAGCCCCCCGGGGAGGCTGTTCCTGGCGACTAATTATCCATACTTCTTTTCCTCGTCTGAAGTGCCTGAGCAAGAGAGTACAGGAGGCCAGCAAGGGGGTGGGACTAGTAAGTAGCAATCAGCATCTGGCGCCGGTTGCAGGGTGAAGAGGTTCCTCCCTCCTGATATCTTGCTCAGTCAATCCCCTGGATCCCAGGGCAATCAATGCTGGCAAGACCCTCTTGAACATCCTTTTTCCTGAAGCATGTCAATTCCATTTTTGTACAAGGGACGCTGGACCCGTTTTCCAGCAGGTGATGCTCCCCACCAATAGCTTGGAGCTTCTCCCCAGGTGTAGCCCGGTGGTCGAGCTGTCTTAGCCTGATTACCACCTATTTTGTCCGAACCGACAGAATGTTTGGCGGATCATAGGGTTGGACGGAGACGGTACGAAGTGGATGGCAGCGTGATGGGACGTTCATAATTTTACTATTTCCAATTCGACATCCCGCATTGTGAATCAATGTTGTTATTGTTGTCTATGCGAAACTGTGTGCATGACGTGTGTTCGTGTGCACTTTTGCCTTTGCCCCCTACCCGGATGAAACTATATGGAGGACATTACCAAGCTTCTGTTTCAAACCCAGATTTGAGGTTCAGGCCTCTTCACCCTATGATTGAAGGTGCCAGATGATCAAACATACCAAGTCCACAGCCTCATTCATCTCAACCTGCCCCACTGATACCCCACAATCCCTTACAGCTGCTTCCAACACCTGCTTTAATTTTTTTTTTTGTCTACATCTATATGACCATATCTATCTATATCTTGTAATTATACTTTCTAAATACGAAAGTACTCCTTGTGTGATGCCTCCACCTGGCACACCAAAAATCACAGGCACAGAAAACTGACAATTATCACAACCACACAGAATCGTGTGGAAAGGGCCGTGTTGTCCCACCATGAGGGCCAGTGCAGTGGGCGGTCGCAAGCTCTGTGTTTTGGCAATTTGTCGTTTTGCAGGCTGCATTGTCGGCGCGAATACCCTTACAACGGTATCCGCCCTAGTTTTTGCAAGTGGCAGAAAAAAAGTTTTGATTAAAATAGGGTGCAAAAGTTGGGTACACCGCGCCAGCCGTAACCAGTTTTCCTTTTTGTTTGTGACCGACTGTGCGTCAAAGGAAAAATAGAGAGTGAGTGGGCGCACAGTTTAGAGGCACGAGCATTGCCGACCAACTTTTTTGCTATTATATATTGATGTTACAAAGCCGACATGATTGTCGTTAAGCTGTTTACTTTACAGTTTAAATTGTTTAAATCAGGACTAAATGGTTTTTCTTTTGGTTTGTATGTTTGGTGGTGGCGCGTGCGTACGCGCGGAGGCTGCATCTAGGCAGCATCTATCATGGCCGGCGTCAAAATTTGACTGCCAGGTCCACGATTTTGAGGTGGCTAATTTGTTTTTATTTCGGAAGGATTTTTGGAGTCCGTGTAGCGCGTAGTATAGCAGGGTGCCTTGGTCTGTCCGAGTCTACACGTCAGTAAAACTCACCCCGAGCTCGAAAAGGTATGCGGCTTGGGTGAAAGTTGAAACTTCCACCCCCGGGAATGCCTTTTTTTTTTCTTTTTTCTTTAATTGTGGCCTCTTGCAGGGTAGGTTTTATTTGCGGAAAGACCTCTGCATGATGGGCGGTATGTGCGATGGCTGTGAGCGAAGGTCCACCTCTCATGCAGCAAGCATGGGGAAGTGGTGGCCGTCAGTCTAGCCCGTAGGTCTGGTTTTGGTGTGTTTTGGTAGGCCTACGTGCTGCGGGACACTCGCTTATATGGAGTTTTGCGAATGCTAATCTCATCCTTGGGCCTAGCACTATTGGTTACAGTGTCGGACTTGCATGCAGCAAGTACAGGGATTAAAGCCAGTGGGCAGCAATGCAAAAGTGAAGGAGCAGCTTAAAGGGGACGAAGGTGTTGAAGGTCCAGACTATCCCTCTTGGTTTTATTGCTGGTCCCGACCGTGGGCCGATCAGTGGGAACAAGGGGATGCTAACAATTCCCTCCCTCCCCTAGGTGCCATTTTTCCCTTTTTTTTATTTATTTTTTATTTGGCCATATTAAGTACTGGTTTGGGATGCTAACAATTCCCTCTTCCCCCTACGTGCCATTTTCCCCTCTTATTTTTAGTTTTATTTTCATTTTAGTTTATTTGGCCATGTTAAGTACCGGTCCCATTTCTGGGGCACGGTACCGGTGCCGACCACGATCGGCGGAAGCATAGAGGTGTCAATCTCCCTCCCCCTTTCCTCTATCGCCCCACGTTTTTCTTTCCTTATTATTATTATTCATTATTTGGTCGTTACTTTAAAAGTCCCATTAAGGGACACAGGCCCGGTGCTGAATTCCGAGACCCGCAAACGGAACCAAAGGGCCTACATTAGTTGGTACACCCACTAACTGTTGAGATACAGACCTGAGTTTGAAACTCCGCTGGAAGAGCGAAAATGAAATACCACAATTCTGGGCTACCGGGACTGGTTAATGATATCTAAAGGCCGTTGGCTTCGGGTCCACTAAACATTTGGACGATACAGGGAAGACGCACGAGACCGCGCATATGACAGTCCAGCGACCGACCATTCTGGGAAAGCCCTTTCCCAAGTTCACTATCCTGGCGGTGGTAAAAGAGCCGTCGGGATTGAGGACTTGGCCAGTGGGCTGCTCCATCTATTGGTAGGGAGCGTCAACCGCGGGAAACCGGGTCCAACGTCCTTTAGAACAACTTTACAATACCGTTGAGTAGGTACCGTGAGTAGGGGCTTTGGTCTTTGTTCCCAAAAAAAAAAAAAAAAAAAAAAAGAGTAGGGGCTTTGGTCATTAATCATCCTGCGTTGGAGGTATCACTAAACCAGTGAGCATCATGTTCTCAATAAGTCACTTGGCCGACATGCAGATGGTGGCCAGCTTCGATACCAGCGTTAGATATTTATCACAGCACTCTTTTTTGAAGAATAGCCCCTGCGTAAGCCCACTATCCCGGCGGTGGTGAGAGAACCGTCAGCACACAACAGTGAACCGCAAACGAGAATTCCTAGGTCCTGTAAATATTTAAATTTGCCCATCAAGGGGCTCGAAAATATAACAGCCTCCTAGATGGCTTGAAAACAGGTGAGCAGCCATCGAAGGGTCACCGGCTCTTCCACTGCACACTTACGCTTATCTCAAATCGTCCTTGTCGCATCAACTCACTGTTGCTGTCTTGTGCTTTAGCGACTGAGACACAGTGGCTGTTCCCCACTTTCTTTGGTCCTACTTCTGAACCTAGCTATCGGCCGATCCATCCATGGATCGATGGATGAATCAGTAACCATTGGTTGACCTTAAACCACCAGTACTTGGCCCAGCTATCGGCCGCGTAAATTCTTTTTATTTTTTTTTTTGGTAATATCCAGTCTAGCTGTTAGGAGGGGTGATACGAGCAGCCCCGCCTAGCAGCCTTTCAGCCTTTCTGGTTGCTCGAGTCTATGGCGGGGAGCGTCACCTGCTGGAAATGGGGTCCAGTGTCCCTGTGCATACAGCGCGAATTTCCTTGGATACATCTGAGATATTGAGAAGAAAACACCACCTCCCAGCACTGATTGCCCCAGATGACTGGGCATTGAATGTACAGGGCGGGGACCTGCCGAAAAAGGGGCGCCTCTGCCTCTTCAGCCTGCAGACCGTCTGAACTAACCCCACTCTACTAGCTAGCAGAACCCCCCACCTGACCCACACAGCTCCACCTTGACCAACCCCTCTTTCCCTTCCAAGCTAGTCCTCACACAACTGTTGCTGATGTCCTGTTGGTGTCCGCTTTTAAAACAGAGTTTTTCCTGTCTTTTTTGCGACCGCAGGCCGGGCAGTTGGCACCTTAACCCCACCGCCCCTCCTGGCCCGCTTTCCACATTCCGCCATGTGGCTCTGCTTAGACCGCTCCATACCACTGTAAAAGAAGTCCACCATGGACATGACGCAAACGCCTGGCCTATCTTTTCCCTGCGTCAGTCTAGATAAGAACTCACCATCGACAAAAAAAAAAAAAAAAAAAAAAAAAAAAAAAAAAAAACTCATTAAGGACCGGCTGTCCTGATTTCCAAAAAGACCTTGCTTCAACAAAACCTATTCAGAAAAAGTCGAAAACTAATTCTCTCCAAAGACCTCGCCGGCTCCCTTTGCCGTGGAAGAGCACAGATTCCCCAAAGGACCCCAAGCAGTATCACAATAGCTTATTAATTAAACCACCAGTACTTCCTACAGTCGCGTAGCGTTAAGGCTACGCAATTTTAGGAAACGTACAGGCCACTACAGGAGCGCCCAAATTCATCCAACTAGAAACATTTCTACTCTATTTTTTTTCCGCGGCCGATAGCTGGGCCAAGTACTGGTGGTTTAATGATGGACAGAACTCTGTCTTCAATGCCAAACTACATCCCCGCGTCAACAGTAGCAGCACAGCAGGTACACTTGTCTGAATGAAAAAGACAATGGCATAATTTTTGACGTTGACGAAACAAAACAAACACTCTCTGAAATGTCACTGCAACTGAATGATTGAAAAAGGGAAAGATAAAAAGGACGGAAAGATAAAAAGGGGGGAAAAAAGGAGGACAAAAAGGCAGTGTTGTGATTATATTACACAACAAAACAAAAGTTCATCAGCGCATAACAGCACCTCCATCGAGGGATTGGCTCGCCGATGACATGGATACAATTCAATCAAGAAACCACCTTCAGGTGCGCCTCCTGACTGAGGTGAGGGCCTACTCGCGCCACTCACACTCCGGCAAGGTTTTGACAAATCTGGACAGCATTCCGTCCCGGATGCCTTCGAAATCTTGGCGGATGGCGAGTGGTGCAACTAGGCCCTGAAGTAGCGTTTTGTCACACTGGCTGCAGAACACAGCATGCACTGTAAAGCAGGACTCCCCACGAACAGCCCTACCGGTAGGCGCACGAGAGACCCAGATACATGGGACACATCGTCGACGACCACCTTCGGGGTCTCCCCTACGTCAGACAAAATGCATGTCAAACCTCTCTCCTAATATACTCCAATATCATTCTGTATATGGGACGCTTGACGCTGGGGACCCGTTTTCCAGCAGGCGATGTCCCCACCAATCGATGGAGCCCCCCCCCCTTAAGTGCTAGCGGTATCTTCTTTTACCACCACCACTAGCACTGGAGGGGGGGTTCGCCAAAAAAAAAAAGAAGAGAAAATGCATCTCTCCCTGCTTTTCAACTAGGTTCGGAGATCCAGACTCACAGCTTCGCTCCGCCCGCTCTTCCAAGCATCCAAAGTATTTCTAATTTTCTACCCAGAGAAGTCCTGTGTGTATGAAAATACGTGACTGCATATTCCTTGTTTGCCAAAACTCAAGACCACTAGGACTTTTTAAACTATTTATGGATGTAATTTGCGGTCAGATGCATCCATGTCCGGCCGTGAATGCAGTCAGATACATTCAAAATAGAGCTGGTTTGATTGAATACACCCAAAAAGATTACAAAGAAAGAAGAAACTGCAACAACCCAGTGTGTAAATGGAGTGTGCTATGTGAAACCGGGTCTAGAATGACAGACGCTACACCTCTGCCCAAGTGCATACACACTGCATACTATCACCAGTCCGCCGCATAAATTCTACCACTAAACAGCTAGTCCAGCCACTCACCGTGGTTGTTCTCCATAGCCAGAAGTATTCAGAGTAAACACTGAATACTTCAAAATGCCTCTCTCTCTCTCTCTCTCTCTCTCTC
>BFEA01000274.1:1328959-1363650 GCA_003427395.1 Chara braunii
CTCTCTCTCTCTCTCTCTCTCTCTCTCTCTCTCTGTGTGTGTGTGTGTGTGTGTGTGTGTGGGTATGGGCACCTCACTTGGTGTGATCCCCTTCTCCGAACTCCTTTGCTCATATGCACCAACCCTATCTGCTCCATTCCTTTCTCCCTCTTTCTCACATACTCCTGCGGCTCTGCTCTTTCTCTGTACGTCTATTCGTTTGTGCATATGCATCCCTCTCTCAGACTGAATCTCAGCCTACTAATCTCTAAACCCCTGTGCCATATATGCTCTCAGAAAACAGTACAGAATGACACCTTTCTCATGTCTCACAACTTTAACTGAAAATCACCATCTTTCGCATTCCTCTTTAACCTTCCATCACCGAAATCCACGGTTCAATCGAACTGCCATATCCATAGTACACTATGCGAACATGCCTCCTCATGGTTCCCCGTCCCTCCTTTCTTCAACTACTATCCTCCCACGTGTGCTAGACAGAGACTCAGTTTCTCTTTCTGTTTAGTGGCAAACTCTCCACCTAGTGTCCTCAACTAGGGGGGGTGTGCGTCCAGCAACCGCCATCGTGGTGCTGCCCACAAACACTCGGCCAACACTACACGCAACTTCGCTTTGCTTCATGTCGCCAAGATTGTTGTCCAGTCTCCACAAGCAACGTATTTCCCTAGTCTCCACCAGCTTTTGACGACCGGATCGGATCGGATCCTATATCAACAATCCTCATCCTTACGATCATCTCATCTCACTAATCTCTCCCAGCATCATACTTTCACTAACCATTCAACAGAATGGTCAACCTTCCCAACAACCAGGCTCCGGTTCCGCCGCTCGACCACACGCATGAATGGGCACGAAAACAACCAACAACCATCCATGCTGTTGGTCCACCTTTGCCTTAACCCACCTTGTACAACAATGTGTCTCCCTCATGGGTCCACCCCCCCTCCCCCCTCCTGCCCCCCCCTTGCCTTAACCACTGGATGCTCCTCTGGTTAAAGCACGAAGTCCATGGGCACTTGGGCCGCGGGCCCGAAACCTCAAATTCTGGAGGTGGAAAAGGAAAACGCCACCGCCGATCGAGTTTATCAACGGCAGGCCCAGCGTTTGACGTTTCCGGCTCTCTGGTTTTCTTGTGGCGACTGCAAGGCTGAGGCCGTGTACTTGTGGTTTAAGCCAAAGCAAACAAAATTGCTCTCCGTGGCAAAAACAAACCGAGGAGCCCCTCCTCGAGCTAGCATTTTACAAGGAGGAGCTGGTTCCATGCCGCATGAGCTATTCAACGATTTTAGGAAGTGCTTCGACAAGTTCAGCAAGTGCTTCAGGATCGCCTGAACAATTGCCTGATTTCGCAAGTGGCAATGATAAGGTCTTTTATACTGCTGCAGCTTATGTTGTCGTGTGGCACGTGTTCGACGTCCTACGCTGAGACCTTGCACTGCAAGATTATAAACTCTCGGGCACTGGACTCCTGACACAAAACTCTCTTCTCTGCCTCCTCGTAACACTCACAAACTCTCCGGCACTGTTATGTTGTCGTGTGGCACGTGTTTGACGTCCTGCTCTGAGACCTTGCACTGCAAGATTGTAAACTCTCGGGCACTGTGACTCCTGACACAAAACTCTCTTCTCTGCCTCCTCTTGACACCAGCATGGCTCCACTGCCCACAACATTCCAGTCCACAATTAACAGAACATAGTAGCATGCCTGTGTTTCTTCATTGATTAATCAACTTGAGAGAGCTAGTCGGTGATTCAGGCTGTGCCATTCATGGTGCAGGGTACAGCACTCCGTATCAGGGCATGCATACACACACGAGGGTTTCCCTGGATGTAACTGATCCCTTTTCCAAGCGAGTCTCCATGCACCTGACCGCAAATACGCCCACAGACACGTGGAAAGAGTCCTAGTGTACGCGTGCCCTCAGTGTCCGTATGAGCGCGTCATGGAGCACATCCTTTGGCATAGTCGAACTCCTTCCTTTCAAGGGCCGGGTCAGTTCCCTGATTTGCGCCTGAAGACCATGTCGAGTGACTTGGCGAAATCCGTTCAGGATAGGGTTTGGAGCAATAACGCAAGCGCAAGAACAAGGTCCACATAATCTGTGGGGAGCCGGGCAACCACACCCGTGGTTGAACAGGGGCTGTTCGAATCGGCCTTTAACTTGTGGACAAAAGAATCCTGACGATTAGCATGCCCCTGGCCCCCATGACCCCGTGGATGCCAAATTCTGGTTCAAAGCGGCGCGAGGAGTAACTGTGGAACCTGTATGGTCCTGAAACTGAGTGAATTTCTGGCAAGAAGAACTACCCTCCACCCGCGGCACCCGTGGATGCTACGACGACCCGCGCAATGGCATACCGCTGCCCGTTGCTCAACCCCGCCTGGAGGGTGAGTACGGTGTCGCTTGACCCAGCTTGGACGGTGAATAGGGTGTTGTCGAACCCAGCATGGAGGGTGAATAAGGTGTTGCTGACCCAGCATGGAAGTATGCTTCGAGAAACCAAGCGGACTTTCTGGCAAGACGGAATACCCTACACAGGTGGCACTGGCGGATGTTGCGACAAGCCGAGCAATGGCATCGTGCCGACAGAGGATGAATAGGGTGTTGCTCGAACGGGAATGGAAGGGGTCACTTTGATAGGAGATACAGCGCGTCGCCGCGGGGAATCTGGACTCACCGTGGCTGTGGATGGCGACACAAGCAGCGCAGCTTGACTTCGGTTTACATCTGCCGAGTGTGTACCAGGAGCATTTTGATCGTCTTCTCTGCCCGATTCGATGTCCTCCTCGTAGATGGCAGAGCCATAGTCAACCTTAGCTATGGGAAGGGGCCCATCTACAGGCTCAGCCTTCTTGATGGGTTTCGGCACCTCCGTTGGTGTCCCACTCAACTTGCTATACACCGCCCTCATTGTTGGCCGCGCCGCCGGGTACTGCTGCACACACAACGACGCGACAGTAATCAACCTATAGAGTTCATCGTCTTTCACAGTACTTGCCAATCTCCGGTCCAGAAGTTCACTAAGCCGACGTTTATCCAGCAGTGGTGCTACCCATTCCACCAAGGTAATCCGATTTCCCTGCGGTCCGCCCCTCATGATTGGTTTGCGCCCACTGATCAGTTCAAAAAGAAGTACCCCAAAACTGTAGACATCACTCTTCTCCGAGACTTGACCGGTTCGAGCATATTCCGGCGCTAAGTAACCGAGCGTCCCTTTCACACGGGTTGTCACATGGGTAGCCCCGGCAGGAACAAGCTTTGCAAGGCCGAAATCAGATACCAGTGCCTCAAATTCCGCATCCAAGAGAATGTTGCTCGCCTTTATGTCTCTGTGAATAATTTTCGGCTTCGCCTCCTCATGAAGATACCTACGACGATCCCGTGACGACAACAGGAGGACCGAACACACCAAAAACTGCCTGGTTACTCGAATTGAACACACAAGTTGTTTGACACATGCACATAAACATTCATTTTTCCTGACCATAATGATCATGCATCTCGGCTCCCACGAGGAAAAAGAGGCGAATGAGAATGATAAGAAGGGACAAAAAGTGGTGGCTAACCTACCATGCATCCTCCAGAGACAGAGGTTTCCTCCTTACCTAAGTGCCTAAGGCTGGTTCGTGGACGAACCTGGTCAGGGCAGCGTGTCATTTCCATTCTCGACAAATGAGCGGTCCCGCCCACAGTGGAGTCCACTCAAATCTCTGCAGTGATGAGGCCCTAAACGCCACAGAGGATAAATATGTGACCTTGGGCATCACAGCAGCAGGCAGGCAGTTATGCCGAGCGTCTTCACCCGAAAATAACGCCCGGGCAATCTATGCAAATGTAATGGCCGGCGTTATATTTGTTTATAACAGCCGGGCATTATTCAGTGCCCCAAAATAAATAACAAAAAGAACAAAGATCAAAAAATTGAAAATATGTATAATAAAAAATATATGTAGTCTAGAATTGCAATGCAAACAACTTTTGGCTGAGGGTCACTTCAGAATTCCTCATAAATTCGGAAATAAAAAATAAAAACAAAAAAAAATAAAAAACCTAGCCGAAATATACCCCTTGGAAGTCAAAACCCCTTCCAACCCCCTGTGAAACCCAGGTACACTCCCTTTCTTTCCCTTTAAAACCCATGTATACTTCCTCTACAAGGCACTCTGCCCATGGCGCATTCAGATATAACAGCTGGGCATTCTATTCGGATCCGGATAGAATGCCCAGGCGTTATACTCATGGGATAATCAAGAAAGTGAGTACAAACGAAAATCTGATTTTTCAATATACCGCCCGAGCGTTGTCTTCAGGTGAAGACGGTAGCCCTCATACCATTCACTCTCCAACCAACAGCCTCGATCGCTCACTGTGGAGAGCATTCTCACAGGCAGGTTGGGCACACTGCAACAGGTGGATGATCAACTACCTCTCTGTGAAGGGGCAGTTCGTCAAACTCTCATTTACATCCATTGTCCCCACAATACTCGATATCTCAGCAAATAACCGCTATCGGTCTTAAACCAGCAGTACACACGCGACCAGGCAACTAGAGAACGCGTTTTGAGTCTCTCCAAAAAGTGAAAGAGGCCGAGTGCCGTAGATAAAATGAATCGGCGGCGGGTGGCCTCCGAAAGGGGCCCGGAGCCGATAGCTGGCCTGTGCTAGTGCTTTAAGCCCATTCTCATCTCACACATGGACCTGATGACTTCGCCACATATATCACCAGTAGCTTGGCGAGCACCTCGTCACCTACATCAATTAGTCCGCAGAGCCTTTGGAAAACCTTAGAAGCAGCCACACGTACCCAACTCGTTCGAATCTTTCGATTGATTGTACCATTTCGCCTTTTTTGTCTCGGTTTGGTCGCCTTTTCACATTTTGCCACTTATATAGTTCCCTGGCGAGCATGGTGAGCACCTTGCCACCTACATCAATCAATTCTGCGGAGCCTTTGGAAAGACCTTACAAGTAAACCCACAACGCTTTCAATGGATTGTACCGTTCGCCTTTCGTTTCATCGGTGTGCCCTTCAAAATTGTCGCCTTTTCACATGTTGCGAGTAGCTTCTTTGTTGCTTTTTTCCCTTTTTGATGCCTTTCGATTCTCGTTTCGTCTTCCTCTCTCCTTCCGTCGCCTTGCCATTTCTTTCCGTCACCTTTTCGTTTGCCGTCCCCTTTTCATTTTTGTTTTCGATGGACAATTCTGCACCTGATTTCAAAAACGCGTGCTTTTCATTTGCTGTCCCCTTTTCGTTTTTGTTTTCGATCGACAATTCCGCACCTGGTTTCAAAAACGTGCACAGACCTCTACCATACCTCAGCCAACCCTGCCGCCCTTGATTTTGAAAACATGCCGGTACATGTGGCCCCCCACCTTCTCAATTCAGGACATAAAGTTGGGGACACCAAAAAGCATATGTTAGCAGGGTACGAGTGGCTTAAACCGCTTGCTGCATGTTACTCAAAGTGACATGGACAGGGACCCCATCGATTGATTTGGTTGTACACGGGAGGCCTGATCGATTGGTTATACATGGGATTATAACCAATCGATCAGGCCTCCCATGTATAACCATTTCCACAGCCAAACATCGAACCTCACAGTGACAGGGGCCCAAATCAATCTGACATAGCCTTCAACTGAAACAGCAGTACCACCCCGCGGAAGCTTCTATCGCAGCCCCAGATGGGCGGCTGGGCTTTCAATATACAAGCCCGGCAATCCGGAGGAGAGGCCACCAGGCTGCCCAAAAGGGGTTGAAAAGAAGTCATATATTGACTTTCTGGCAAAAGGAAGAGACCCATGCACTGCCGTCGTCACCCGAATTGAACGCCCAGTGGTTATCATTGTCTGCAAACTGAATTTTTTTGGGTGAAGACGGTAGTTCTGGCTGCTGTTGCAGGTTCCGGGCGAAAGTGGTGCGGGATGCCAGCCCTGCCGGGGCAGGTGGAAGAAGTAGAGGTGGTGAGACTGTCCAGAGGCCGCTCATCGGAGCTTAGGCCTAGCATGGTCACGAAGAGGAAACTGAGAGAGCCTCTCAGATTGTCCCTGTGACACAATTCAAGGTTGTCGATTCGGTATTCTGGGGGAAAGCGAGAGAGACTGACTCCAAGGTTGTTCCTGTGACTCAATTCATAGTTCCTTGGAGTCACTTTTGGTATTCTGGTGAAGCCATGTACTCAATCAATCAGCGCCAATAACAAGTGAGTTGGCAGGCATGTCGAAGAGGGAGCAGTGACGAACGTCTTGAGTCACAGTCCTCCTTGTTATGGATGTCAACCACAGCCACAGACTCCCTCAGTGATTGGTTGTTGCGAGCATCGAGCATTTTACGAGTTGCATGGCAGGAGTATGTATGGATGTGTTTTTTTTTTTTTTTTTTTTGGGACGATGCTCCAATCTATTCGTGGGGAGCAACACGGCTGGGAACCGGGCCCAGCGTCCCTTATCAGAATACAGAAAAGAGCTACTGGGGCCATTACCCGGCTTCGGCTATGTGGACTATAACATAACTTCCAAGTTCCAACATACAAGGAGAGCCCGGAGGAGGATCTGATCAGCAACCAGAGAAAAGACCTTGCCAACCATACTTTCCTCCCTCCTCACTCCATTCAACAGAGGGACGAGGGAAAATGCACAAGCACAGAACAGACAAAAAGCGGTTTGCTTTACGACTCGAAACGTCACCTACCTTATCCCATCTGCTGCACCGATGGCGATCCGCATCCTTCTCGACCAAGTTAGAGAATGGTTGGCTGAGTACGGCGCATAAAGATGGGCCATCAAGCTTTTGTTGGGGCAGAAATCATACACAATGATTCGCTCGCCACTCTCCATACAACAACCACTCATCGTCGCCAAATGCTTATGCTTCACCCGGCTTATAGTCTCAACCTGCAAGAACATAAGCAGTAGCCATCACATTCAGTACCGGATCCAATGGATAAACTGGACAGCCAGGATCATTGCCATCCATAGCACGGTCACAATCTAGAGAGTCCATAGACATCCAAACATCACTGCACCGCCCACCCGACCAGAATACGTGAAATGTTTGAGAGAGATTTTGACATGCATACGGCCACAGGAACTAAGTACCAATCTACTGCATCAGCCCAGACTCTAAATCGAGCTAGCTATGAATTAAGAAGCAAATACATTCAATACGGTCCATCGGGACATCCGTTAAAATTGGAACAAGACAGAGAAGGGTATAATTAGCATGGCCCCTACACAAGGATGACACATGAAAATCAAGAAATAGTCCAACTTTTTAAGACAAAAAAGAAGAAAAAAAAAAGCAACTAATGTAGGACAGGATGAAACAAGGCCAAAAGTGAGAAACAGAACCAATGTCAAGACGCTTTAAACTGCTAGAGGGGACAAAAGATGGGACACCTACCAACGGACCTACCGTAGCTCGGTTGGTACACCAATGAACTGTTGAAATACAGACCAAAGTTCAAATCCAGATGCAATCAGATAACAGAATCAAATGATTCTGAATTGCTTGGGGGAGGTCAGTTCAAAAGAGGACATCTCAAGGAGGTCGCCCTACTCTTTTTGGGAAAAAAAGAGAAAACTGATCGAAGGCAAAACTCCCGCACGAGAGGGATAATGAGATCACGCACCTCGTCGGAAAACGTGAGGAGAACATTACAAACAGCTTTTCAAACATTCGTCGAAACCAAATGATGTTTTCTCTCTACATGTAAAAACCAAATGATGTTTTTGAAGAGAGAAAACATCATTTGTTTTTTACATGTAGCTGCACATCAGTTGTTGCACAACTCGCTACCGTGCTACCGTCTTTCCCCGAACATAACGCACCCTTATTTTGGCTGTATCTGGCCGGAAGTATAGCTTGTATACATTCATTTTTAGGTTGCGTTATGTTCGGGGGAAGACGGTAGTCCACGGGATCATCCTACACGACAGTTGGTCCTGGAAGGTGCCATTGTCCTGGTTGCTTTTCGATGCACGAGGCGCTACAACAATGTGACTTCCTCCACTCCTATTGAAACGCAGGAGACTGCAGCTCTGCGCGTTGAGGGGATGACAGCAGCAAAAGGCTTTGGCTGCCAAGAATTCTGGCGAACATTCGGAGAATACACTCAGAAGGGAACACACAAAGAGTCCCATTCCCATTTGGAACACCAAATGTCCCATATCCATCTGGAACACAAGGAGTCCCATACCCATTTATTGTGCTCGAGGCTTGCACGTTTGTGCCTAACTTCGGCGAAGTAGCTACGTGTGTCTCTCTCTCAGGTAGGACAGGTTGACCTTCATTAAGGTTAGAATACCCACATTCATTCCCACGGGAGGATTGAGAGTCCTAAAAAGATGTAAAGAACAATGAAAATATATACTATTATACATGCATAAATTATCTACCTCCTGAGCACTTGGAAATCCAGACCGCGTGGGAGGCCCTGGACGGAGAGCAGCCAGACGCGCACATCGGCCCAGAAACGTTTGGGGCACTCAACTGTGGGAGAGTGGACCACGCGCGCAAACAAAACAAAAAAAAACAAAAAAAAAACAAAAAAAAGAAAGAGCGAACCACGCCTCACATGGCTCAAGAGAGAGAGGGGTGGAGCAAGGTAGAAAGAAGAGTAAAACCATACATTCATAGATATTGTCAAACAGAGCTCCCCAGTAACCATAGGCAGAGTCGGAGAAGAGGACAAGATTCGTCAAACAGAGCTGCCAGGTAAACTGTATGCAGAGAGGGAGAAGAGGACAACAAACGAGGGGCTGTGACAAACTGTTCCGTCGGAGTTCCATACATATAGAGAGAGAGAGAGAGAGTAACAGGCCCTCTCCATCGCAGTCATTGGCATAGCATGCCTCAACTTATAAAAATGAAAAATAATGGAGGAGCAAATCACATCCTAACAACATGTCTCTGAGGATGCAACCACCACAAGCACATGGTGTTGTGCCAGATATACTTATCAATTGCCCCCTACCTGTCTTCAATCGGCCACCAGAATAGGTGCCTCCGTTGTCCTGCCTATAGGCATGGGCTGATTTCAAACCTATTATATCGGGGGATAAAAAAGGAAAGAATAATCTCCAGTGTTGTCAGATGGCAACCATCCTGGACGGTCGGAGGCCCGTCATTTTCCAAAATATGGCACATTTCAGTGTATGCACAGCCTGCCGACTCCACCCTAATTTCCGTGCACTGACTCGCCGGGCCGTATTCAATTCCGATGCGGACCAATGGCATGCGAAAGCAGCGTCACCAATCAAGTCCAAGCCGCAGCCAAGAAGACAATGGCGCAAATCAGTTCCGGCCACAGTCTCTGCACGGCAAGCAACACCTCACTACTCGCTTCAACAAGGTTCATGCAGAAAGCTGTGCCGCAGAAAACCCACGAGGTCCACAACTCTCCTCTCTCCTGCCACACCCTGCTCGGCCCCTGCCATCCGCACACCGGGATCATGCATGCAGTGTCGCTCTGCTGAATGAACTGTGAACTGTACACGAGGCACTTCTGTGCGAAACATCAGTGCGGTAACCTTAGTCCAATTAGAGTAATAACTAAAGTTAAGATTATTACACTATAACTAGTACTATTTCATTGCAAAAACATATCAATATCTATGTTTTTAAAGAAAAAGAATGTTATAAAAGAAAGTCAATGTCGGAAGAAACTGGCGCCTTCTTGGTAAAACTTCTCAGGAACGGGGATCTGCAGAACGGCAGCCTCCTGGACACAGAACAATGGCTGCAGCTAGGATCAACCAAGTAAACCAAGAAGGAACAGAAAATAAGAATGAATGTGGTAGACGTCTTGTACGGGAAAGATAAAGCCTGGCTGTTACACAAACGTCGGGCGGACCTAGACTTGCGCTCAATCAATGTGAATGGCTTGGCCTCAGCAAAGCACTCAAAAAAACAAGCGGTTCTGGATCAATTGAAAGGGGTAGAAGGGAGGAATTGGCCGGATGTCGTGTGCCTACAAGAGACCCACCTCATGGATAGCCCTGAGCACAACCACATACACAAGGAAATTTGGCCACATCAGGCCTATCGAGCCCACGCCCCGAGGCCAGGGAGCGGAGGGGTAGCCATATGGCTTCCCCCGGACTCGAAGGTGGAAATGCTCAACTGGGCAGCGGACAAAGAAGAAGGGAGGTGGGTCTACCTACTAGCGATGTTGGAAATAGAAGTGGTCAGCATCCTAAACGTATATGCCCCCAATGATCCGACAACACGACAAAAATTATTTGAAGACCTCAAGGAAAAACTGCGAGTGGGCATACCCACGATTCTGGCGGGTGACTTCAATGCTGCTCCGGACCGCTGGTTGGACAGGTGAAAAATTCCTTCCCCATGCCCGATTTACATAGAGAAGCACGAGAGGATGATCACGGACTTATCACAAACCTTGAACCTGTCTGACACTTTTCGGAGGCAACACCCTACCAATCGAAAGTTCACCTGCTTCCGCAAAAACGGCACTGAAAGTGCCACGAAATCTCGTATAGACTTAATCCTAATCTCGGAAGAATTACAAGGTGCCCTTCAGTTAGCGGAAATCTTCCCTCGAAGCCCCTATCCGAGGCTGGACCATGCAATGTGCATGGCCATCTTCTCATTCAAAAAGAAACCGGACCAGGGCAGAGGGTTCTACAAACTCAACACATCCCTCCTTACCATCAATCGATTCAGAGCCTATCTAAAGGAGGTGTGGTCCTTCTGGCAGAACCAAAGGGACCACATCAATGATGCTGTCCTATGGTTCAACAACGGTCTAGCTTTTCTAGGCCGCAAGTGCAATGAGTACTCAAAGCTGATTGCAGCGCGACGCCACATGGAAGAAACGAACCTGCAACATCAACTACAAACACTACAACAACAGGAGGACGAAATATAGAGTCCGGACCAACAGGCTGAATTAGCCAGGACGATCCAAACCCTGGAATCCCAACTCCTAGGCTATATGGAACACAGATGGCAGGGTGCCAGGATCAGAGGCAAACTGGCCAAACACAATACGGAAGGGGCAATGGACGCACGATTTTTCGCAATGGCCAGGGCTAAAACCGGGAGAATAGTAATTGAAGCCCTGGAAGACCCAAACCAAAAGGACCCCTTTACACGTCCACTGTCGCCTGTACGAAACTCACAAGAGATTTTTACCAACAACTCTTAACCTCGGAATGTGGCCAGTAGAGAAAAGAAGAGATAGAAACCTTCCTCGCGCCGCTGGATAAAACACTTACAGATCAACAAAGAGACACTCTAGATCAACCATTATCCAAAGACGAAATATGGACGGCACTGATGCAAATGGAAGAGGAAAAAACTCCGGGTATTGATGGCCTGCCAAAAGAATTTTGGGAGGCCATGTGGGCTAGTATATCACAGGATCTGATGGACCACTACAATGCGGTATGGACTACAGGTCAAACAGGGGAACTGGTGGGTCAAGGGGTGTTGACACTACTCTACAAAAAAGGGGCAAGTACAAACATACGTAACTATAGGCCCATTACCCTGCTAACGGTGGTCTACAAAATGATGGCCAAGGCACTTGCAAATCGACTAACCCCAGTAATGGCCGACATCATACACCCCGACCAAACCGGTTTCATCCAAGGCAAAAACATCCAGGACAACGTCCTCCTGGTCAATGAGATGATCAAGCTAACAAGGCAGTCCAAGAGCAATGCAGCAATCATTTTCATTGACTTCAAAGGCCTACGATCACGTAGATTGGCGCTTCTTAGATATGTGTCTGGCAAAACTCAACTTCGGGCCTTCCTTCAGGAGATGGATAACAATCCTTCACGCCAACGCCACCACCAGAGTTATGGTAAATGGCAACCTGGCCCCACCCATATCCCTACAGAGATCTGTCAGGCAGGGTGACCCAATAGCCCCGTACCTTTTCGTCATCATTATGGAAGCGCTTGCAGCCAATCTGAGAACACACAAGGATATTAAAAGGATCCAAATCTCAGCAATCCCCCAGCAGGCCATCCCGGTATGCTCACTTTTCGCCGACGACCTCACTCTGATGGTGGATGCATCAACAACATCAATGGAAGAAATAAAAAATATAATGGACGGCTTCTCGCAATACTCAGACATGAAAATTAACTGGGGGAACAAAACCCAAGGATGGTGGATACACCACCAAGGGGTGAGGCCGCCAGAACAACCCAAACTCAGCTGGCTTCCAAAGGAAGCGCCCATCAGAGTGTTGGGGATCTCAATCTCAGCAGAAGGCAGGCCACCTTCCAATAATGAATGGATTACGGGCCCACCCTTGGCAAAAATGACGCTTTGGAAGGACAAACACACTTCCCTGTTCGGGCGCTCCATGATAATCAATAACGTGGTGTTGGCCACATTGTGGTATAAATCAGCAATTTGGGCTCTGGAAAAGAATGGCTTACGGCCCCTGAAACGGCAGATAACTACCTTCCTATGGAGAGGCGACCACCATAAACAGAACGTAATCAGCCGGGTGGCGTGGCACTCCATCACTCAACCCAAAACAAGAGGGGGCCTGGGTATCATCAACCCCTTGCTCCAAACAAAAGCGCTAGCAATCCAATGGCTCAAACGCCTGCTTTTCGACCCAGAGATCCCATGGAAAAGCCTGGCCCTAGAACCAATAGCCCATCTGGCCCCACAGACATCAGACGTCAAGGACCCCCTGATGTGGCTAGAGAACAGAGAATGGCCAATCCCAAGACCAAAAGTGCGGCCACCGGAACACGGCCCAGAGTCCCCAAGACAAGCAGCAAGATCTGATCTGCGAAAGGACCCCTTCTGGCCCAACCTCCTTAGAACATGGAGAACCCTCCCCCTCCTGGACAAATGCCCACCAAATAGATGGGAAGAAGTGGCACGTCAACCGTTATTCGGCAATAGATGGGTGGTGGACTCGAGAGGGCAGACTCTTCACTGTATGGTCTCTCCCTGGCGAGGCTGGGTCACAAGAGGAATGATAAGGATAAAAGACGTATGGGACACAACCAAAAACAACTGGATCAGTCCAGACCAGCTAAGGGAGCGATTACGATACTGTCACCGGCCCCAAGAAGCTATGGACGAGATCGTAGAAAAAATCCCACTGGAATGGTGGCGGCTTCTGCCCAAAGGCCCGTCACTGCAGCAATCAGATTGGGTAGCGTTCCGAGATCTACAAGGAAAGGTAGGGAACGTGGTATGCTGTCATCTCGATGGAACAGAGGTGGTAAGCCTTTTTCAAATACGAAGAGGTAATGTCATAGAAAGGAGCAACCCAGAGGAGACAGGGTACCAAAAAGATGAAATCTTCAGAATCAGAGTCTTAAAGGAGGGGGAGCAATGGATAGCCTTCCTCCCCTCCACACCAATCCACCATCTGCCTCTGGACCCGGTAGAATGGAAATGGACAACACGTACAGGAAAGGGCAGGAGCCACACTAGGACCCTATATAGTATGACAGTCAAATCTACCTACAGACTTCTCAGGCCAAAGATCACCCTCCGGGATCAAGTTGAGCAGCGATGGAGAAACCAGTTGAACATTAGCAAAGAGGAGCTAAGGCCCATCAAATGGTTCAGCTCGTCCAAAATGAAACCCGCCAAGTTCGCCTCGCTCCAATGGCAGATTGAACACCGCTGCCTGCAAACCAACAACTGGCTCATAGACAGAACATCTCTAGAACAGAAAGGGTTAGCCCTACCCTGGTGCAAGCTGTGCACAAATGCATTCCCATCCAGAAAACGGCCAGAGACAATCGAGCACATATTCCTACAATGCCCGGGTGCCCTCTGGCTGTGGAGATGGTGGGACAGAATCTGGGACCAACTCCAGACAAAAACGACGTGGCCCTGGGACTGGAGGGCCCTGTTATGTGAAGCCGAAACCGGGCGGCAGGATGACCCCCCAGACGAATTTACCACCAATTATTTTAAGTTGGGGATAGGGCGGTCCTGTGGGCATTGTGGCGAAGACGCTGCACATACGAGATGGAAGGAGCAAGATTAGAAGGACCCGAAATCACAAAGCGTGCAACAACAAATCCAACTGGAAATAACGGCAAAATGGGAACACGTCAGAGCACAAATTCGCCCTCTACACACAATGAAAGACATTGAGCAAAGAATCCAGGCGTTCTCTTCAAGCTGGCTGGGGGGGATTACCAGTGGGAGGATAGGGAAAGTGAAATGGAAGGGGGCCAAAAGGGAAGAAATGGAGGGCCAAGAGAGGATGGATATACAAAGGGAGGATGGATATACAAAGGGACTACCAACTGATTTTTCACAACTGGACTGACATTGACACAACTATTCCACTGAAACCCCCGGAAAATTTCCATGACTTTCCCCACCCCCCCTTCAAACTGCTTAGTGGGAATGCAGTGGTACGGAATGGACGCTTGACTGGTGGTACAAAGATGGGAAGGGAGAGGGTCAGGTACCAGCTCTTTGCTGCAATGAAAGGGAGAAAAGAGGACAGGTAGCCAATCTAGTCAGGCGCCCAGCAGCAGGGTGAAGAGTCCTCAAGGTTAAAAAGGTGTCTTGCTCAGTCAATTTTTCGAGCTTCACGGCAATCACCGCTGACAGGCGGTCATTAGAACAGATATACATAGATATGTTTAGAGACATTGGACCCGGTGCCTCCCGGGAATGGCCAGCTCATTGGTACCACTTCTAGAACAAAACAGACTGAGGAGGGAGCCCGTAGGTAGCAGTAGAAATTTGACCCCTCCCCTGCTCTGTCAATCCCCTGGTCTCCAGGGCAATCAATGCGGGCAGGTTCCTCATACGGTTTCTCTGATATGCTCTGATGTTCTTCACTTGTAACACACTCAAAGGGACGCTGGACCCGTTTTCCAGCAGGTGACGCTCCCCACCAATAGATGGAGCCATCCCCAGGTGCTAGCGGTGTCTGCCCGTATCAGCATCGCAAGCACTGGAGGGACAGTTTCAAAAAAAAAAAAAAAAAAAAAAAAAAAAGTCAATATAAATTTATAAAAGAAAAAATCCTAGCAGTAAATATTGCATATAACATCGAAACATCAGAGTGCTGTAACCTATGTGCAGAGTGGCTAGCCCAAAAAACGTGGCTCGCCAAATGCTGATGTGGTGGATCCAGGTGCAAAGTGGCATCCCGGCCTTTGGTTTTTACACGTTCACACATTAAAACATTGTCCCATCCGAAACTTGTATTTTCTGTTTTTCGTTTTCATCTTTTTTTTTAAAAATTCCCATTTTTCCCTTTTTTTTTCTTTCTTTGTTTTTAATTCCGTATATTTCTACAGCACCCGCTCTTTGAAATTCTGTTTTAGGGGAATATATTCTGGTGCACACACCAATCCAGTTCGAGCTGTCCACCACATCCGCACTCTTTGTGCGCATGGTGCACCATGAGTATCACTGAGGTCCATTAAAACAGGCATTCTCTAGGTGTTAGCCAGAGGGTACCGAAGACAAATTTTTTTCTTCCATTTTCCCATTCAGCAGAGGAGCGAACTTCCAGCAGTCAGCTCAGGCTAACAAACTGGGCTATACGGTGACCCCACAGAACCTAACTACCTCCACATCACAAGTTTGCGCTGTGACGTTGCAGCCATCAAATCTAGATGGCTGCCAGCATGCCGGATCGCCCCCCTGTGCAAAACAATTTACCCTTGAGACATTGCTATTTCATCTGTATGACATCATCACTGTGGATGGAAGTCTCTGTTCAGCCCGCACACAGATGCGAGTAACCGTGGATCAAGCAAGCCTGTTATCTTTCCCTCTAAACAACAAGGTGGTAGGTAATTCATGTAATTCATGTGTGAAATGTCAAATCCTGCGTAGAGTGCTCCCAAATGCTGTTGCACCCACTGGACATCCTGCTTCAGAGAAATTACTCAAGAAACTGCCTGTGGGTGGGCAAGGGGGTAGTAAAAGACTACCGTCTTCTTCCGAACACAACATACCCTCATTTTGGGTGTATCTGGCCGGAAATATAGCTTGTATACATTCATTTTTAGGGTGTGTTATGTTCGGGGGAAGACGGTAGTGAGCTATTACGCTTCCTTCAACATGTGGCTGCATCCAAGGCTGCCTCCTGGTTGCAGGTGAAGACCCGCTTATATATATTGCTATTATTATTATTATTTTATTTCTAGGATGATTCTCACGCCCGGTCGATCCTGCGTGCAAAAAACAATTAAAAAAAGAAAACAAAAAATAAATAAAATCTGTGCTCTCCCAGAGAACCCCAAATCCAGGCTCGCTTCCTTTTTTGCAAGTTGGCTGTCAAGAGGGGGGGAGGGGGGTATAAAATGGTTTTAAAGGGGCTAAAGGGGGGTGCCTTAGTGTGATTCGGTTGTTTTCTTTTGTATCTTTTTTTTTTTTTTTTTTTTTTTTTGGTCGCTGGGGCTGCCTTGAACCCTGCCCTTGGGCCATGCCCAGCCGGGTACCCAGGTGTGTACCCGGCATAAGTTGGGTGCCCAGGCGCCCGGAAAAAACAGGCTACTTTCATTTTATTTTCATTTATTTCATTTTTTAAAATCCCAGGTGGTTGTAGAGGTTGGATGCTAGACATATGACACAGCCACCTTCAGCAGTCCGGCCATGTGGTTATCCAGATGGTCTATAGATGTCCCAATTCCTTATGAGACTCCCTCCCAACCTACCCCTACCCGCACAATCCTACCTCAGTGTCTACCACTCAGGATTGTCAACCTCCGACATCTCAACAGGGGTGACCTTACCTGGCCGGGGTTGTACCCGCTTCCTTCCTATGAGGTGCTCCTCCTCCTTTATCTTTGTGTACGATCTGGGCTCGTCCCTTCTCACTTTGCATCTTAGCACCCAAAATCCGTCTGCATGATGGTCGATCGCTACCCCATCCAGTTATCTGACTTGGGCAAGAGGGTGGTGGGAACAACACCCCCCTGGCCCACTTGCATTCGCCCGTAACCATCCACATGCATCATAAATACGTCAATGACAACTACCGGTAGTTGCATCGCTCCTGCGTCAACTAGTACGGTGCTAATCTACATCACAGACCTCAACTTCAGCGTGGCTGTTCGAACACACACTCAACGTGCTGCAAATCGCATTCGCCGCAAGTCACATCTCTCTTCTTTCTTAAACTCCTCGAGGCATGCAACCTCTCGGAAAGTAGGGGGAAAAAAAACTCTCATGCACTGGCAGTTCACATTAATTGCCTGCATCAAAGTTTGCCCAACCGTAAATCATCAAAGTTTGCCCCACCTTTTTTGTGCAGATTATCGGCACTGCACTCTGTGAAACACACACAACGCAGGTGCATGAAAAAGTGAAAATCCACTCCATCAAAAGTCCACTTCTCCAGACTCTTATTCTGTACAAAAGAGGTGGGGGCAGCATATACCGTTCTCTCCGCTTTTCAAATCAGTACCCCACGTGGCCATGTGCAGCACCGCGTCAGTTATCACAAGGTCAGGATAGGCCTACCAGAGGTGGCTTCATGCCACAGGGAGAGGGGTACAAAGATTTGACTGTTTCCACGTTGGGGACGTTTTCGCTCTCATTTGCTTCAGCAAAGAAGACGACCTGAAAATCCCTTATGGGATGCAAAAGGCATATTCCACCATACTACGGGGAGAAAGTATAGATTCTGAGTGCCAAAGCACTTCTGAAACAAATGGGACACAAATGGCTTTCCTTGCCAGGCACATCCCCCTAAAATGCTTCTATGCCACAGCCATAGACTGAGCATTGTGAAAAAAAAAAAAAAAAAAAAAAAAAGCAAACGAAAAAAAGTGAGCATTGCGAAAACGAGGCTCAGAGATGCTGGTGGGGAGTAGCCCATAATTGTGGCCATTGTTTTTATTCTGGCAACAGCAGCAGCTTCCCATCTCTACTCGGTCTCAACTTCTATCAGGCAAAAATGAGCTGTCAAACTGTTTACAGTGTTTAGGGGCTGTCTCTTATACACATCTAGATGTGTATAAGAGACANAATTTATAACCCCTGTAGACCACCAGCGCTTCACAACTCCCCGAAAAAGCACAGCTGAATACAAGCAGGGTGTGGAGACCTTCTGGCTTCTCAGGGGAAGGAGTTAAAAAAAAAAAAAAGAAGACTAAAATGGCCATCAATCATCAAAATCCAACAAATGACAAATTTATAACCCCTGTAGACCACCAGCGCTTCACAACTCCCCGAAAAAGCACAGCTGAATACAAGCAGGGTGTGGAGACCTTCTGGCTTCTCAGGAGATGCACACACGAGGACTTTGTGCTGATTTCTGGACGTAATCGCAGTCAGATAACATTTTGAAAGGTGCTAGTGAGAGTGTCCCCTAAGAAGGGCCTGACCAGGGTAGAAGTCGAGATTGGTACCGGTTCTTTTTTTTTCTTTTCAAAATCCTTTCCGGATAGATAATTACTAAGTAAACTAGAAAAATAGTAACTGAAAGACTGAATGCCCAACAGAGGGGACCTGAGGGGTTAAGGAGAAGAAAAAAGGAGGTGGTCTTCTCTTTCTGACAAGAGCAACCAGGAGAGAGAGAGAGAGAGAGAAAAAAAAAAAAAAAGAAGAAGAAAAGGCGCACAGGAGAAAAACATAAAAGACTACATAGGAGAGAGAAGGCTGACAGAAATGGTTCTCAAAAACAAAAAAAAAAACAAAAAACAAAAAAAGGTTCTCTACCTGATAAAAAAGGGAGAGAAGGCCCTCCACCCTCTCCTGGCAATGAGAGAGCAGCAGCCGGCCAAGGAAAGGAAGAGATCAAAAGGAGAAAAAGTATGAAAAACACAAGAAAGCAAAAACGCATTTATATATTGGCCATCTGCATCCTCTCTAGGCTGTCTTCCCTTTTGTCCGGTATGTCACCCTCCTGTTGCCTGTGCACCTTCCCGGCCGTGTTGTTAGAGGGCAGAGGGGCGTAGGCCCATGCTGTGTTGTTACAGGGCAGAGGGCCGCAGGACAAATGGAGACAGAATCTACTGCGGCTGTTCCAGCCAAGTCCAACCATGAATATGGCCAGGCACATGCATAAAATGCAAGCATAACTTTTCCTTTTTTTTTATTCTTTTTCTTTTTTTTCAAGACTCGGCTTTGGTCTAGTACGAGGAGTGATGCAAGCATCCCCCCTCCTAGGTCAAGTGTGGTTGCTCTGGTCTATTGGTCGTGAGCTACACCTGCTGGAAACCGGGTCCAGCGTCGCAAACGCAACAAGAAGATCACTCTTATACAACTGTCTAGTTTACTTTCCTCCCACTTTTCTTCCATCTTCTCCATTTCCTGATGACCTTTGTTATTCAGAACCAGGTAATTTGTAGGCCGGTCCCACTCACTTTCTTAGGGATGGGTACCAGAGCCGGCCCCACTCACTTTATTAGGGACGGGTACCACACACATTGCTCGCTTTATTAGGGATGGGTACCAGACCCGGCCCCGCTCACTTTCTTAGGAACGGGTACCAGTCGCATTGCTCATTCTGAAAGCACCATTCAAGTGCAACCATGAATATGGCCGGGTACTTGCACGGAATGGTACTTATACTCAATTTCTTAGGATGGGTACCAGACCCGGGCCCACTCACTTTCTTAGGGACGGGTAGCAGACGCATAGCTCGTTCAGAAAGCACCATCCAAGTACAACCATGAATATGGAACGGCACTCGCACGAAACGGTACCCACTCACTTTCTTCACTTTCTTAGGGATGGGTACCAGACACGTTGCTCGTTCAGAAAGCGCCATCCAAGTCCAACCATGAATATGGCCAGGCACTTACTGGGAATGGTACTTTAAACCACCAGTACTTGGCCCAGCTGTCTGCTGTGGGGAAAAATAGAGTAGAAACGTTTCTTGTCGGATGAATTTGGGCACTCCTGTAGTGACCCGTACATTTCCTAAATTTGTGGCTTGTTAACTGCCACGGCTTTAGGAAGTACTGGTACTTTAACTCGCTTTCTTAGGGATGGGTACCAGACCTGCTGCTCATTCAGGGAGTGCCAACCAAGCCCAACACGAAATGCATACCTCGCTTTTCCTACTACTTTTTTCTCTCTTCTCCATTTCCCAATGACCTTTGTTACTCAGGACCATCTACTCTGCAGGCCAGACCCGCTTGCTTTCCTAGAGACGGGTACCAGACTCATTGCTCGTTCAGCCCACAGCAGCAACTAGACGTATTCCTAGTTCAGAAATTAGGCCATAGCCAAGCCGTCCAGTTCCCTAAGACAATACCTATGCCTTTGCACCCATCTATCCACACAAAGTGGCTACATCCATCCAGTTTTTTTGGCTATGTGTGAACTACTTATTCCCCAGTGAACCAATCACATATGAATTGAGATCAACTTGAATCTGCCAAACCACACTCATGTATTGGCATTGTCTTCTTTTCCCTCCCTAGCATGACATAAAAAACCACATTCAGGGCATAATGACATATTTTCTTGACTGAATCTAGTGGCATGTACAGTCTAAAGAGCTGTGTTTGTGCGCCCTTAACCATGCTTCCACCAACACGGCGAAAAGAAGGCACTAGAGATGCATCGGTTAACCAACCACCCAGCATCAAGTGATGATCGATTCACTCGGGCATCAACTTCTTCCTTATTCCTCTTCAGTCTGAGAGGATGGCAATATGCCGAAGGACATCCATCCTTAGCAATGTTCCTGGTGATAATATACTCGCAATTAGTAACTGACGCATCCTACGCACGGGGATTGTTCATCTTCTCTTCATGGGTTCACTCTCAGCCAATGCCCCTGGTAAGGTCCTCAGTCCTGTTTTCTGGACACCCATTCTACGCACCCCCTTCGTTCGCATTAGTGCCAAGCACACAAGGAAGATACGGAGGGGGTAGGAACCGCCAGGGAACTACACAAGACATGGGCACATACAATGCTCTACATGAGCACACCCTTGAGGAGAGGACCAGAAATACGACGCCGCACTTCAGTTACAGAAGGAACAACGCTCTGTCACATGCGAGGGAAATGGACACCCATGCAAGTCTCTCTATCAGAGATGCATGCTCTATGCCTCTCACAAGAACATGCCCTACTAAGAAACCACTACAGTAAAAGCTAAATCGACTATAGTTTGCCAGGCAACTATCAGCTAGCAGGCCAAAGGCAAAGGACAGTCGTCCGCACTGTCGGTTTAAGTCAGCCTTTCAGGCCTTTTCTCTAGGGCTGGTCCTGATGTGTGAGGATGCCCTGAGGACCTCGCGCTCCAGAGAACTACCGGTCATCCTTCACAGAGACAACTGACAGGTCGCAGTTCACAGACCAGCGACGGGTCAAGCAAGGTTTGCACGTACAGGTCAAGTGAGATTCATGTGCAGGTCGAGTGAGATTCGTATACGTCTACACAATTCAGGACCTTGCCTATCATTAGTTCCCATCCAATTTTTGTCACTTTTCTTATGTATCCTTCTTACTTCTTTCCTGAAACACCACATTTCTTTTTCCCTATTACCACCTTCTCGTTTCTTCTTCCCTATTAATGTTTCCATTGCTATGGTATTCGTCAGCAGTTCACTGGGAAGATACCGATTGCTATTTTATACCCTCCCTGTACACCGTATTCACAATATTTTTTTTACTCTTCTCCTGTCCTCGCTTCCTCGTCTACCCATCCATTTTCCTTCCCCTCTGTAGCCCTGCTCAGTCCCCTTCTTACCCCAATAAAGGAACAGCCCTTGCCATTATTGTATCCAACGTGGCACAAACTCGTCGATCAAAACATGTGTCCACACATGCATGCTATATCCCATAGCATTGAAAGTTATAAGAGAGAACAAGTGCGTTTTCACTTGGTTACGAAAAGCGACCCTTCCTTTTTAAGTGAAAGACTGCCCACTGTTTTGACAGCAACAATGTTGCACAAGAGTGTGCTGGTAGTTTTTTGTCTGGAACGAACAGCATCTTTGTGCTGGACTTCTCGCTAACACAGCTCGGTCAATTCCACAAGGCATCGTCGTTCAGGTTCGGCCTTCGATGGCACTTCGTGTATCAACGGCACTTCATCTGCAAAATCCATCTGCATCAGCCTCAGCAAACCCTGAGCGCCGTGGGCACCAGGGATGTGGTCCCAGTAGCAGGACGATAAGATCAAGAGACACTGTACGAGACGACAAAAGCCGCACTAACGGCAGGAAAGACAGGATACGTCTCCAGTCAGCCATTGGAACGGTTGCATCTAACGTCAGCCAGTAGGATATCGAACTTTCCAAAATAAGAGGGATGTGGGAGACAGAAAAAGAAGTGAGACGATTCTGACCTAAAACTGACCGATGAAGTTCCACACTGCACAGATATGAGTTGGGCTAGTGCTCGACAGTCCCAAACTGGAGAAAAACCCTTGACCCAAAAGTCCCGATACTTCAAAATGTTTATGTGGATTCTACCGGCCACCTCTATTGCTACTCTTGTCCAAACAGTGCTCTGTTCTCTCAGGGTCCTTGTTGCATTGGATAACCAAGTTTGGCCACCGGTCCATCAAAGGAGGATTTCCCACTCCCTCACAACAAAGTATTCACCAAAGACTACGGGGCCCAGCGGGGGCGAGGCCGGGGGGGTGAAGGGGCACACCTATTAAACTGGGGGGCGAGAACTCGATACAGCTCGCATGCTGCATCAGACCACTTCAGTTGGTGCCCCACTGCTGTGGCACAATGCATGGAAGTCCTGAACACCCCATTGGGGAAGTGAAACGCCAGCACAAGCCATACGATCTGCCAGCACAGGCCATATGATCTCCCGAAAATGCGGTTGAAATACAGCATCTGCAATTTGGCAGGAACATCTTGGTGCACTTCATCACCAGTGTTAAGGCATTTTGATCCTTTCCTTCTTCGTTAAACCACCAGTACTCCCAAGCCTCTTTTTCCCGACATGGATTTATGTCGCCCACCGACGAAGAAATAAAGAAAAACATGCGGGTGCATATTTTCTTACACAGTAAACCAGCCATTTCGATCTGCTAGGCCGAGCCCTGAAGAGCCCTGAAGGACGTGGCACGTTTACAACCGCACCGGAATAAAATGGCTGGGAAAAGTACTGCTGGTGGTGGTAAGTTCGTACTTCTGCTTTCCATTTTCCATTCGGGAAGAGGAATTTGGTCATATCATTCTTTTTCCTCACCAGATAACTTGCAATGCCACACAAACTTCTCACAGCAGAAAGCCATCGCCCTCCAGTCATATCCAGCTGTGCCAATGCGACCACACCACAGCTCTACGCTAACTTGGGAGAGGGTCATACTGATTTCATGCATTTCTGCGTTGTCGATTTTACCAACTGAGGCACTGCACACCCACACAACACGTGAACACGCTACCATCCAAACTAGGAAAGCGATGGTGCACTGGGAAGGAGCCACAACACATCCTCGCACATGATAGAGCAGTCGCCAAAAAAAAAAAGTTCAAAGGCCTTCTATTCTGGGATGCACCAGTCGTGTTCCTATTCCAGCGGTAATTCTGTAAATGAAGGACATGAGCTCACACTGATGCCCCTCCATTGTGGCTGAGATTCTCAAGACCAAAGATACTCCTAGACTCCAACTCGAATGAGCGTAGGAGAAGCCAACTGACCTGTTCCACCCCTTCCCTGCCCCCCCCCCCCCCCCCCCCCCGGACTGTATGCATTTCCGCATGAGATTTTGCCAATTACAGAGGAGTTGCACACCCACACATAAGGTCAACACACTGCCACCCAAACTAGGAAAAGGCTGGTGCACTGGGAAATAGACACTGCACATCCACGCATATGACAGATTTGAAGCCAAAAAAAGTTCAAAGGCCTTCTATTCTGGGATGCACCAGTCATGTGTTCCTATTCCACCGGAAAGAGACACCGCCCCTAATATAGAGCAGAAAGTAGTGAGCTTAAACAACCCCTGTCCGCCGAGGCCAGTTTACCAAACCAACACTTGTATTCCCAGGCCGGCTCACCAAACCCAAACAGTCTGGGGCTACCAGTAGCAGCAGGGAGGAAGAGAATGATCTGTTTTGCCACTAGAATCGGGCCTCGCCACACCACTCCTGAATTGTTGTTGCACATACACTATCAAATTCATCTCCTCAAAGTGAGTTCAAGAGCTTTCACAAAGCCTGGTTCAACAGTACTCTTGAACTTGCTTTGTGAGTCCGCCTGCAAATCACCATTTTCAAGATACGTCCGCTGGACGTCCAAGTTTGGCCCGAGATCCAGGAGTGAACCGCAATGTCAGAATCCTCCACACTGCACTCATCCAGTAGTGAGAGTTGTGTTTTCGAGAGTGCACATCCACCCTGTTTGAGAGCCCAGTGTGGTGACGAGCAGTGTCGTACCCCTGTTCATGAACGGAGGTGCCTGTGACAGGAGGCCGGTCACCAGTCACAAAAACCGTGACCGGCCTCTGGACACGGCCATCACGGGGAGCGGGGAGGTGGATTTTCATTTCTTTTTGGCTGGTGAGCTAGGGTACCAGAGTGGCCCGGGTCACTTGCCCAGCCGGGCCAAAAAATTTAAAAACATTAAAGAATTTTGATGTGACAGTGAGGCAAAAATTCAGTTCATTCTTCTGCATTACATAGTTTTTTCCAGATTTTTTCGAGTTTCTTTTTTTTTTTGTTTTTTGGCTGGGACCTTCTCTGGTCCTCGCACGGGCTGGCCACCCGGGACCCGGGCGGGTGAGGGTTTTTTTTATGGTAGGAGGGTGGAGGTCTTAGGGTACCCACCCTTTTTTTTCCCATCAATAATATTTTTTAACTAAAAAAAACGAAATGCGCCAGCATGTGCATTTTTCCGTGTTGTTTTATGGGTATTTTCGTTTTTTTTTGTTTTTTTTTGGCAGAGTTAGCTGTAAGGGGAATAAAAAGAAAAGAAAAGGAAAAAAAAATAAAGAAGCAGAAGTAAAGCAAAGAAAAGAAAACAAAACCGCAGATTCGGCACACTTTAGCACGACCAGCGGCCGCATGGAGGGGGGGGGTAATCGGCACACTTTAGCACGACCAGGGGCCGCATTGAGGGGGGTAATCTTCCATGGTATATCTGGTGGAGCAAGGCACTTCCACTCAGTTTGAAAGTGCCTTGTGCTCCGCTCATTGTCTCTTGTGAAGGAGTGATTATGGCAACAAGGCGCCCGTGCGCAACACAGAGAGAGAGAGAGAGAGAGAGACATGAGAGAGAGAGAGAGGCTTGCTTGGGGCCCTATTATTGTTGGGGGGGGGAATGTGCGGGTATGGAGGTGGGGCCATTTTTGGGGTCGGTCTTCCATGTCATTGATGGTGGGGGTGGCGGGGTACGTGGGGGAAATATGGGGGGTACATGGGAGTGTGCAGGGTCTTCGAGGGTTAGTGGGGGTATGTGGGCAGTATGGGGGGTGTTCATCAGTCACTGGGGGCACTTGGGGTATATGGGGTAGTTCGGGCATGTTGGGTAATGGGGAGTGTCGGGGGGGTAGCGGGGTGTATGTGGGGTGTCCGGGGTATTTTGGGTGCTAATAGTAACGGGGTAGTCGGGTGTAATCAGGGGGGTGGGCGAGGTCGGGGGATAAGGTCATTGTCGGGGGTCTTTCTGACACCCAGAATTTTTTTACTTTTTTTTTTCCCCATGTGGAGGGGGTCCCTGCACCAAATCCTCCTTGCGAACACTCTGGAACCGTGACAGCACGGGGGAAATAGGCACCCAAAAAAAAAGAGGGCCCCAGGGCTGAATCGGTTGGCACCTGCAGGTCGGCCGCCGGATCCAACAAAAAAAAAAAAAAAAAAAAAAGGCTGGGAGAGCTATGTCACTCCCTAACAGTCAAGACTGATGTCCCAAAGACCTATTTGAAGCTATTTCTTATTATACCCAATGGCACAAAAGAAAATTTTGTAAAACTGTACTTGAACAGGATCTGTTCCATGGGTCGTACACTCTTCTGTATGTCCGAATAGAGCTTAAAAAAAATCAGGGAAAATAAGCGAGATATATGCCTGAAAGTTCAGGTGGATGCTAAAATACCCCTAAAGATGTGGGTGAAGTGGAATACTCCTCTGAAATTTCAAAAGTTCATGAAATACCCTTTTCCGCATATGAATCTTTGTGACCTACCCCTGTCAGGCGGTGGTGCAAATCTGCATTCTGCCCCTGACAGAGGTATAGCACAAACTTGGCACACCCTGACAGAGGTATAACACAAGATCTAAAACCAAAAGGGCATTTCACAAACTACTGAAATTTCAGAGCGGTATTCCATTCTGTCCACATCTTCTAGGGCTAACTTCTTAGCATATACATGAGCTTCCAGGGGTATTTCACAAATTTTCCCAAAAACTAAATAACGATGAAAACCTGCTGCTGAATCGCACGGCCAGGTGCTGCACCGCACGCCGCACCCTTTCACTGCCATTGCAAGTACGCCTGTTAGGCATGTTGTCCTGTATTTGCCTTGCCTATGGCTTAGCAAGCCTTCCAAGGAGCATCCCGTAAAATGTTGTGTGCACTCCCACTACCTCAAGACTAGTAAAGAGTCATAAAAAGAGAGCGGTGGTCCTCGACATCTCATCTGGGGAACGCTTTGTCAGAGCAAAGCACCCATGTAGACAACAATTGAGTTTGTCTCATACGCCCTTCCCTCCATGCAAAGAAGGCCACGGCTCCAACATATACGGCTCGGCGTACACTGCGAGAACAAGGATTTTTTTAAACCACCAGTACTTCCTAAAGTCGTGCCGGTTAATGCTACACGATTTTAGGAAACGTACGGGCCACTACAGGAGCGCCCAAATTCATCCAACTAAAAACGTTTCTACTCTATTTTTTTCCGCAGCTGATAGCTGGGCCAAGTACTGGTGGTTTAAGGAAGCTAGCACTACTGAACAAAACAAAATTGGCTGATTGCACAGGGCCTCAATTTCCGATAAAAACTTCTTTGGGCCTTGTACCTGACCTGCCAACAGGAGCAATTTATCAACAGTGCTGAAAATAGTAGCCTCTCAGGCCTCCTGACTAAGATAAAGTGTAGTACGTGCTCTGATCAGATCCATATCTGATCGGCCGGGGGGGGAGGGAACAGATCCATATCTGAGCTCTAGGGGCATAATTGTGCCAGAAAGAAGAAAAAAAAAAAAAAAAAACTTGGTGGAAGCACAAACCACTCGAAGGTATATCAACTTTCAATATCCCTTTGCGCTGATTCCCCATGCGCAAGAAATGATAAGAACAAGAGGATTCCCCTGGGTGGAGACAGATTCCCCAGGGTTATCACGCCGATCGACAGAGAAAAGAAGAAGTTGCAGACCCGTGAGGTGAGGCAACATGCAAATCTCACGATGCAATCTGTGTGTGATGTGGATCATCTGGATGATTTCACGAACAGACATCGAGAGCATCGAGAGAATGGAGTACCAAAACAGTATAGGTATAAAAAAAAGATAAGAAAACTAATTTTGGTAAACAACAAAAGATACCAGGAAGAGAAAGCTTCCTCTACCTTTTCGACATCCGTTAAAATTGGAACTATACAAACTACATTGGCATGGCCCCTGTCCAAGGATGACACATCTTCGCAAGGAGAAGAAACGAAACAAAAAAAAAAAGCTTCCTGCAGAAGCAAACACGTTCTTCAGACCTGAACTCTTCTGCAAGAAGTGGGGAAAAGTGCTGGTCTGGAGCCTCCAGCTAAAACTTCTTTGGAAATTAAAAAAAAAAAAAAAAAAGCAGCATGAGCACAAATCACTGCCGCAGCTTCAGAGCCACCCTTCCAGTGCCAGCATGTCAGTGCATGTGTCAGATGTCATCATTGCCACTGCTAATCATTCTATGACATTCTGAAATGGTTGTCGCAGTGTATTAAATGCAAAATCAATAGTGTTATCAGATGACCTACAGCATGGGTGAGGTCCCACATATCTACATTCTTCGATTCTGAGTCTAGATTATGAACATCAACGGCCTCGAACAAAGTAATTGGGCAAGCAGGAAAGCACACCGGGATGATATCCACTCTAATTTATTTTTTTTTATTTTTTTTTAAAAACAAAAAAACAACACTGTTGCTTGGGAGCAGCCTGTGTAGCAAGCAAGGTTTTGAAGTGGCTTTGAAAACTTGTCCATAGAGACGGACCACACTCGATGTATTTTCAAGGCACTCTTCTCCGCGGCTGGAAACGCCCTGTGCACCACAAAAAAAAAGCCTCCTTTCGGCTGGCGCCGCCAGCCATTTTGCTCCCCAAAAGTTGGGGCTGCATGCAAGCTGCATTTTATAGGCTTTGCTGCAAAACGTACCGGTGGTTTAAGGAGACTCTGCCCCCAAGGCACATATTCTCGTTCACAAATTTCTCACAAGTTTCAAACAAATTTGACACTTGAACGGCACAATACAAACACTGCTAAAAATAGGAGTCTCCCAAGCCATACATAGAGGGCTAAGGTTCCATATACCCGAAAATCGGAATTGACTAAATACTGCTGAAAGTAGGGGGCTCTCTACTGATCCAACCTAACATTGAAAGACAAGAAAAAGAACACCTTGTTTTTTTTCCTACTCCTTAGATCCCGAGAAGAAAAGGTAAAGAATGTTGAAAGGGGGAAAAAAAAACTGAGGCAAAGCTCTTTGCTAAAGGCATATTTGCTCCACCTACATACTCCTCCCTTTCCTTCTTCCTCTTAAGCCACCAGTACCTCAGGGGGTCTTAGGCCCCTTCTGATGCAAACGAATACATACAGACCCGCACGGTGCGCACCGATTCATCCACGGCGTTAACGCCTAAAAACGTGATAGGTACACACTCGTTATCCCCAGTGGCAGAAAGCCCCTTACAGTCTTCTCATATCTGCAATTACGTTTTTTATGTATCACACCCTTCACAGCAGCATTGGAGTCACAAAAACGTGCTCCAGGTGTGCTTGCAGCCCCCCTACAAAAGAAATACCTTGACGACTAAACACCTCCTTGCTGCAATCACCCAGTTTCTTCATTCTGGGCCGCAGATTGCGAGGACCAAGGAACGGGTAGAGATACTATCTTCACTGTGGGACTTTACCCCAGTATGGTCGTTGGGCAAAGATACCAGAAGTTCTTTTCGTTTGCTTATGATTTCAGACAGTCCAATAATGCAAAAACACCACACCGAGCTGAAGCTAAAGCAATTCCAGTGGAAAACGACACCCTCCTAGTTCTATTGCTGAACGACCACAGATTGCTAGCAGCCTTCATGGCAACCAACATTCTTTGCAAGTGCAGCACCCTTATACCCAAACACTCTTCTCAGGCTTTCTGCCAATTAGCACAGCACGACCATAACAATACATGCAACGGATCCGGTCTATGCCAGAACATGGCAGCAGGAGCAACAACCCGACAATGCCTCCACCCATGCCGCTTTCTGCCAATTAGCACAGCACGACCATAACAATACATGCAACGGATCCGGTCTATGCCCGAACATGGCAGCAGGAGGAACAACCCGACAATGCCTCCACCCATGCCAGTCGAGAGCCCTCAGGAGAAGTCCTCAAAACCACCACAGGCTATCGACATTAGACTCCATTCCACTGCAATAGAATTCCACCTCGCTGTATCGTCTCCTCAAAGAGATCTACGGCCACAAACTGTTAGCATTTGTTCCTTTTCCATGCCCTCCAACAATGCCCCTTTCTCTCCCCTAGACTTTCCTCAATATACCCGGCCCCAGTTATAAGGATTCAGAGAAGAGGGCCAGTGTGTGAATCTGGCCTTCAACCACCAGTACTTTTCACGGGCAAATTTCTGAGAAGAGGAAGTGCACACGCCACGTTCTTCAGGATGTATCGGCCACCCCCACAGTGGAAAATCCACCTAGGCAAAACTGTTGCGTGCACAGACCCCTCCTTTGCCTGCCGGCCACAAATACACCCAGGCAAAACCGTCACGTCCACACCCCCCTTTTGCCTGGACGAATAATGCACCATTGGCCAACGCCCGCACGCCCATGCATTTGTACATCCCAAGGGATGCAGCCTGCAGCCTGTGTGGCGTCGGAGAAATTTGGGTGGGTAACGTACTGCTGGTTTAAAATACAGCCTTCACGGCCAACAGACCTGTGAGCTTATTTGGAGTTATTGCAGCGGAGGGCCTCGCCGCAGACCTGTGAGCTTATTTGGAGTTATTGCAGCGGAGGGCCTCGTCGCACTACCACTTGTGTAAATGGAGAATGCACATTCCACTAGAGAAACGGCAAGATACACACCCAACATAAGGCCTCGCTCCACTACTCTCCACATGCACAAAAGACAAAAACTATGTCGGTGCATCTTTCCATTTCCTAGCGAAAGATTCATTCGAGGCCCATGGCTTGCCTTTTTCACACTTGCCGAGTGGCCCGTCAAAGAGCCCCTTATGCTCTTGGAAGTTCGCTCGAATCACTATCTTCGTTGTCAGCTCAAAGCAAGTAACAGTTGGTGGATTGTTTTTTTTTTAGTTGGATTGTTCTTTTTCCCTGTTTCCTGGAAGCTCCGCATGGACATCAGCAGCCGATGGACAACCTGACCAGCGATCTCCATTCACAAACCCCACAGGCACAGCATCTCTCATGTACATGGCAAGTATTGTGGTAAAACCACCAGTGCTTGGCCAGCTTGAAAAAAAAAAAGCAGCTCATTTACAGGCGCCTTTTTCGGGGGATGGCGAAGTGAAAGCCCAGTCGCCGCTGGGCACAGCTCCATTTAAGTGTAAAAAAAAAGGAAAACAACGAAAACAAAACGGTTCTGTTCTGTATGCACGCGAGAGAGAGAGAGAGAGAGAGAGAGAGAGAGAGAGAGAGAGAGAGAGAGAGAGAGAGAGAGAGAGAGAGAGAGAGAGAGGGCGCACCATTCAGATATGCAAAATAGGAACGAATCTTCTGGCAAAAGTGGGAAGGTTAATTCTCACTTTCAACATTTAAACCACGCCGGGCAGGGGGGGTGAGAGAGCGGGAGAGAGGGAGAGAGAGAGAGAGAAAGGAGGAAAAATTCATTCTCGTTTCAAAACTTACAAAGTGCACCTACACGGGGGAGAGGGAGAGAGAGAGAATCCCGGCGCACTCTCTGCGCAGTGGCACAGCAAATGCGCCAGGATTCTCTCTCTCTCTCCCTCTCTCTCTCTCTCTCCCTGCCGGCTGGTTGTCCAACTTGGAAAATGAGAAGGAATATTCCGCGTCAAAGTGGGACATTTGGATCTCTCTCTCTCTCTCTCTCTCTCTCTCTCTGTGTGTGTGTGTGTGTGTGTGTGTGTGTGTGTGTGTGTGTGGATGTGTGTGTGCGTGCGCGAAGGAGAATGGACTACGGCTTTTTTCAAATATAAACAAGTAAACCGATTGTTTCTTTGTTTTTCGTTTTTTTTTTTAATCTACAACAATCTTCGTCCTTTCTTTTCCTTTTTCTCTTTTTTTTTCGTAATTGCAAAAAAAGGAACCTTGTTGTGCAACCTACCCGCCCCGGGCTCGGCAAGGGTCGGTATACGGGTAGCCACAGGTTTGCAATCTATAGCTGAGCGAGGTATTGGTGTGGATTAGTAATTTAAACTAACTGGTTCGCACATCCCAGTGGCCCCTCTAAACAGCGAGTCGTTAGCTCCCTCAAAAGCAGGCAACATGTTGCATCCGACTCCGAGTCCATCCTTCACAAAAAGCTTGCAAAATGGGCCTCGCTCCACTACTCTCCACATGCATAAGCCACGAAACATATTGCGGCGTTTCTTTCCATGTTCTAACGGAAGATTCAATCTCATTAAAAAAAAAAAAAAAAAAAACATTGTTGACTAGTTCAGCGACGCCCAATACCTATACTACATCCATTTCCATTCCAATTCCAAAACAACCAGATCGTGGAAGGAACGGCCAAAATTCGCACACAGCTAACACGATCATCAAGCACCAGAAAAAAAAAAAAAAAAAAGATCATCAAGCACCAGAATTTCAAATCCCTCATCAAGCACCAGAATTTCAAATCCCTCCTCCTTCCAGTCCAACGTACTAACACGACTGGGCATACTCACGGGTCGAACACTTTCGACCAAATCTCACCGTCATTGCACCTTATAGATGAATCCCAAGAAGTGCTACTGCACTTGCTGAGAGCGATTTCCAAAAAATCGCCATTCTTTTCTTTTTAACTCCAAATTTTTTTTGTGGTCGTTTAGTTCTAAACGTGCTGTGACACATCAACTGTAGTATCGAAGGGGACACTTTGTCACTTACACTACACAGGGACCTGGGATGAAAGTGGTCGCATTTACGGGAGACATTCATCCACGAAGGTCCCAGTGAGAGTATGTATGCTCTAAGCTATATATACCTTACTGCAATTGTTGCCCTTGCAACGGGCCACGAATGCGCCATCCCTTCTCGGTCGCAATCGAGTCGAGGCCTCAACTGCGATCCCAACGTCCTTGAACTTATAGTACGCACAACGTCTCCCCTCTTGCCCCGCCGAATAGAACGCATTGTGATTTCTGTTCTACTCGGGGCAACTATCAGTCTACAGATATAACGATAATAACAGTGCGTTCTATTCGGGGGAGGACGGTAGGCCAGGCATCATGCAGCACATGTTCTCGCACTCACTCCAAGGAGTTACAAATGATGCCAATTAATAATTATTTATAATTATTTATAATTAAAAAAAATGATGCCCTGCCCATTTATTTTTATAATAATTAAAAAAATGATGCCCTGCCCATTTACTTTTATAATTTAAAAAAAAACGATGCCCTGCTCATTTATTTTTATAATTAAAAAAATATGATGCCCTGCCCATTTATTTTTAATTTTTAAAAATAATAATACCCTGGCCATTTATAATTTAAAAAAACAATGATGCCCATATCGGAGGTTTTGGAGAGGAGAGGGGGGGAAAACGGACAAGAAGATCGCGCGACACGACTCTTGGATATAAGGGCATAGTTTTTTCTGCTTTTTTCTTGTTTTTTTTTTTGAGAAGTTGTCACTTTCTATTCCAAAAGAAAAGGGTGGACGAGGCCAGGGACTTCACAATTCTACCCGGAGTGCCATATGAGGGCATAGTTAGTGCTGATTGTGCGGACCGCGATACGCAGAATCGGCCATGACCCATTCTGAATGCATCTGACCGCGGTTACGCCCGGACTCGGATGTATTTGGCTGCGATCACGGCCAGAGCGGTGTCGAATTAATCCTCCTAGTTCGACTATCGCCCTAACATAAGACACCCAAGCCCTTTCACTTCCACCTGCGGGCTGACACAACGTGACACACACGCTCAAATTTCTCTGTGCGCTCTTTACAAAACATAGTACAAATCTTCTTCAACCTTATTAAAATGCGTTGTGCAGATAATGCGTAGTGTCCAGATAAATCTTCTTTCTTTTTTTTTTTTCTTTTTTTTTTACACTACGTACTTCCGTGGATGGATGGATCTGGCGCATCCATCTGACATCCAATACACGGACAAATGGTTGAAAGAGCTTCCGGTGCTCGTGCCTGCACAATACTCCCTCCCCCCCGGCCGCTGCGCAAGGTGCTCACATTTTCTCGATGGACAAAAATGGTTTGGGGTCGTGGGGGGTGTTCCCTAACCTAAGCTCTCCGATCACCAAAAGCTAATTCAAAAAAGTGAAAACGGCGCAGCGTAAGTACCCCGTCTGTCAAGAAATGAAAACGGCTCAGCGTGAGTACCCCACCTTACTTCCTTTTTTCTCATCGTTGCGCAGGGGCCTTGCTAATTACCCTCCTCTGTATATCGTTCCAATCTAAACGGATGGATGTCCCCCGAAGGACCCCCACCCACCTTACTTTCTTAATCCCCCCGCCATTTTCTCTCGTATTGCGCCAATTACTCCCCTCCTCACATTTCTGTGTTTTTTTTCCCCTCTGATTTCCACTCCTCACACAACCAGACGCGCGATTATCTTATAAAAAGAAAGAACGAAAAGCGATATCTTCGTCTCTGCAGAATCTTGAATCCTTTTCCTCTTTATTTTTTTCCTCCTAATAATCGATTTCTTCCATCCCTCAGGTTTGCATTTCAATGTATGTACCAACTAAGCCAGGCCCATTGGTTCTGGTTCCCTTTCCCGTTTCCGCACCAATCCTTGCGCCAGTGAGAACGATTTTCAACGCAACGGGCCACGTGCACAGTATGCATTAGTTTGGTCAGCTCTTTCCCGCTTTCCGTCGACACTCGCCATGGGACTTCGTTGCCAAGAAAAGAGTTCCACGAACGCTCTTGCACACCGTGAAAAGCCTGCTCCCTCCCAAAGACCTTTCACTACGTTTTGAACAAAACATCGCTCTCTCTCTCTCTCTCTCTCTCTCTCTCTCTCTCTCTCTCTCTCTCTCTCTCTCTCTCTCTCTGTGTCTGCACCAGCCTTCTCAAATCCTTACTGTCTATATCACCCTTTGCACATCATTTTGCCTCGTTCTTGATGATGTTTCCATGAGCTCAAACGCTACGTTCTGCCCTCGATCCTCAGTGTGGAAGCTACCTATGCTGCCCACGGTCCTTTATGCATGAAGCTAATCCTTCTTAAGCTGCCATATCCCTGCTCTACATCATTTCCTTCCACCCGGTCATTTACGTCTCCTTTCTCGCCGTTTCTCCTGCCTTCTTCCGCCTCCGTTAGACCGCGTTCCCCCGTCCCCCACAACGTCTCCGCTTCCCCTCAACCACTTTTACTGCATCCTTCTCTCCACTCATTCGAACTTCCAAACCGTTTCAACGTGTGACTTCTCATCTTCAGTATCTTCACTCCGCCTCC
>BFEA01000274.1:1364546-1381803 GCA_003427395.1 Chara braunii
CTCTCTCTCTCTCTCTCTCTCTCTCTCTCTCTCTCTCTCTCTCTCTCTCACACACACACACACACACACGTGTACATACAGAAATTATCGTCAAATGCAATCTTCCTCCCTTCCTCGCCATCACTCGCAAAGACATACACGGACACCCCTATACACACTACCGTCCAATGGCTCATTACACCAGAGGCCATCGTCTTCCAGTTTATCAATGCCGCGACCGGTCGTCCAGCACACCTGCGTACCGATCAGAGAGTGCAAGCGTCAACTCCAGGATCTCCTGGAAAGGCCGGACTCTTTTCGCGGTAATCACACAACCAATCAGAAGGAGCGACGTCATGTCTCGCATGCTGCGCTCATGTGCTCAGAGAGACCTCACAACACGCGCCAGGGTGCATTTTGGCAATCACGCGGAAAACTGGGGCATTTCCAGAACCAAAAAAAAAAAAAAAAAATCGCCTCTGTAAACGGAATGCTAGATCGACAGACAGGTGGCAACACTGGTCGTTGACATCCAACCACTACCCTGCCACGTTTTGCGACGCAGATCTGCTCGGGGAGACGACAACAACAACGTCGGACTACAGAGCAAGCAGACTTGCTCAGGAAATACTATATATTGATAGATTGACAAATTGACATATGAAGGAGAGACGAATCTGCAAGCACCCCGTTTAGTAACGATTGACAAATTGACAGATGAAGGAGAGGCAAAAGGAGAGACGAGTCTGCAAATGCACAAGAAAAACATGGAGGATGCAGATAGACAAGCGATAGGGAGAAGACAGGTTTGAGAGAGACAGCAGGCAGAGACATACCGGAGACAGGAAAGAGAGGAGATGCAGAAGTGACAATCCATATAGAGAAGACAGGATGAGAGACCGAGAGAAATGAGACGAGACCGGAGATAAGAGAACGAGAGGGAAACCAGAGGGGAAAAGAAGGGCTGGAAAGACGGGCGGAGAAGAAGCGCAGGGGAGATGACAGGCAGGAGAAAGACAGAGGGGGAGCTCTGCTCTGATATGCAACGCAAATCGAATGCCCAAAGAAAGCCGAACAAGGAAATTCCTTGCCCTTATATGCGAGGAGGATCAAACGAGGGGAGGAAGAACAAGTCATCAAAGAGCAGAAACGATCAAGAGCAAAAGGACAAGCGGAGGAGAGCAACAGCAGACAAATAGAAAAAAGATAGACAGGAACTGCTGGACAAGAGAAGAGAAGAGAGAGAGAGAGAGAGGAGAGACCAGGGAGAGATCCAGTGGAAGACCAGACCGGGACGAGGAGGAGAAGGAGCAGCTGTGACATGTGCAAGAGCTGAGAGCGAGGGGAAAATGCAAGGGCAGACATGCTAAGAACGCAGAGACGTGGAGGCGGCAAGCACGCGAGGAAGACAGGGACGCCAGCGGGACAGCAGAGAAGGCAGGAAATAAGAGAGAGCCAGAAGGAAGAGATGCCAGAAGGAAGGGAACGCGGCGACGACAGACGCACAGGGAAGAACGGCCAAGAAGAAGAACAGAAGCACCGAAGGTAGGCTCTTACGGGGCACCATAGAGGCGGTGAAAGGCGCAAGGGAGACGGCCGCAGGCGGCTGAGAAACCAAGGCAGGCGCCAGAGAAAGACAGTCGACAGAGAAACACAGGAAGGCCCCAGAGGGAGACAGGCAGGCGCAAGGAAGAAAGGCCGGCGCCAGAGAGAAAGAGGGCACCCAAAGTGGGGCAGAAAGGGATAGGGAGAGGAGAGACAGCAGAGACGCCGCAGAGAAGAGACGGGGAGCAGGGAAGGAAAGAGTGGCACCAGGGACCAAGGAGGGAGAAAGAGGCACCACGTAAGGGGCTAGAGGTGGTAGGAAGGGAGTAAGAGGCATAAGGGAGGGAGCGAGAGGCACCAGGGAAGAACCGGCCAAGCGCCAGCGAGGGGGAGTGGACAGGCACCAGGACGGAGAGACAGACACCAGGACGGAGGGAGGGAGAGGAGTCGAGGAGAGCGGCAAGCAGCGGCAAGCACCAGGGCCGCAGCGCGGAAGGACTAGCGGCTCTTGGCTTGGGAGAGGATCCAAGGTGAGGGGCTCGATGCAAGAGAGAGGCTGCATGAGGGACGACAGACTGCACGGAGGAAAATCTTGAGCGAAAAGACGCCAGGGAGAGAAGCCGCGGGTGGGGAGATGACAGGAGAGGTATCCGGTAAAGAGAGGCACCAGAGGATGACAGGCATGAAGGAGAGAGGAGGAATCAAGGAGAGCCAACAGACAGACAATCACCCAAATAAGAGGAAAACGAGGAGAATGAAACTCGACTACGTATTAGGGGCGGCAAGAGGACCGTAAAGAGAAGGGGAGCACAAGGAGGAAGAGAAAAGAGGGATGTGAGAAAGATAGAGAGAAGAGCAGGTAGGTGGGCATACATAGAAGGGAGCCAAACAGAAGGAAAGGACGCAACAAAACAGACAGCAGGACGGGGAGGGAGCGGCAATAAGAGCAACAAGGGAACCAAGGGGGTGGAAGGAAAGCAAGAGGGATGGCACGCTAGCAAAGGACAGTAGACAGCAAGAAGAGAGGAGAGCGAAGAAGAGAGAGAGCGAGAGAAAATGACGAGATGAGACGTCGACAGCGAGCAATGTAAGAAAGCACCAACTACTGGGGGGGTCACACGAACGACTGGGGGTTCCACAGGGGGGAGGAGAGAAGAAAGAGACTTGAAGAAGATCATAACACGATTTCAAAGACAAGTGAAAGGACACAGAAAAGAGACGCCAGACGAGTGTGTGAGGAGAGGAAAATTTCGCCAGCTAGCGATCGCCACTCCACCACAGGCACACAGCAAGAGAGAGTAAAGAAGCGCAAAGAAAAAGAATAGAGGAGAGAAGGGAAGGAGAGAGAGTTACCTCCACGGAGAACTCTCGATCACCTTGATGACTATACTGCTTGAGTCTCTTCACAGCGATCTGATGATCGTTCTTCAGCTTACCCTTGTACACGCTGCCAAATCCTCCTTCTCCCAGTTTATTGCCCTCGTTGAAGTTCACAGTCGCTTCGACCAACTCAGCCAAACTGTAGACTTTACATGGGGGTGTCGTTAAGTGTAACTCAGGCGGCCTGGTCCGATGAGGCTTGCTACTTCCATTTCTAGGCTTCTTCCTCTCGTGCCCTTTGCTCGGATACCCCTTCCTCACGCACAGGAATACGATAAGCAGGGCCACTAAGAGAACCCCCGCCCCAATTATTGTCCCTATCACAACCGCCATGATGGTCCCCACGTTGTGAGGACGGTCCACAGTAGTAGCTCCCGCCGTATCCCCCCTGTTTGACGGAGACTCCCCCTGAACTGCCGTGAGGGGTATTATTGTTGTCCACACCTGTATAGTCAGCAGTGTCCTCACCAACCCCAACAGGTTGCCACGAGCGCACCCCCTGTCCTTGTAAGAAAAAGTTTGGCGCCTTTGCTCTGACGCATATAGTCGCCATCTCCCGCCACATTCTTCTCTCTCTYCCACTCTCTCCCCCCCTCTTTYCCSCCCMCCGACCCCSCCTCTCTTTCCGCCSCCCCCCATGCTTTGCCCCCCCSTCCGCTTTGATAGAGCCTTGCGCCTGCTTTCTCTTCCCTTCTTGTCACATTGACACCGACTATGTGACCCTCCGCGACATGAGAATAGCGAAGAGCACGTCCCCTCGCCGTCAGACACACCAGTTGCCTTCCCTCCTCCTCCTCTGAGCCACGTCGACTTCGAAGATTTCAACTCTTCCCCGCTTACCCACTACCCGCACAACTTTTCTCCGCTTACCCACCACTACCCGCCACTCTCCTACTGGCGCGCTCACGCGCATCTTGATCGATTGCACTCTGCGCTCGCGTCGAATGAAACCTCCCTTCCCTCCCTTCCCGCCTCTCCCCCTCACCTTATTACTATTTCGCTTGCGCGCGATGGCGAAATGCGCTCCCTCCCTCCCTCCCTCCCCTTCTCCCGCTCCTTACCTGCATCGATCACCAAGAAATCACACACACACCTGATGGCGCGCAGCCGTCGGTCGACTCGCATGCCGCTAGAAAACACCCTACTGCCGCTGACTGCCACTCGTCATCGTCACCGCGCGCTTAGCGATCCGATTGCGCTACCAGTCTCTCTACTTTCCGCGGGGGCGCGCGCGCGCGGATTTTCTTGTCGTACACCCAATCTTTCTTTGTCCTTCTCCCCGCGGCCCGCGCGCTCGGGAATCCGCTTCGCTTCGCGCTCGCTCCAAATCTTTCTCCTTCTCCTTCCCCTTCCCCTTCCCCCGGCCCGCGCGCTCAAACCGTAGACCTCCGAGCTCCCAAGGGGGATGCGCGAGCGGCATCCGATCCTTCGCGCGGCAAGTGTCACTCTCCCCGCGCTTCCCTTTTCCCCCCAACAACCGCCAGCCCAACCTCATTCACGAGGAGAAGATAAGAGGAAAGCGAGGGGATACAGGGGGGGATGGCGATAGGCGGGTGGGAGAGCGTCCTAACTACGGCGCAAGCTAATCCGCGGAAGGCACAAGATAACTTTCGTTTTTCCAACCGTGCGCGGGTCGATGCACGTGCGCGCGCGAAGGTTTACTTGAGAGGTGAGCTGCTTCGCTTGACCGTCTTGAGCGCCGGAGACTAGACAGCGGAGAGGCATTGCCATCATGTGAGGAAGCGGCCATCACCGCTTCGTCTCCCGCTCGTTGACGATCTGCTGCGCGGTGGGGGCTCGTCCTCCATGTGCCGATCTACTACGAGCGACCGGACGCCGAGCTCGCGCGCTCATTCCGAGCTGCTACCGGTAGTTCAAGTGGTAGGCGTTGTGGTCGTTGCGCGGTGGTTGACAACGCACGGTTCCATTCCACAGAAGAGGAGAGAGGAGAGGAGAGGAGAGGAGAGGAGCAAAACGAAGGGCAGGAAGGCGGCAACAAGGAAGAGTAATCGTGCACGCCTGATCTTGCGGACAAATAGCTGGAACGCCACCTGCCGTTCCATAACCCCCTCCTCCTCCTCCTCCTCGGTAAGCGCTCCAGGCCCCCTAACAGGCCGCTAACGGGACGGCCGTGGTTCCAAGCACAGGCAAATGCCAACGCCGACGTCAACGTCAATGGAAAAGCGCTTGCCACCAGCGAGGGCAGCTACGCTGGAGTGGATGCTAATGCTAATCTAACAGCGGAAGTACGGAGTACGACAGCTTGTAATGAATGATCGAAACCGCGTTGCGACCGACAACCGCTTCGACGCCACGCTGGCGCGGCTCCGCGCTCATTCCGAACCTACGTACCGTAGCTGCGGACGCTTACGGGGTCCTGGTCCCATTCGCAAAGAGCATGGGGGTTAATTCCTGCATCTGGATGTGTTTTGACCAGAGATGCAGAAAAGCAGATCAATCACAACTCTCTGCATATCTCCAGAAACAGGTCCAGATTCAATACAATCCCTCTTTGCTGGTGGGACCAGGCCGCCGCAAGGCCGGACCCCAGACCAGCAGGCAGTCCGGGCAGTGTAACGCAATCCCCGGCGGGCGTGACCGCGGCTGGGGCCGGCAAGCAATTCACCAGCCGACCGGCTGCATTACGTATTCACTTGCCGACAATCGAAATGTGCAAAATGAGAACGAACTTCCTTCTAGAACACGGCCAGATGCACGCGCCATAATTTTGTCGTTTTCACATTTCGGAGAGTGGTCTGGGGAGGCCTAAAGGGAAAGGGAGGGAAAGGGAGGGAAAGGGAGGGAAATTTTGGTTTTTATTTTATTTTATTTAATTCATTTTGTCGGCCACCGGTGCCAGCTGCGCCAGCAGCAGCCGCAGCAGCAGAACGCTGAACGCGCCTTGCTATATACCGATAGAAGGCCTACCGGTAGTACGGGTAGCATAGTCGCACAACTCGCCACATCCGCCAAGATTTCGAATGAGAGCGACGAATACGTCCAGATGAATTCAAAATGTTGGCGCATGGCGGGTGATGCAGCCAGGCCCCTATCGGGCGTCAGGGCTGTCCAGATGCATTCAATTCAAAATGTTGGCGCATGGGCGGTGGCGCAACCAAGCCCCTACAGTAGGCCCTTACTTTTCGTTCTATTTTTCCTTGTAATTGGATCGGTTCTTTTTTTTTTTTTTTTTGGATCGGTTCTGGATTTACTATTTGCCGCTCGTCTTTGCGCGGAGGCCATACAATGCTCATCTCTCTTCCCTGTTTGGGGGGCGAGGTCCCATTAGCAAAGAGGATCCGATCGAATGCCTGAACGTGGACGGTTTATGTGCAGAGATGCAGGAAATCAGTTCGATCTCGATTTCCTGCACCTGTCGACAAAAACACGTCCAGATTCAGGCATTCGATCCGATCCTCTTTGCTAGTGGGACCACGCTCCGGATTGTTTCCTTTTGAAGGGGATCGCCGTACTTGCAGCAAGACAGCGCGGGAGTACTCGGCTCTACCGTAGTAAGCGCCCCCCCCACGACGCCACGCGCGTGTCCACATGGCATATGCTCTCTGGTGCCATCGAGCTCAGCGCGCAGTCCACTCTAAAACATGTAGCCCTTGCCTTAACCGACCGCTTGGCCCCAATTGTCCCGTGTCCCCGACGCCCCCAGCCCCCCAACGCCCGGCGGCCAAGACTCAACCCGGGAGGCCAGACCGCCTCTACCTTGGGAGCGCGATCCCGGGCTCGGTCCCACCACCACAGTGTAGGTTACAACTCCTTTTTATTTTTATTTTTGTAATAATCAAACACGGGCCCAGTGCCCAAGGCTCTTTAGCTTCGGGACGCGACTTCAGCAGGGAAAGGCAGGACTGTTTTATATTACCTGTCTGTAGGTGCAACCGTTTTTTTTTTTTTTTTCCCTTTTTAATAAGGCGCAACCGTTTAGTTGCGACTGTTTAGTAGTTGTATGTGGGAAGGTGTAACGGTGGGAGGCACGTCAGCCGGGGCCAAGTCCCACTAGCAGCGTTGAGCTACCTCAACGCCTGAATCTGGACGCTTTTGCGGAGATGTGCAGAAATGGTGTTGAGTTTCCTGAACTGCACGTCCAGGTTCAGGCATTGAGGTAGCTCAACGCTGCTAGTGGGACTTGGCCCCAGGGAGAGGCAGGGTCCGACTTTTCTTTTTTTTTCTTTTTTTTTCACAAAATCATTCAGAGGCCGGTGGATCCGACATTTGGCGAGAACGCTTCAAAAAAAAAAAATAATAATAATAATAAAATAATAATAATAAATTGCGATATTGTGATGTCCACCTATCCATTCGATTCTCATAGAGCCAACGGCCTTTCTTCCTTGAGCTTTCTTTTCGCCTTGGAGAGCTTGGAGACCTTGGAGGCCGGACTGTTGGGACGTTGCATGCGCTTACTGCGAAGAGGGTAGGCAGTAGCTCTCATCCTTTATTGCAATTTAGGCTGGGGGGCTCGAGCGCATGATCTGTCTTCTACCACCAGTTACTTGTGTACCACTCAGGCCCAGGGCCCAGCGTCTTACCTCTCATGATGAGCAACAGAGAAAGCTCTGACATCTGACGCTCCAACCGGAAACGGGCCCTGACACAGGACAGAGAGAGAGAGAGAGAGAGAGAGAGAGAGAGAGAGAGAGAGGGAAAAAAAAAAGAAAAAAAAAAGGGAGTATCTATAGTTGTACACATCTACCCTTGTTCTTTTGTCATAGTTAGGGCATGCTCACACTACCGGCTTCACCCGAATAACGCCCCATCATTATAGCTCTGTATTTTGGGGCAACTTCATAGGTCGAGGTGAAGCGATAATGGGCCTCGCTTTGAAAAAAAAAAAAAAAAAAAAAAAAAAAAAAAAAAAAAAAAAAAAAAGATACAATAGGGGGGGGGACGGCCGCGCCACGAAACAGCGCTAAGGTGCGCTAATTCTGCGTTAACGCAGCGATTAGCGTGAGCCCAAGAGAACGTAGTATTACGGTATTCCCGAGGCGCTATCGTAATGCGCACTTTAATCGCTGGTTCCTTTTTAGTGACGTGTTGGGAATGTCGCGGGTTTTACGGTGAATTGTCTATGTGGCGTTCTCTCACTTCCGCGTGGTATGGACAATACGACGTTTCCCCTAGGGAAGACCTAGGGACAGGAAGAAGCTGTCCTCCTTTCGGGCTCCCTTCCCTCTGAGCTGAAGACGTTGCGCCGAAGACTCAAGGTAATGAGAATCTACTGGCTAGGGCTGTGTCTTTCGACCCTTGAGAAATGAGCCACGACTTCGGGATAAACAAAGGTTTTAGTCCAGGTGCATGTTCAGTGGAGTGTACATCTCTAAAATATCAATTCCTGCATTTTGTAAGCATAGAATATTTTATTACGTTGCAAGGGGATTTCACGTTCGGCACTATCGAGTTGGAACAGTGTTGATTCCTCTTTTCTTTTGGTGGTTTCTTCGCCAATAGCTTAGTGGAGTTTTATGTGTTTGTTGGGCTGGAGTACGACGTTGTTTTAGTTTCCAGTTTGCCCTCTAAAAAACATATAGGTTCTGGGTAAGGAGGAGAAGGATGGAGAGCAACGGGGTGGGCTCGCTCCCCCCCCCCTCCTCCCCTCCCCTCCCCCTCCAAACCCTCCCCCTCCTGATCCCCCCTCCCTCCCTCTCTCGGATGCCGAGAAACTGAGAATAAGATCGATTCTTTCTTCTTGCTATGCTGATGGGTTGTTACCTAAACATCTGGCTCCAGCATCGAACCCTAACAAGGTAGGAGTGGGAGCGGATTACGTCAGAGTGACTTTGGACCCGGAGGTCCTTCGGATTCAGGTGGAATGGTTGAAGGCTCACGCGGTCACAATTTTGTTTGGGGACGAGACTACCTCGCTCCCAGTGGATGTCAAAAAAAGACTCGTGAGATTGTATGAGGACGGATGGGCAAATAATGGATCTATCGCAGCCCCCCCTAGGAGAGGTCTATTTCGCAATGAGTGTCGTAACCTTATAACTTATGTAGCTACGTCAAGTCTGGTTGCTTCTTTCATGCTGCGGAAAGGGAAGGATAGGATCATGTTGGAAGGTAAAGTCTACGAACTCTCCTTTCTTCCATGGATGAATGACAACCAGTTGTATGACTGGAGGGAAGCAATGAAATACCAATTCTTTTGGATCAGATGTCTGCAAGTCCTGGTTTTCGCCCTTCCTGTTTTGGAGGAAGCAGTTGAAGCTGCCTTTGGAAATATTATCAAGTCCTACTCTGCGTTCAAAGAACCGACTGCCCCCGAGCTGTTAAATATCAGATTTGATCTGACGACATCGGCTATATTTCGATACAAACCGTATTTAACGATAGATCTCTCAGAATTTGGCTTCGTTAATATCGAGGTCGTCTGTGCAGATACCCCGTGGTGTCCAGATTGTCGGAGATATTTCCACTTCGCTGGTGATGTTGACTGTACGAAAAATAAAAGGCAGAAAAGTAATCCTCAAAAGACGAAAGGCAAAGCACCTGTGGCGGAGAAGAGTGGGAAAGAGAATGACAAAGGTCATAATCAGAAAGAGAAAACGAGCAAACAGAAGAACGATCCGACCAACCAACCGCAGGGCAAACGGCCTGAGGGGAACCAGAGGGGGAAGAATATGCACAATGGGGAAAATCTGGGAGAATCCTCCAAAGGTTGGCACATCGTGGTTTGGCAGGGTCAACAGAAGAAGGCTTACGTGCCAAAGGGGGCAGGTTCCTCCTTCCGGGAGGAGGTTCCGATGAACGAGGATGGCAATAACGGTGTCCCTCAGGAAGGGCAGGTCAATAAAAGGATAAATAAGGAAAAGGGAGAAGTTAGTAAGGAGGGGAAACGCAAGCCCAACCTCGATGACGAAGGACAGGAACTTCGAGAGGAGCCTGAATCGGAAGGAGGGATAGGGGTTGAAGAGCACATGGATTTGGAGGATCTTGACGAGGAGGAGGAGGATGGGGACGATGATTGTGATCTCTTAATTCGCCATCGGAAAGTTGAGAAAAAAATCGATATTTTTGCCAAGGATGAAGAACTAAGGGATATAGACTTCGGGAGGGAGGCAAACCCGTTTTCTAAATTGGGCCCTGACGCTCGATCAGACTCGGGCCAGAAGGAAAATCCACTTATTGAAGTGGAGGACACAGACAAAGAAATACCGAAAGATGTAAGACTCTTTGTCCTCGATGAAGACGACTTGCAGGAAGAAGGGAAGGACGGCGAAATGGAAACAGATGGGCAGATACCTCTGGAAGAGGGAGTGGACGGGGAAGAGAAAGAGGAGGAAAGCGGAGAGGAACCAGAAGAAGATCTGCTGGGAGTCATGGGAAAAGAACTCGATGATGGTCTTCAAAGGCGGACAGAGGAGGGAGTGGGAAACACAGCTGAACGGGACTTAGATATTGATCTTTCTACCCCGGTGGCCAGAAAGACCACACCAATGGAGGCTTTTAAAATATACGATAATTCGTTTTATGGCCTGGATTCTTTGAATTCTCAATCTCAGAATTTAGGGCAGTCTTCCCCCTCAGCAGAAGAGGGCACTCCCTTTCTTTTTGGAGGAAGTGGTATCCTTCTGAGAGGGGGAAGAAAGTGGAACGAGACCTTGAGAGGTGCATCTCCCTCAAAAAGAAAGAAAGGGCTTAAGGGCAGGGGGATTGACTCGTATAGTGAGGATCATAGTGTGTCGATGGGCTGAGCTCCCATCTCTGGACTTAGCCAAGACTCGCAAAAGGTCCTTTCTACATCAGACAACAGGCAAACAGCTGTCATTTGCTGGGCCAATGAGAACATTGACAAAAATGGATGAAGTGAAAGGCCCGGTGAAGAGTTTTTTGGTCCCACTCATCTGCTCAGACACGCCTCTGGGTACGATGGTGTTGACCAGAATAATGTCTGATGAAGTGCTGGTAATCCGAGTGATACAGGTCAATTCCCCCCCAACGGAAGAAGAGGTATTGGATCTGACAAAGCGTCATGTCCTCAATCACACCGGTGCAGTCTCTATCCTACCAACAATGAAAGTTAGTCGATATTTATCCCTGAAGGACGAAGCTCCACCGATTATATTTTATTTTGTTTTTTTTTGGATTAAAATGATTAACGACTCATTTGTCAAATGGAGTGAACTACGGGTACATTGGTCCCCCCTGCAAGACTTCCTTGTTGATCGATCAGAGGTGATCGCCTCTCTGCGGCTCTCGCCGGCGCGTACAGGGCAGGTGGTGGCCGATTGGATCAAGCATATTGGCATGTTCACACGCCTTACGAGGGACCAAGTCTCCCAGATGCTGCTAGCAGTGCGAAATTTGGGAGTTGGCCTAAACTTTCATAAGGATATGGGCCAACGAAGCTCAAACCCAAACAGCCGAATCCAACAAGTAGGCGAGAAAGAACCTGATGGTTCTTCCGACTAAAATCCGCGTTGCTTCATGGAATATTCGCGGGCTGGGCGAAACTTCCAATAGATTCAAGAGATCACACCTAAGGGCGTGGGTCCATAAATCCAATATCCAAATCTTAGGCCTCAAAGAGACGAAATTAGACAACGACAAGCTGGTTGGGCCTTTGCCCTGTGGGATGGGCCCCAAATATGGTCCCCGGCTGAAGGTTCCAAGGGGGGGGTTGCGGTTCTTATCCAGAAGAATCTGGAAGTTACTGTTTTGGACTCATATACTGATGCGGGGGGTAGAATTGCTTGGATAAAATTTACGATTGGAACAAAAGAATGGGCGGTAATGTCGGTTTATGAGCCCGTTGAATACATTTTAAGAACTGAGTTTCTAGCGAACCTCCCAGCTTTTATTCCCGATACTGAAAACTTGATTATGCTTGGAGACTGGAATACGGTACTGGTCCCAGGTCTAGATTCACTCTCTAATAGACCCGCAAGGGCTGACTCGGACATGTTGAGAACTTTTATGGAATCACAGGCTCTGAGTGACGTCTATAGAACATTGAACCCTGAGACTAATGGGTTTACTTGGTATGGTCCATGACCTTCCAAATCTAAAGAAGCCCCACGTTGCCGCTTGGATGCAATCCTGACTCGGGGTGCCCCATGGGAGAGGTGTTGTTGGTCAGATCTTGATGGGATTCATTTGTCGGACCACTATCCTGTTTTGATGGATGTGGTAGCCCAGGACCTAATAGAGAAAGAGAGACCTCCGTTTAGGCTAAATGTAAATATACTAAAAGACGAGGGCATCAAAGAGTGGATCATAGACCAAATGAAAAGTTGGAAAAAAGCCAAGGACTTATTCCCGGACATTCATACATGGGCGGAAGAGGGCATCAACATAGTGAGAGGAGCATTAATCAATTTCTCAAGAATGAGGGCAGCTAACCGTAACTGGGGAGAGCAAAAACTTCAAAAGTTAATTACGGAAGCAGAATCCAAAATGGGACGTCTGACCATCTTGGAGTTGGAAAGATTAGAAGTAGCAAAACAATCTAAGTGGCTGGATTGGCTATGGATGCGTGGTATAGTAGGGTATGATCGAATGACCAAACTCTCCTTTCGCTCATTAATCCTCAGACGCTCTAAGTCACTCATTCGGGAATTATCTCATCCCTTCAATAATATTCCTAACACCTCTTCAAACTTATCTATCATGTGCTCACATGCTTTTGATTATTTTAGTGATATCATATCGACAAGGAGACCTTTTGATTCCCCGAATCTTGATCTGTCAAGCTTTTGTACTTTCTGGAATAAAACAAGGACAAAATTTTCAACTGGGATAAAACAAGCCCTGGACGAACCATTCACTGAAGGAGAGATAGCCAAAGCAGCAAGACGAATGGCAAGAGGGAAGTGCCCTGGCCTTGATGGCCTTCCAGTGGAGCTATATGTTGAATGTTGGGATTCCTTCGGCCCTCTTCTCTGCGAAACCTACAATGAAGTGAGGGAAGTGGGTAGCCTTCCTAAAAGCTTCTCAAAGGGGGTTATCTCTTTAATCTATAAAAAAGGAAGTAAAACCGAAGTTCGTAATTACAGACCAATTTCGGTACTTAACCTCGTTTACAAAATTTTGGCCAAGGCCATGGTTATTCGATTGGCAAAATTTCTTCCGGAAATAGTCGGGCCGGAGCAGGGGGCCTTTGTGAAGGGTCGTAACATCTTTGATAATATATTGGAAGCAATCCAAACTATTGAAATAACTGCCGCTGAGAAAAGAAATGGCGCGGTCCTCCTCCTTGATATGGAGAAGGCCTATGACAAGGTAGGTTGGTCTTTTATGTTTACAACGCTTAAAGTAATGAACTTTGGTCAGATATTCCAGAAGTATGTTAGAGCCTTGTATGTCGGAGCGTCATCAATGGTTGCAGTGAATGAAAGACTTGCCTTACTCGTTCCCTTCGTCAGGGGTATCCCCTGGCTCCACTGTTATTCGTCATACAACTAGAGATCCTTCCAGACAATATCAAACATAATCCGGATATTAAAGGTCTTGAGCTTGCTAGGACAATATCTTAGAAAGGGGGTGCTATCGCAGACGATCTTACAATTGTAAGCGAGAACTCGGTTCACTCCTTAATGCACCTCAGACAAGTCTTGGATGAGTATTGTCTCCTCTCGTAAGCTGCTATTAATTAGGACAAATCATCCTTTTTACTGCCTACACCGTATAATATATGTGTAGATTGGGGTTTGTTAGAGGTTAAATTATAGGAATCTGAACGTCTTTTATCCCTTGCTAACTGCGCATCCAAGCAAGATAAAATATTACAAGAAAAGGTTTGTGCCCGGATATATGGTTGGGTCAAGAATCGTAAGTTATCAATTTTTGGAAGGGTTCTGGTAATTTCTGTTGCTGCCTTTTCAATTCTTTGGTTCCCGCTGGCGGTTTATACCTCAGGGGACAAAGCCTATGCAACAATAAAGCAGACTGCTGCACGGTACCTCTGGAAACCATCGGCGATGGAACAACAAGGATACATAGTCAAAGCTGCATGAGATTTAATCTGTCTCCCCATAATAGAAGGGGGATTGGGGTTGCAGGACCCAAGAGACCAAAACTTTGCTCTTCTGTGTAAATGGATGATCAGAGCGATTTTTGATACAGACCAGAAACAGTGGAAGAGTCTGGGAGAATATATCTTGGAAAAGGAATTTGGAATTTCAGACCAAGTCAACATCTGACAATGTTTAGCTTTGTCAAACTTGGCTGCTAGGAAGGTTAAATCCAGAGTCTGGGCTGGTATCCTGTCTGCCTGGAACAAACTGAGACCGGAGCCATTGTGTGCTCCAACTACAAAACTGAAGGTATTAAAACAATGCTTATTCGATAATACTTTTATCAAGCTTCCTGCCGGGACCCCAGTGTCTACAGGTTCTAAGCCAGGGGACTTTGGTAAATCCTGGTTAACTAAGGGAATATTCCTCATTGAACATATTTGGGACGTACAAACCCAGGACTGGTATTCACTGACTAAACTTAGACAGAGTTTGCCTAGGCTCCATAAAGTTGAGGAAAATTACAGCATGCTTTTAAAGGCTATTCCTTCACATTGGAGATCCATCATTCTGGATTTTACAAAATATGGTATGGGGCCATGGTTGAAGCATCCATCAGACTCCCGTAGGGTGGTCAGGGTCCTCAGACCGGACCTAGCTAATGGACTGAAAGTGGAGCAGTGGGTGATTGGAAGAGAAGTTAAGCTAGGTCGGTCCCTCTCTAAAGAGGAAGATATCATTCTGAGTACCTCTGTGGATCTGGAGGAGGTTAGAGTGTTGTATCTACCCTCTTCTCCTAAGAAACAAGTTGTTTTATTGAGAAGCTTGGCCCTAGACTATGTGGTCGACCCATTGTTGTATGGATGGAAGGGTAGTAGGGATAGTTGTCATCCATTGATCACATACTCTTCCAAAATTGGTTCCTCCTACTTCAGATTAAAAAAGACTCAGCCCCTGGTAGTGGCAATCCGCAAATTCAAAAGAACATATGGGGAGGATCAGAAATTGCCAGAATTTCAATTACTTTGGACGACTCTAAAAAACATTTCATCTCAACGACAGGCGAGTTTGATGTGGATGCAATCTCTACGCCTTATTGCGTCCGCTCAATGGCTGAGCGTCAGGGGAGTGGATTTGGATACAAACATGTAAAAGATGCTTGACTACAGAAGAATCGGACTCCCATATTTGGCTTAAATGCCCGCACTCTGAGGAAATCTGGAATTGGTGGAGACTCCAATGGGAGGACGCAGTTGGTGATAGGTGGAATTGGACGGATGAATGGATACTGGCTGCTTCCTTGCCAGATGGGAAGCACTGGAAGGACGACTGGGGCTATGTGGCTTTAGTGTGTCGAGGAACAGTCGTGGAAGTTATTTGGAAAACAAGGAATAATGTAATCTTCAGGAATCAGAGTACTCACTTTCACCAGCAGAGATCCATGGTGAAACAGACCCTGAGACTTACGATACTCTCGGATTGGCGGAGGAGCTAAAGGAGAGGAGGCAGAGGAGTTGGGTGGTTTCGAAAGACTTGGGCAAAGGAAAACTTCCTGGTTTCAGTCACAGATGATGGGGAAGTTGAGACATCCAAGTGGTTGACATACATGGACACTCCATGAATTGGGACATTATCATCTGGTCAAGGATCGATTTGGGCCTGAAGGAGGTGCTGACACGGTCTACTGTGGCCCGTCCCCTGGTTTTGGGGCCATGCCAGATGGTTCTCAGGTATTCAAACAGTTTGTTTTTAGAACTGTGCTTTGTCTGGCTTCGGACTCCCCAATGCTTTTGACAAGGGAGTTGATGAGGAATACCCGATTTGAACCTGGATTGCTTTATCTTGAGAAAATCAGGGACTTGGTTATAGAGGTTAACAAGCTGAGGAAGATAAGTTTGAGCTAGCTGGTATCTGGTAGCTCACTGTGCTTTTGATTTGTGCTTCAAAGTTTATTTTGGAAAGTTGGTGTTAATGGGACGCAGGACCCGGTTTCCAGCAGGTTCTGTTTATAATTTGTTTGACTAGTGCTGGTTTGTAGTCCTCGAATTGAGATTAAGCGAAACTGGTTGAGGCTGTCAGGATAACTCCGGGTTGAATTGTGAGGTCCCCAACCTCGTTCCATTATTTTTGCAATATATCTTACAACTTTCCAAAAAAAAAAAAAAAAAAGAATAAAAATAAATAAATAAATAAATAAAATAATTGGCCTCGCTCCACCACTCTCGAAATGTGCAAAACTAGAGTGAATCTTCCGCTAAAACAAGGACAAATACATCGTCATGATTTTTGTCTTTTGTGCATTTCCGGAGTAGTGGAGCGACGCCCAAAGACAGGAGTTGAAGGTAGCACCAATCTATCTCAATGTAGGTGACAAAGTTGAGCAGAAAAAGCCCTAGTACCAAGGGGCCTAGGTCAGTTGCTATACCCATGAACTGTTGAAATACGACTCAAGTTCGAATCCACATGTAGTCAGATTAACAACATTACATATTGTTGAATTACCTAGGGCTGGTCAGTTCAATGATGATATCTCAAGGCCGTTGCCCTTTAAAAAAAAAAAAAAAAAAAAAAAAAAAAAAAAAGCAAAGCCCTAGTAAACATAGGAGAAGACAGGGGTTGAAATTAAATATATATAGAGAGAAAAAGCAGACTAGTAGAGGATAAGAGGGTAAGATGGTGGAACAGCTAGCATGGGTAGACAAAAATGAGAAGAGTTGTTTCTTTGTTGAAAAGGTCTCCCCTGCTTTGGCAGGCTGCCTCTTCACTCTGCTCTCTCTCCCCCCCGTTTCTCTTGTTTTAGGATAATTGATAAGATAAACAGACAAAGCGAACTGGGCTAATGCTCCCTAAAAATCGGGCTGGCCCCAATCATCCTTTTTCAATGCAATGAGTACCAATATGTTCTTTCTTAAAAAAAAACAAGTGGACCCGCCGCAGCCACGCTGGGTCGAGGAGAGGCACAAACAGGGGGTCGGGGCTGTTGTTGTCACACTGCTTGGGCTTTTTTTTTTTTTTTTTTTTTTTATCGTCATATTAGCTATACACTAAAAAAAAACATGTGGCAGACTGTTTTCGACTGATCAGGGGGTTGTGTGTGTGTGTGTGAGAGAGAGAGAGAGAGAAAGAGAGAGAGCGTTCCCTCCTTCCCGTTCCCATTCCGAGCTCTCCTGCTACCGACCTCTCTCCGCCCGTCTTCCCTCTCTCCCGACTTCGATCCCCTCCCCGCTCCCATCCCGACCTCTCGTGGTACCGACCTTTCTTCGTCGCGATCACGATCATATCCATAACTCTCTCCCCTTTCCTCCCTCTGCTATACGCATCCCTTCTCCCTCTCCCTCTCTGCTCCCGACTCCCGTTCCCTCTTCCCCCCCCCGCCAAGGGGTGCCACG
>BFEA01000274.1:1383392-1396670 GCA_003427395.1 Chara braunii
CCGACCTCCGCCTCCTTCTCCATCGCTTCTCCCTCTCCCCTTTGTCACCCCTCACTCCGGCTTCCCCACTCGTTCCTTTCCTACTCCCAATCTCGACCACTTCTTCTGCTTCCATCCCTCCCTCCTCACCGTTCCCATCCTGCCCACGTGGTCCCGACGTTTCCACTGGGGAAAAAAAATAAAACCCCACCCGAAAAAAAAAGCAAAAAAAAAAATAAAATCTCAACGCACCTTCGTCCGCCATTTCCTGTCAAGTCTTCTTGGCGTCTTCTCTGCCACAATCATCTTCTTCCTCTCTTCCTCTCCCCGGCGCACTCTTCTCAACACCGATGAACGTCTGCACCTCTCTCTCTCTCTCTCTCTCTCTCTCTCTCTCTCTCTCTCTCTCTCTCTCTCTCGCTTTCCAATCTCTATCTTCTTCTCTCGTCGAACCGAGCACAACTAGCACCAGACTACGAAGCGCAAACAAACATTAGGAGTCAGCGCCCCAATGTATACCTCCCTCTCTTTCTTAGCGAGCACCACACTGCGAAACATCACGAAGTAGTACCGCCGTTGGGAGCCAACTTGGAGGAACTGAAACATCGCGAAACATCACTGTCGTTGGGGTCGCCGCACGGACCCGAGTTCGACGGCCAGATAGAAGTTTCGCGAAAAAAATTCTATCTGGCCGCACGGAGCCAAATCGAACGAACGGATACATCACGAAACATCACCGCCGTTGGGATCGCCCCATGGATCCCGAAAATTCTATCGGCCCGTCCAAGGCCAGGTCGCTCGCAGCACAAAAAACGTGTGCAGTGTCCGTTGGGCCCGCTTGTCAGTCCCGCCACGTTTCCCAAGAGTGCGCAGCGGTCTCTCGCGGAAGCGTTACGCGAGGACCGTTGTTTGCTTAAAGAGTGTTATGGGAAAAAAAAAAAAAAAACCCTAGTCTGAATACAGGCATGGCTCCACTACACAACACTTTACATCATGCATCTGGATGCTTTCTGGACAAGAAACATTCAAAATGTTGGACTCGTCCAAATGCACCTGCCAGTGTATGCAAGCACTCTACATTCAATTTCCCCATCCATAAGTCAAACCACCAACACGTTTCCCAACCATTTTGCAGAACCAGGCAGTGCATGCAGGCACATCAGGCATGATGTACCTAGGAGCCAATTCGCCCGAAATCCATCCAGGCAAAACGGGTCGCATGCGAGGCCCGATTTGCCTGGATGGATTTTGCCCGACCGGCACCCAGGTACATCCCGCCCAACGTGCGTCTCTGCAAATGGCAAAAAAATTGTGCTGGTGGTTTAACTTATGGATGGGCAAATTGACAGAGGGCGTCATTAGACACTCCTTAGGAGTTCCTTGAGCCACACTGAATTTTCCTTGTGGCACCAGTTTATGGGCACCTGGGTCGCGGGTCTGACACCTCAAATTCTGGAGGCGCGAAATGAAACCGCGACCGCCGATCTAATTTATCAACGACGGGCGCAGCGTTTGACGTTTCGGCCTCGTTTTCTTATGGCGACAAATTTCGGATTGCAAGGCTAGGGCCGTGTACTGGTGGTTTAAGGGAATTTTGCTGCGACATTCCACGCATCCTTGGGGACATCCCCCGATGAAGTTTCCTTGGGGCGTGCCCACGATCGTTTTCATATGGAAATGTGTGGCCGCGGGGCCGGTTGTCCATGGTCCACCATCTGTTGTCCTTGTGGAGGCGGCTTGGTCCAGCGACGTCAGGTAGGAAAGGGCATCAGGCGGGCCACGGGAAAAATAAAACCGGGAGACCTCAACGTTTGAAATTCGAATTTTGAATGACAACTGCGATGACGACAACCGTGTTCGGTTGGCGGCGTGAAGACGGTGTAGTGCTGAATCGGGCTTGGCGGCGCCATCCCTTCCGCCCACCTCCGCTGTGAGTGCATTGGCCTCGTTGGGTGTGTCCATCGTCGTTGACCTTGTTCCACATCGACTGCGCCGTCATACAAATTTCCGCCGGGAGAACTGCATCCAAAGAAAAGCGGCAACTTCATCGGACATCTTTGGCTTGTTCGTTGGGTGGGGAAGGAGGACACATGCGGCAGTGGAGAGACGGATCCATCTGGAGGTCGCGGCTATGGAGGGCGGCAGAGAGGGTGGATGTGCGGTGTTGACACCGCTTGAGCGGGCAGTCGTGGCGACCGTTGTTCTTCGATGTCAGCAGGAGAGGGCGCTGTGACGAATGAAGGAGCAGTTGCGCGTGTGTAGAAGAAGGACATTGACACAAGCTCCGGATGATGGCCCCGACTATGTGGCGACCTCGGAGGCTGTCATTCAGTTGTGCGACGCGTTGGGTTGCAGAGTGATTCCGCGAGCGATGCTGAGGTGGTGGATGAAGCGCAAGACCAGAGGCACATGGGAAGACCTCAGGCAATGCGACGACGTGACAGACGACTACTTCTGGGAGAAGCTACGCATGATGCCGCGAGTGTTATGGGAAATCACGGAGGCATGTGCACCTCATCTTCAGCGGTGGGTGATGTTCTACAGGGAGTCTTTGCAGCTAGACCAGATTGTGGTGTACGCACTATACAAGTGGGCGTCGGGGTAGACGTACGAGAGCAACACGTGCAACTTTGGAATTGGCAGAGCTTCTGGCCTGGTTGTTATCCGTGATGTCACTGCCGCGTTTCTTCAACTGTAAGGAGAGAACATTACCTGGTCGACTGGAGTTGCAAACTCGTCGTTCTGCAAGTGTTCGCTGATAAAGGGTTCCCCAATTGTCACGATTGCATTAACTGCACTCACATCTATGTGGACAAGCGAGCGAATGCCCCGAGCGAAAACTACTATGACAAGAAGCGTCGTTTCTCCATCGTCATGCAAGTTGTCGTCGACCTCGACTTGCATGTACTCGATGTGCACATGGGATACCCGGGTAGCTGTCACGACATCAGGGTGCTCTAGTTGTCCAGTCTATGGAAGTGCGCAGAGTCAGGGTCGTTGTTCCGTGGTCCTCCTGTGACACTCCCATTCGGGGTGCGAACGAACGACTGCATTTTGGTGGACAATGGCTACCCCCCTCCGGAACGGATGGTCGTCCCGTATGGAGGCGTCAATCAGCATGTCGATGAGGAGCGCTTTGACAACAAGCAAAAGGTGGCAAGGGGAGCGATGGAGAGGGGGTTCGGCAGGTTGGAGGGCATGTGGAGGTTGTTTTAGCGGACGCACAAGACGAACTTGGCCACGCTCCCGCAGCAGTTAATTCTCGTCTGCATACTGCACAACATTCCGATTGACGCTGAAATTCCATTCGACAACAATCTGCTATGGGAGGTGGATGCTAACGGTGTGCGACGATGTGTGGACCTTGGCATTTAAGAGCCCTTTAAACCTGTCTCCATGATTACTTCGACAGACGAAGCCCTGGCCCTGCTAGATGCTCTGGCGGAGCGCATGAAACACGAGTGAGTCGTGTTGCTATGCAGGATGGCAACACTCGTACAGTCATTGCAGTGTTGGTAGCTGAGGCAGACAGATGAGTCTTGCAATGACTTCAAGCTGTACGGGTGGCATTGCATCTTGGAAACAGTTAACGACTTCAAGCTTGTTTGCTCATCGTTATTGTGTTGTGTTTGTCTTCCTTTGTTAAAAACAAAAAAAGTTTGTTGGTGTCATTACAACAATAACCGAAACCAAAAAAACGAATAATAATCAGAGGAAAAAATACGAACATGAAAGTTGTGCATGCAAAGGTGTCAATCATCATTCACTCATGGCATTAAACACAAAAAAAATAACGGACCCATGTTAACAATAGGGTGCGCTCTTTGCACCGTTCTATTTTTTTGCAGTAGTTGCAAGGATAACAGTATCAAACACGACAATTTAAAACAATTAGTCCCATGCGGAAGTGAACACCCTAAAACGTCACTCGTCAATTCGCAGGAGCGGCACAGTCGTCAAGTGCACAACAAACGAGAACCCTGTTACGACCACCACGACTTACCTATTGTCACCTCCACGAGGCACGACTTACCTCCACCTTACGAGAGATGTTACCTCCCTTCGGTGGGCGTATCCCCGCCGAGCTACCAGTCCACAGTACGAAAGTTAATCAGTTGCAATCGCAGAGGTGGACCAGCTGAGGGCGTTTCTCGTACGATGTAGCATACGGGGTACGTGCGGTATTACACCTCTATCGAGTCCGCACGCGAACCGGCATCTTGGGGGGGCTGAGGTTCCAAATGCGACTCGTCACTGGTCGATTAAGACGCATCCCACACACCACGCGCACACCACTCTAAAGAACATGAAAAATAAACACATACACATACACACATACATATACAGAACGATAGAGGACAAACAACGTGACAACACTCCTAGTCCCTTAGTAGCCATCCTATAACTTTCTGATGCGGAAATCGGATAAACGTCGCGCGCGAGACTTAGTATAAAACCGCGCGGACGCAGGGCTAACTCATATCGACTAGCAATGCATGAATAAACAAGTAGTCACAATGATGGCGTACTATGTAGTGCCCATAATCAAGCGGTCCCTCGTGGATCCGAGTACCGCTTATGACACTCAAGTGTCAGACTCGAAGTATCATGAAGGTTTACTTCTTCACGATATTGCACGGCTGAAGGAATAGCCATGCGGCCTCCGCAGCACCTCCAGCCTTTAGGCTGAGTGTCCCGGTAGGCAAGGCAAATAAACTATGCCCGAGGGGTAATCCTTTCCATGCGGAGTCTAGGTCCTAAGATGTCTTGGACAAGGACCTCGAATCCAGGCCCAAGACCAACGTCCGACTAAGAAATCTCTAAGAAGCATACAACAAATAGAGGGGTTTTCTTTCCTTGCTCAATGTCAACCCCAATTAAATCCTTAATCGTGGGCCCCTCAGACCACGAGAACACCCAATATAGGTGCATACATATATATACGTAAAGGGGGAATAAGTACGTGATGATCACGTCTCACAATCACAGTGGACTCCTCAGAGCCATATATATGTATGTGATCGCAGGCAGTCAAATCCAAAATCCGAACAACAATACATATCTACAATCACATCAAAGAGTCAACCAAAAGTCCACGCACTACACGAAGTCAACTTCAACCAACCTCTATACTCATACCCCATTGCTTTAGCCGTGCAAACCCCAACCTTTGTCCAACCAACCATAATTAAATACTAAGTACCTTTGTTAAATCACTCAATAAAAGTCCGGGTGAAAACCTTAATAAAACAACAAAATCACCAGGGTTAAAGCCTTTTAGGTTGAGTATTGATGATGAATTGGAGTTGAGTCGTAGACCGACGAATCGACAACTGACCTGTTATCAGTGATAATAGAAAATGATCCTCGTGGGATCAAGCTGAATCTAACTCAAATCCTGAATCAATCGATCAAGAGGACCTGTAGCACAAGACAGACCAATCCCCAAGCTAAATGCATAAGTGTATGGAGAATACAACTCCATAACACATTCTCACCCAAGACCCTTAAACCTAGGCATACCTCTAAGCCAGTGCCCAATGCAAGGCGGATCTATGGCAGCATCTCCCTTATTTAGGCTGGATTATCAGAATTGTCACCTGTCAAAATATAATCTGCTGGATTATCAGAATTGTCACCTGTCAAAATATAATCTAATTGTCACCTGTCAAAATATAATCTAACTCCTATAACCTAAGAAAATTTCGGCAGCGCTTCCCGTAGAAAAAGTGCCTTATCAGAATTTATAATAACTCAAAAATGAAAACAAAAACTAAACTCTAAGTTTAGAAAGTCAAATTTTGTCTAACTCCCTGAATTAGTAAAAATTTGGGCAGCAATCCCTTTAGAAAAGAAGACTTTTCATATTTTTAGTAAGTCGGATATGAACCCAGAGCAAACCTTGAGTTCAACTAAGACAAAATTTAACCAACTCCTTAGATTTGTAAAATTTTCGGTAGCACTCCCTTTAGGAAAATGTCAATCCAATATTTATACAAAGCTAAGTTCAGAATCTAAAGTGACATTGACTTCTCTAGGTCCAATTTTGTCTAACTCCTTGAATTAGCAAAAATTTGGGCATCACTCCCTTTAAAAAAAGAGACTTCCCAGATTTCTACTAAGTCATATATGAGATTTGGACAAACTGAACTCAGAAAAGTAAAAGATTGACTAACTCCTTGGATTTGTCGAAATTTCGGCAGCGCTTCCCGTAGAGAAAGTAGCTTACCAAGATTTATACAAAGCCAAGTATAAAAAAATGATATAAAAAAATGCAGAAATCGATCTAAGTAAAATAGACTTAGCTCAAAAAATGCGGGAATTGAAACTATCTCTTATGACTCTAGCACGTGACGAGCATCTAAAGCAACTACCTATCAAACTGAAACTCAGACCAAGTAGTAATCTCACTCAGTCACATGCAAGGTCAAACCAGAAAGGTAAGTACTCTCACCAGCCCCAAATCACTTTATATAAAATAGTTCATGAATCTCTCAGATGATTCAATCCTTATACCTAACTTACATATGGCATAATGTTAGACCATTCGGTTTGGAAACAATGTTCAGTGTGCCTAAAGATATACACGAACAGGTTGCACTACTACTTCTCTCTTCTTTGGGCATATGACTAGTAGACCATTCGGTTTGGAAAAAATGCCTAGCCGCCCTGAACTGTTTAATATCCAAAATTTAGTAGCTCTTTGACTTTGTTCTCAAAAGAAATGCAAATATGGGCAGGAGACTGAACCATTCGACTTGGAAACAATCTTCAACTTGCCCAGACTACTTCCGATTATATTATGTAATTTTCCTTCTCTTCTTAGCGATATGGCTTAGCGTTGGACCATTCGGCTTTGAAACAATGTCCAACTGCCAGTTCACATGCAAATATAAGTAGGATACTTTCTTTTATACTCATTTTATACTTATGTGCATGATTTTCATGCTAAACCATTCAACTTAGAAACAATGCTCAACCTTATACCAAAATTCTCCCTCAGAATAAAACAAGAACTTAAACCATTCAAATCAGGCAAACCCTCAGAAATTAAACACAGGAACCATGCCATTCAGCTTAGAAACAATGTCCGACCCTTCAGAAAACAACCAAATAAACATAGCCCTGAGCCATTCATCTTAGAAACAATGCCCAGTCCTTGGTTGACTCGGTCAAACGCATGCAGTCTACCTTCTTCCCATCTTCGCCCTAATTCACCCTCCTTTGTCTGCTTTCAATCAAAATAAAAATAAGACTTATGCTTCACTCTCACACGTTCATTCCATTCAATCTGATTAGGTCATGAAAGAAAGCAAAGTCATAGCGGCAATCTCATGCATACATCAGTCAAACTAAAAGGAGATAGGCAAACATGGGTATAGTGGGTCGTACAAGCAGAAAATTTGATACCTGATGGTTCCCTGCCTCCAAAATCTCGCCTAGGTTCCGGCAGAGCTCCCGCAATTGGTAGGTGAACTGCCCACAAAGTCTTGTTGTAGTCCTACGGGTTGCAACCCTGCCTGCCGCCTTCCTCTCGTAACCAAGGACTAGACTGAGAGTTGGAAAGGTTGAAGAAGTTAGATTTGAGACTCTCAAATCCAAGAGAGGTGCACTCCGACTCGCGGGAGAGGGCCTTGTTTCCTTGATGCGCCTGAGGGCCCCACAATGACGGCCAGGATGCAGAGTAGCTTGGTCAAACAGAAATCAGACTACTGGTCGTTGACCTCCAAACGACCCTCTAAGCCCCAGTAAGAACCTCTCTTCTCAAGCAGCAATGCCGTCTCCCTAGTCCAAGCTCCCACCACGCAGCCTAGGACAACTGTGTTGCCACTTCACTTAGCGGAACAGATAACACACCCCGGTCAACTGCTCCCCTTACTAGTTTCCCACGGACTTTACTCCATTGCTACTGGTTGGGCGGGCAGCACCCGGCTTGTAGGTGGGAGCATTCACTGCTATATCGCTGCTTCCTTCCCCCGTGCACACACCGGTGCACAAGTAAGTCCCTAACACCATAGCCTGTCCCAGAATCGCAGCCAACTACAACAGCAGTCGGTCGACACCAACAGCAGATTCCAAGCACATAAGGATTTCGGCTCCTGCAGGTCGTTCCCACCACCAGGTACGTGCGCTCACTGCTTCGACTGATGGGACGGGCGGCACACCTGCACACCGGCCAACAGCAGAGCGCAGACGAGGATGCCCAGACATCCTACTCCCGTCACCATCGAGCCCCGCAGACTGTTGGCTCCCACTGCCCCCTGAGCCAAGGAGTCACTCCGGTAAAAATCCATCCCCACCCTCAGGCAACACAAACACCCCAAACCAAACGGCCCCTGTCCCGATTGTATCTGCCCCACAATAACGATCAGGTTCGTTCTACTTCGTACTAGTCTTCAAAGGCAGGCACAACCAGGCATCTCGTCGCCGATCTTCGTCAAGTACGGGCGCACCTCCTAACATTCGCTTCGTGAAAACTAACATCCTACCCCCAAATCTGACGTTGTCATTACGTTCGCGATGACCAAAAAAAACCCTACCTAGAGTTTTTACCCGCTTGGTTTCATACAGAAATGGGTGAACTACCTTCCTTTTTCCTTTCGTTGTTCCCTCTATTCCTCTCCTCCGCGCATCTCTTTTTCACTCCTCCTCCCTTCCTACTAACTTTCGTACTAATCTAGCTTCGGATTCGTGGTCCTCTTTAGTCTGAAACCCCAGTAACTCACTTCTCCTCGGCCAATTCCATCAAGAATCGGTCGAGCTTCGTGGTAGTCATTTCTTCCCATCTCCACCATCGTTGCGGCTTCTCACACGCCCTTCTCTACTAACCTCCGAAACTACGAACTCCCCTCTAAAACTAACCCTACAACTTAATTCGCCCTACGCCAAAATCCCTATCCAGTACCTCCATCCCCCTAGCGCCATGGAGTATCGTGCGCGCTCCCCGTTTCTTGTTGCGCCCTTGGCTCACCGTCCCGCCATCTCCGTTCTTCCCCTTTTGAATGCACCCGTGCAGTTTCGCGCCTAGGTCTGTTCGTCCCTCACTGCGTCCATATTCCGCTCTGCCCGCTCCCTCAGGCTTCACAGGCACCTCCCATCGTAGGACTGCTTTTTGCAGGCATCCAATTCCGATAGGAAAGGTGTCGACTGGAAAATAGAACAACAAGCCCTGGGGCGCCCGACTCTTTTCCCATTTATCCGTGTCGCCCTTCCGTGCGGGCCATGGTAATCTTCTCTGTATCGATCCAGTTTTAACGGATGTCCCAAAGGACTCACCCGTGGTAGTGCTCCGCGGCCCTTCTCAACCCAAGCGGCCCAAGGTAATTCAAAATATTCGGTTTTGTTCCTCAAGTTCCGTCATCAGGGCCCGGATACAGATCTGTACTTCAACAGTTCACTAGTGCACCCACTGAGCTAGGTTGTTTGTATCACCAACCGTCCTCGGAACCGGCATCGGTCCCGGACCGCTAATGGAGCCAAAAAGGAAGAAAGTAAAAGTAATAAAGATAAATAAGTCCAATCTGAGGGGGAAATCAGCGCAGGGGACGGGGGGGTCTACCGGTACTCCCTTGGTCCTGCCCGACGGGCCCGCGGTCGGACTCTTGAGCAAAACTAAAGGGGATAGTCCAGCAGGACCCTCAACCCCTCAACTCCTTCAAAGCTCCACCACTCTTGCGCCATCGCCTGCTGGCCTCGATCCACGTACCTCCTCCCCGTAAGTCCAATGTCGTAACCTATAGGGCTAAGCCCAAACCTGAACTCAACATGCGCAAAACACTATATATAAATTGATGTTTTGCATCGCCCAGGGTCAAGAGAACGCCTTGGGCCACTCCTTGGCCTACAACCAAGCGCGCAGCCACTAAACGTCCGCGCCGGCTTGCCCAACCTGCGCCGTGGCTGCCACGCATGCCAATCCTACCGTCGGTCGATCGTGCCGGACAAAAGACAATATCTTTGTAATCCTTAATCAAATCACTAATAAAAAAGAAAACTTGGCCGGTCAACTATGTCGACTCCACGATCAATCATAAAAAAAGGAAATCACCCGCGCGCCTTAAAATTGCGCGCCCACACACTCTCTATACTAGTCAACCATCCTGTCAAACGTAAATTACAGACACGGCTGTGCCTCGCGTGGAATACTTAATGTTTAAACCAAAGCTATTTCCGTTGCTTGCAAAAAACAGGGCGGATACCCTTGTAAGGGTATTCGCACCGACACCGTGCCCAACCAATCCCACCTCTTCGCGTCATCCGCCCCTACCGCGTCATTGACTTCGTCGACGTGGAGTTGTTGCACCCCCTTCGTTATGATGTCCATTCCAGCTTGACACAACTCCTGCCTGCACTCCGCCCACACCTGCCTGCCCGTATATTCAACGTGCACACCTGCTGAGGACGCGTCCTCCTGTCACTGTCGTCCACGCGGAATTTCAGATCTGCTTCTCGACGCAGGCGATGATTGCATCCATTCCGAACGTTGACCTACGCTGCCTCCTCCCCCGGCCTTCGTCGACGACACATATCGATTCTTGCCACCCTAGCGAAGCAGTTGAGATTGCTCGTCGTCTCGCGCCCAGCAGGGACCAACCCATGTTTGCTTCGCGCAATCCCCATCAGGGTGGGGATTGATGACGCGAGCCTGTGTTACAGCCGCTCCGCTATTACTCAACAACTGGAAGCTCAGATCGAGTTGTGCATTGGCATCGTTGTTGCGCAGCCTCTCGTTCAATATTGAAGTGTAAGACCACGTGGTATCCGCCTGCCTACCACAGAAAGACTGAGTCCCTGCCCAATCCTGCGTGGAACCACTTCCCAACGATACAGGGGATGACCTTAGGTCTCGTCATCCGTTGGTGGCCGAGGAAACTCATGCGAAGGCATGCCCGCAGACCCCACAGTGCATTGTCGATTACTCAATCCTGTTGTCATGCCTGCCGGTCTGCCGTTGGTCAGTCGTCGCTCCATCCTGTCGCCGTGCTTCGAAGACCTTCTTTTGTGAGTTGCTGTCGGCGCAAATACCCTTACAAGGGTTTCCGACCTTGTCTTTGCAAGTGACAGGAAACGGTATTGAGTTCAAAGTTGGGAACGTTGTGTGAGCCACGACCGGGTTTCTTTCTATGACTAGGAGTGTGAGACTGTTTGAAAGGAGTAGAGAGTGTATGGCGCGCAAATTTCAGGGGCGCAATTTTTTTTTTTGATTGATATTATAAAACCGACATAATTACCGGTCGACTTTTGTTTTTTTTTTATTTAATTATTTTTTATCTTTGATTAAAACATCTGACTGTGGCGTTCGCATGCACACGGAGGTGGTTTGCCATGGCCAGGGTCGGGTTTGACCGTCAGTGTCGCGACGTTCTTTTGGGGTGACTATTTTAAATTTTAGTTGAAGGAACTTGGGGTCCTACAGTACGCAGGGCGGAAAAACGTTTTGATTGGCCATATGGCGGCATTGACTTCGACATAGTGAGTAGTGTGAGTGGCAGCCACAGGCGAATTCTGGCCCCTCGGGCAATGGGTGCCAGGGTTCGGCAGCCTCAGGTTTGGCGTGAATAGGCCAAGGCGTAGGCTTGAGGCGTTTTAGTGCGACCGTGCAGTAGGCGGAACCCATTTATATTGGTTTCTGCTAATGCTAATACTAGTGTTCGCTATAGCACTATTGGTTAGGGCATTTGATTTTCAAAGCGAAGGTACGAGGATCGAGGCCAGCACATGGTGACAACGGAGCAACGGTACATCATGAAGGAAGCCCCCTCAGTTTTATTGCCAATCCTAAACGTGGGCCAGATTGGTGGAACTAGGGAATGCCAACAACTCCCTCTTCCCGTGGGTGTCGCCTTTTCCCTCTTATGACCATTTTATTTTATTTTATTATTTTTATTATTTGGTCATATTGAGTACTGGTCCCATCTCTGGGATGCGGTTTTGGTGTCAAGCACGATGGTGGGACCAATGGGCTTAGCTCGATTGGTACACCCATTAACTGTTGAAGCACGGACCGAGAAGTTCAACTTGCATGCGAGCCTTTGGGGGTTTGACCCGTGAGGCCGAACAAACCTGAGTAGCGAGACCCTCTGTGGGCGCACCGCCCGCCACCCACAATTTGCTGTGAGAGGTATGAGTGTGAGCATGCCCGGTTGGGACCTGAAACATGGTGAACTGTGCTATGAGCACAGTCGGGTAGAGAGCACAGTGGCGGAAGGCGCAGACTGTGTGCAACCGCTCGCATGGGACCCTTTCCACTACGGTCTTCAAAGTTCACATTTGACTATTTGCTACTACCACCAAGATTTGCACCAGTATCCGCTCCAAATAGGCTTAGTCTGCATCCTGTGCAGCAGACCCGACGCCTTCCTACTCTTATAGGCATCAGAATAGCCACGACGGTTAAGCGTAGGCCGGGCGCCTCAGCACCATCCATTGAGGGGCTGAATGATTCGACAGGTGAGTTGTTACACACTCCTTAGCATACTTGAACTTCCACGTCCACGGTCCCGTTGTCTGTCTTAGTCGACACCCTCTGTGGTGTCTGGGTTAGCGTGCAGGATGGCACCGACAAGGCTCAAAGGCGTGGTGGTGGAGGCCCGCAGCGATACTGATGTGCAAATTGTTGTTCGTCGGACTTGGGTATAGGGGCGAAAAACTAATCGAACCACCTAGCAGCTGGTTCCCTCCAAAGTTTCCCTCAGGTCGTCTGGAGCTATCGGGTAAACTATTGCGCTAGGCGTTGTCGGATCGGAGATGAAGAAAACGAGGCCGACAGGCGTGAAGAAGACGACGAGCATGGGTATGATGAGAGGAAGAAGGACGTTCTCGCTCATTTCGGGATGAAAACGGGTGGACGAAGATGCGAGTATGAGGTTTTGAAGCCGTGCGACTCCGACCATGGTGTTAGTTTGAGTGCTAGGTGAGTAAGCTAGAAGTTCGTCGGGAAACAGGATGCACAATTGTACCAAGGAGGTGGGATACGGCGGGTGGAAAAGATCGTACCCCACCCATTTCTTAGTGGAAACAGAGGGTTTGGACCATTGCGAATCCGACGACAGTGTCGGATTTCGTGTTGGGACGGCGGTTTTGGTGCCACGTGAATTAAAAGTTGTGCGCGAGGGGGGGAGGTTCAAAGTGCCAATGTATCTTTTCGTGTTCTAGTGGAAGATTCATTCCGATTTTTCTCATTCCATTGATGGAAGTGGCGTGAGGCGAGTCGCAGAAGAGAGAGAGAGAGAGAGAGAGAGAGAGAGAGAGAGAGAGAGAGAGAGAGAGAGAGAGAGAGAGAGAGAGAGAGAGAGAGAG
>BFEA01000274.1:1396739-1407284 GCA_003427395.1 Chara braunii
AGAGAGAGAGAGAGAGAGAGAGAGAGAGAGAGAGAGAGAGAGAGAGAGAGAGAGAGAGAGAGAGAGAGAGAGAGAGAGAGAGAGAGAGAACTCGGTCGACTATCGTGATTTTTGCGTCGACCTTCACGGTAGTCGTGGCCCTTCCTGTTGTTGATTGGGGCTTCCTCTCGAGAGCAGCTTGTGTGTGTACGAATCAGGATGCAGTTCAAGTATAGATACGTGAGCTAGAGGGGGTAGAGAGTGATAGAGAATGCGTACTTCCGAACTGGCAATGCGGGATGAACCAAGCGCCAAGTTGCGGGACCAACCTGCTTGATAATATGGGCAAGGAGGATGTAGCATGAATCTTTCTGTGTTCTAGCGGAAGATTTGTTCTTATTTTCGCACGTTTCGTGAGTCAGAGGGGGGCGCCGCTGCAACTCCTCGTGGTCACTGAGAGCGCAATAGCCAGGCTCGTACGTGATCATCGTGGTGTTGATTGGCGTGTTCTCGTCCACCCGAAGATCGTGACCTCGTTTAAAGTTGTTGTGTTTACGCCATACGACTTGTGGTTATGGTTTGCTGTGCACTATCGTTTCCACTATACGGCTTGTGGTGATGGCTCCCTCCTCGCATACTGCCGCCCATATCGATCGCAGTCGTTCCCCTTCTCGTATTTTCTGTTTCGCTTGCAGTTGCATAACGAGTCAAGTGGCGGATTGAAGGATGTTGGTAGGAGAGAGAGAGGAAAGGCATGACTTACCTTGACGAGTACGCCATTGTTCAGAGAACGTGGAGAGCTCACGATCCCAAGGCATACTATTTGTGGCCAATCAAGTAAGCGGGTGCAACAGGCTGTGGTGGACTGCGGGGTCGACTCACACCTTACTGTTGGAACTGGCCCCGAAGGAATTCAAAGGAAAAATCGAGGAGATTCGGATACTTACCTGGTCGGGACACTCTCATGATCACAAAGGGGGACGCAGTTGAGCACAAACCTTTACTAAGTGCGAAGCAAGCCAAACTAAAACTAAAAATAAAATAAAATAAAATAAATTGATTAATGCATCTTCTCGGATTTTAGCGGAAAAAATCACCCTCATCTTAGCACTCAGAGGGTGAAAAGGAAGAGTACGAGGTAGGGCATGAGAGTGACACCTGCATGCATCTTGGTTGTTGCTACGAACGACGATGAGTGAACAGGATAAGACCAGGGAGGCTCGCAGTAGAAGCCGTAGCGATATTGACGCATGGATCGTCTGATGGGCCTGAGTGTAGGAGTTGAGGGTTAGTTAAAACACCAGGTGGTTGGTTCCTTCTGAAGCTTCTCTCAGGATAGCCGAAGTTGTCACGACCTGAATGCTCAACATCAACAGGTGTTTCGTTGTTGCTGCTGATGCCAATGGGGAGCTCTGTTGGGGCTACACATCTATTGGAGGATAATTTAGGTGTCCTAAGATAGGCTCGACGAGAACAGGAATCTCGTGCGGAGCAAGAGTCAAAGGCTCATCTGAACCAGAGCTTGGGGCGAACACAAACTGTGAGGTTATATTAGTTTTGCCAAAAAATTATTGAACTCGCTCTGTGCCGTGTTGAGTCTGCTGTGTTTACAAACTGCGCTTGCTGTGCATCAGGTTGGGCTCATTTTTGTGTACTTGCTGCACATTGGTTGTGCCTCATTGTATTGCTTCGTTTTAAATATTGCGTTTTGCAATATAAACTGCTACATTTTGCTACCTTATTGAGCTTGCTACGCAGACACGTTGCTGCACTTGTTGTGCTTAATGCGGTATCTAGCTGCTACGCATGGTTGTGATGGGCGTAGTGCCTTGTTAAGTTTTGATGCCATTTATCTCCAAATCTTGAATAGAGCACAGGGTATGCTTTATTTAGAACGCGACCTTTCTAGTTTGTGCAACGGTGATTTGATAAGAGAGAGCGATATTGTGGCATGGAGGGGTGATCAACCTTTGCAAGAGGGGTTATTGCTGCGATTTGAAGGACTGTCAGGAGGCTGTTACCTGCATCTTGGTCGTGGTTCGAATGACTTGCTGTGCGCTTTGGTCATCCTTGTGGGGACCTCAAACAATCAAGGCAACAAGACCCTCTCACGTGACCTGAGTTGGCCTTCTCTTGTATCTCGAGCGTCTGAAATCCCTCCTTCTGCCCTTCTTACTCTACAGACACCGACAGGCGGGATTGCAACCCATAAGACCACGTCAAGACTCTGTGGGGAGTCTGCCCATCAATTGTGGGAGTTCTGCCGGAACTAAGGAGGAGTTCTGAAGGCCGGGAACCAAATGGTAATTCTTTGACTCCCTTTGTAAACCCCTGCTAAAACCTTTATGAGTACATCTCTCTATGGATGCCTGATTTTATTGAATGCATCCCTACACGCTTTATGTTTGACTTTCTTAGACCAAGTCAGAATAAAATAAAGGAATGCATGCACAAACTTAAGTTTTATTTTCTTTGTCTGTGTGAAATCAGATTCTGAAGGGAGTGAACTAGGGGAAGATGGGAGGAAGGTGGTTTTGCTTGTGATGATTGGGTCTCTCTAGTTTGTTTTTGTTTCCTCTGCAATTAAGCAATGTGGCTTCGGTCAGACCCGACTATTGTATTGTTTGTTTTCTTGATAGTCAGACAATATGGCTTCGGTCAGGTCTGATTGTCGTACTCTTGTAAGTTGTTATCTAAGCAGCTGGGCAATGTGACTTCGGTCAGACCTGGTTGTTGTTCTTGTAGTGATTTGTCTATTGGAAGGGGTTAAAAGTTTGATAATGTAGCTTCGGTCAGATCTAACTACTTTTTTTTTTTTTTCCGAGGGAGGTTTGAACTGAAGACTAAGCAATGTGGCTTTCATTTGGCTTAGTCTGAAAGTCACGCACATAACGAGAAACCTGAGAATATGATTTTATATATATATGTATTTATTTTTATTATTGAACAAGCTAATCAGACAATGTGACTTTGGTTTGGTCTGAGTATAGCCTATCACAAAAAGGAGAAGATAATATTTAATTAAAAATATAACGAAGGTATTTTAAGGCAGATTGAGCAATGTGGCCTCAAGTTTGACTCACTTCTAATCTTCAAAAAGAATAAAGGGTTCAAAGAGTTATTATAAACTTTGATATTAAACATTTGACAGGGCTAGACAATGTGACTTCGGTTTGGTCTAGCTAACTGTATAAAGAAGAGAGAAGTAGTAGTACTCTTTGTTTTGTGTATACACAGAGAAATGTTAAGCAATGTGGCTTCGGTTTGACTTAACCTTCTTATGTCATATGTAAGCTAGGGTATCGGGGGTTATCTAACTGAAAGACGATGAGCTACTTAGGTGAAAATGACCTAGAAAATTTGTGAGAGTACTTACCCATTGTGGTATAAACTTGCATGTGGTTGAGTGTAAACTCTACTTGTTCCGAGTCCTGACTTTGATAAGTAGTTGCTTTAAATGCTCGCCATGTGTTGGAGTTATAAGAGTTCGTTTAATTCCTGCACTTGTTGAGTTAAGCTTATTTTACTCAGTTCAATTTCAGCATTTTATGGGATAAATTTATTTTCTCATAACTGACTTTCTATAAATTTTGGAAAGACATTTCTCCTACGGGAAGCGCTGTGGAAATTTCTGGAAATCCTAAGAGTTAGTTGAACTTTATCTTTTACGAAGTTCAATTTTTATGACTTCATATATGACTTCGTATAAATTTGGGAAGTCTATCTCCCTAAAAGAGATGTTGCCCAAATTTGTACTAATTCAAAGAGAGACAAATTTGACTTTGTAAAATTAGAGTTACTTTTTGGATTTTATATTTAACTTTGTATAAATTTTGAAAAGACACTTTTCCTACGGGAAGTGTTGTCGAAATTTCTACAAATCTAAAGAGTTTGTTAAATTTTGTTATAGCTTAGCTTTCCCGGGGCCCTCGGTCGGGCGCCCGGGGACCACGCCGGGGTACCCCAGGCACGCTAAAAAACCACTGCTTTTTTTTTTTTTTTTTTTTTTTTTTTTTCGCCGCTGGACCTCGGTGCGCGTTGGGAGTAAGGCCCAAATCTGACCTCGTTTTTTATTTTCATGCATGTTGAATTCTGTGTGTTGGGAGGGGGGGGGGAGCGTGCAGGAGGGGGCTGGATTATGGACTGTCCATTTACAGGGTGGGGGATGCATCAGCTGCTGTGTTCCACCTGTGCTGGAGTGCCACGTCAGAGGGAGGACGAAGGAACGCCAAAACAGAGGGAGAAAGGAGAAGCGGCATGTCAGAGGAGGAAGAGAGGACGGATGAGCGCCACGTCAGAGGAGTGAGGGAGGAGGGAGAAGGGAGGAAGGAGGGCGGCGAGGTGATGGAGGGGGCACGAGGAGGGAGGAGCGCCACATAAGAGGAAGGTGGAGGGAGGCGAAGAAAAAGAAGAAGAAAAAGAAGAAGAAAAAGAAGAGAAACAGAAAGAGAAAAAAACAGAAGAAAGAAGAAGAAGAATAATAAATGAAGGAGAAACTCAGGACTAAATTTTGTATCCTGGATCAGTGCACGCCGTCGATCGCTGGGGATCGACGACCAAAATCTAAAAAAAACAAAAACCTACAAAACAGGGCGTACTGGACCCCTAAAAAAAATGCGCCGACCGCCAAAATGGAAGTTGGTACGTTCGGAATAGGGTGACAGCGTGAAAAAAACATTGAACGTTTTTTCTGCCTCGGTGCAATAGACACCCGGGTGCCTGCTTGGGGGGGTCGCCCGACTGGGCACCCCGGGCGCCATTCCGGGCACGGTGGGGTACCCCGGGCGCCCGAGGTGGAAAGCTAGGTCATAGCAGAATTTAAGTTTATCTTGAGTTCAAATCTGCTTCAAATTTGATTTGGTATAAATATGGGGAACCTACTTCTCTAAGGGAGATGATGCCCACATTTTTACTAATTCAGGAAGTTAAATAAAATTTGACTTTACAGAATTATAGATCATTTTCGGATTTCATATTTAGTCTTGTATAAATTATGCGAAGGCACTTTCCCTACGGAAAGCGCTGCTGAAATTCCCTGAAATCTAGAGGAGTTATAACATTTTAAGGGCCATTGAGAGCTTGATAGTCCGCTCTCTCGTAGGGGAGATACTTCCAAAATTCCTGACATTTTCAGATAAGTATCAGACGTGAGGAAGGATAGTAGGATTATTTTATAATCACTAAAACATAGCTTTGGCGTTGGCCTGTGCTTTGTTGCATATCACTTTTATTCAGATTGATTCAAGGCTTGATTAGTTTCAAGTTGATCCTACGAGAATCATCTTCTGTTATCAATTGATAACAAGTCGATTTTCAGCTCAACTCTAATTCATTCTCGCTACTCAACCTAATACCTTAGCCCCTGTGGATTAAAATGTTTTCTTTGAGTTTTTACCCATACTTTTATTAAATAGTCATTTAAAAAAGACTGAGTGTTTTATTATGGAAAGTTCGCACAAAGGTTGGGGCTTGTGTGGATAAGACAAAGAGGTGTAAGTGCAGAGAGTGGTTGAAGTTAATCCCGTGTAGTGTGTGTTTGTTAATGTTGAACCTTTGATGTGACTGCAAGTATGTTTTGTGAGTCGAAATCCAGATTTGACATTGCTTGCGATCATATGTATATTTTTGAAGGAGGTCACATTGTGATTGTGAGAGTGATCGTCTCCTATTTTATAACCCTTTATATTCATGTTGCTTGTGCTCGTGTAACCCATTGAGACCATGCGTATTGATGAAATAGTTTTGAAGATGAGATGAAAAAAATATCTCTTCCTATCCTTCACTTCTTATAATTTATATAGTTGGACGTTAAGGTCCGTGACAATCGTCAAAGTCAAACCCCTTGACCTGTTTTCAGACCTTCAATGATGAAGTTTATCTCCATGGCTATAAGGGTAGATTGCCACAACGGGCTGTAACCTGTATACCACCCACTCTTCGCAGGGTGCAGAAGAGAGTGTGGTTTTCAACCGCCTTAGCGGTTGTCTAGTGTCGAGAGATTAATCCTTCAAGGCGCATGTCAGCCGACATTTGAGTGTCGGAAGCAACCCTCAAGACCACTGAAGGGCCTCATGATTATGGGTACTACATAGAACGCCATTACTGCGACTGCTTGCGTATTCATGCGTGATTAGTCGATATGACTAATGCCTACGTCCTCAGGATATTTATTCAGAGCCTCATGCGCGATACTCGTCTTATCCGTTTAATAAAAATTATGAGTCACGTGTGGAAAAAAGAACTAGGTGTGATTTACATATGAAGTTCAATTTTAGTGAGATGGTATCACGTGGTTAAATTTGATTGTCCTAGTTGACTGGGGTAGGCTCGAGTTTGAGAGATCAGCGCCTCGGTCGACGATTCAAGCACAAGTCCGATTCAGGCGTTAACCGCGCGTTCCCCTATGCTACAGCGAACGAGAAACGCCCTCGGTCGGGTCACCTCTGCGATTGCATACAGAAAACCTTCACATGTGGTTCGGTAGCTCGGGGGGGATATGCCCACCTAAGGGATGGTGACAACTCCCACGGGTGGAGGTAAGTTGTACCTCGTGTGACCCTATCCTGTCGTAGGGGCTCGCGAGAGGTATGGCTGGCGCACTCGGTTGGAGCGGCAACACTCTTCGATGAAGTCCTGCAAATCCTGCATGACGCGGCCTGGAGGGTCCCCTATGTGGGACTGATGCGCTTGACACCACGACAGGGAGCCAGCCGAGGAAACACACGTGGAAAAAGACAACGATCACAAGCAGCACGACGATGAGGAGCAGTAGAGGCAGCCTGTGCTGCAGATCATCCATGTAAGGGCCGCAGAAAGGGCAACAACGTGTGGTCGACCGTCCACCACACAATGGCGTAGAGGCCAACAAAGGCGGGAGTGTACTTGGACGTGCAGCATGTGATGAGAACCAACGAGAACGAAGATCGTGCAAAAAACCCTTCCATCGTGGAAGAACGCGCCGCCGCAAAAAAAACATTTGAATTTCCGACCGTTGTCGACGATCTCCTGGCGCAGCATGCCGCATCACACTGGCCGGTGACGACCAATTTGTCGGACGGAGGCCTTATGCGGACGGTGACCGTTTGGAGCCGCTAGGGTACCGTCGCGACGGTGGAGGGCTGGGATGTCCATGCTGCCGTTGGGCGGACCACGTCTGGACCACCCTCAAATCGAAACTCTGCGTCGACACATGCCTTCGCTGCTTCAAACATCACGCTTCCTTGTGCTCCGAGGGACCTCGGGAGGTCCCTTGGGGATTAGGGGAATTGGTTGGAGCCACATGGATGCCACAAGGAAATCTCCTTGTGTCGTTTTCACTTTTTTTCCACAAATCATCCCCGAGGATAGGTGGAACGAGCACGTCCTTATGGATTTCGGGTCCCCAAGGAGTGTCTAATGACGCCCAAAATTGGACTGTGGGGTACAACCCCTAGTTCTGGTTTTGAGTATGTTTCTAAGTGGTCAGACTGGGGGCGTGAGATTTTCAAATCGGATCAACCAGAATTAAACCACCTCAAGTGGGTCATGGTGGCCCGAATACTTGGAGTGTTGTAGCGAAGGGCGTAGGGTATCGCTCCACTACAACACTCTACATGTATTTGGCCGCCTTCTGGACCAGTTGCATTTGCACGAGTCTAACATTTTGAATGTATCAGGTCAAAAAAACATCCCAATGCATGTAGAGGGTTTTGTAGTGCAGTCATGCCTATACTCACACTAGGGCATTTTCCACTTAGCTTTTTCACAAACATTGAGATAGAAAAGTACTACCACATAAAACCTTTACAGACTCCACCTACCACTATTATTGATGCTTTCCCATCAGACTCGTCAGTGCTTCTGGGAACCGAGTGCAAGTGAGACCCTAAAGATGAAATATAGCCATCGGATCATTCCCGATCCGTCATCCCCGATCTATCAATCAGACAACGTGCATGCAAGTATGATCGGTTGGTGGTGGCTTGCAGCGGATTTAATAGGGCTCGGGAAGACGAGCATCCCAAGTATCATTCCCTACAGAGCGCGCTAGGATGTGTGCAAATGCTCCTGATGGGGTACACAATCCTTCTCGCACTTGGGGGCATGAGGATTCCGAGCATTGGTCCAAGGGCACACACTTTGGGTGCACAATTTTGGGCGTGATGTGCGTGGATCTCAAGAGAAGATCTAAAGACGCTTGCTCATATGATCCCTAAGAACCATTCCAACCAGCGCGCGTTTGCCTGGAGGGAGCATCCTTGCAAAGATCGGGCTCCAGAAGGATCCAACATGTGCTTACTGGCGCTCAAGTGCATGCAGGTTGCACACGGGCGCGTGTTAGGCACACACAACCAGGACCTCGGCACACGGGATCGGAACTCGAGTACGTGCATGATCAAAACTTGGGTGTGCTTAAACAAAGGCGAGTGCAATCGGAAGTCGGGCGCACACAGGTAAGGCGCAGGCAATCGGAGCTTGGGCACGAGCGACAAGACGCGTGCAGTCGAAACTTGGGCGCGAGCAGCAAGGCGCGGGCAGTAGGAACTTGGGCGCGCACAACAACACGCTCGCAGTTGGAACTTGGGCGTGCACAATCGGAGCTTGGGCGCGAGCAAGCGAGGCTCGCGCAGTCAAAACTTGGGCGCCCACAATCGGAGTTTGGGCGCACGCAGGTAGGCACGCTCATACTTGACCAGCGAGAAGGTGGAGAAAGGAAAAGCAGAGAGAGGGGGAGAAAAGCAGAAGAGTAGAGATGAGAAGGGCGAAGAGGTAGTGAAAGAGAAAACAAAGGGAAGGAGGCAGGAAAAATGGCAGCGGGAGGACCACGTCCTAAGGAGGGGGAGCTCGAGACGCCGCACCTCCCCAAAGTAGTCCGCTTCTTCCCTTCCTTACCTCTCTTTTGTTCAGCTTTCCCATCCTCTCACTTGCTCCAACATTGTAGCGCTTGTCCTTGCCCCCTCTTACTACTCTAGCAACGCTTCAACATTACCACGTGTCTCATGAATGGCACAACCACTCTCTTTTATACTGGAGGTTGGGTGATCGGGCCTAAATGTTGCAATCCCATGGTTGGGGCCAGTGCTAAAAATAGACCAGGCCTGGAAAAAAATAGAACGTCCCGATCTTGGAATACCGACAACCAGTCCCGTGCTAAAAATAACATGGGTCTGCGCTAAAAATAGCACATGTTTGCGCAAAAAATAGCACAAACCTGCCTACGCGAAATAGTGTGGGACTGGGATAAACCCAACCTTGGAACACAAAGGGGCGGCCTTATTCTAAAAATAGACCGCGGGACTGGGACAGACTCGACCTTGGAATACGAGAGGTCGGTCCCGTCCTAAAAATTGTTCAAAGCCCTCCTAATTATTGTAAGGGGCTAATCCCATGTTCCCTTGACCATTTCGAGTCGTGCCTTTCCCGACAAGGCCATTCGGCCACATCGGTCCGGTCCCAAGTGATCAACCCTACTTTTCTCACTAACACTTGGTCCGTTTTTAGTGTTGTTTGAACCGGGTCCCACTAATTTGACCCTTGTGGTCACGACGGTTCAGCGCAAAGGTCGTGATTCGACTTCTATTAGGCTGGACCGTCGTGCTATCATTTACGTTAACTAGGCCCAAGGGAAAACCAAACAACATGTCAACTCTTGTCAACCGTAGACTTTGATTGACGCAGATTTGACATAGCACGGAGGCTGACTGCAGCTAGTCAACTTCCGTTGATGCGACGTGTCTGGTCCTGACAGCATACGATAAGCGTTGAGGTGTACCGTAAATATCACCACCATACCACCTCAGCACACTTGCCAGATGTAAGCCTCCAATTTATCGATGATGCACATTGCAACACTCATATCGTGCTCGCTCGCACGTTCATGCAAGCACGCGCTCCAGCATGCACGTGTCGGTGCACACGCTAGTTGTACTCGCCCCGTGCCTGTGAACACACCAATTCCACACATGCAACGCTCACACCATCATGTCGGCCTGCTATGGACCTCGATGGATTAACCTCCCATCTATCATCTTTCTAAACTTTCTTCTATTAGGTCACCCACGTTGAGGTGTACCGTAAATATCACCACCATACCACCTCAGCACACTTGCCAGATGTAAGCCTCCAATTTATTGATGATGCACACTACGACACTCACATCGTGCTCGCTCGCACGTTCATGCGAGCACGCGCTCCAGCATGCACGTGTCGGTGCACATGCCAATTGTACTCGCCTCGTGCCTGTGAACACACCAATTCCACACACGCAGCGCTCACACCATCATGTTGGCCTGCTATGGACCTCGACAGATTAACCTCCCACACTATCATCTTTCTAAACTTTTTTCTATCAGGTCACCCACCTTTTTTTCTTTTTATGAGTATTGTCTCATCAAGGCTCTTATCACGTGTCAATGAAGAGAGTCTACAGTCTAATTGGCCTCTCCTTGAGACGCAGACCTGGGTGCTGTTTGCAGATGCCACGTGTTCGAGATTGTGGTGCTCTCTCTCTCTCTCTCTCTCTCTCTCTCTCTCTCTCTCTCTCTCTCTCTCTCTCTCTCTCTCTCTCTCTCTCTCTCTCTCTCTCTC
>BFEA01000274.1:1407789-1419724 GCA_003427395.1 Chara braunii
GAGAGAGAGAGAGAGAGAGAGAGAGAGAGAGAGAGAGAGAGAGAGAGAGAGAGAGAGAGAGAGAGAGAGAGAGAGAGCTTAATTTTCATGTTTTTCAATGAATGTCGTGCTTTACTTTCAAGGGTTGCAGTAGGGTGTTTTTTGTGGGAAGGGGTCTGGTTTCTCAGGTAGCCTGGTGAATAGTAGGAACTCCCTTGACGATATGCCTTTGCAGTATACTAGAGAGAAGAGGGTGGAGGTGTAATTAAAGAGTGCCTGATGGGCTGGGGCATGGGGAGACTCATCCACTTGTGGAGGGGGGTTTTCTTTTACAACAAACAAGTGGTTGTGATCTCTTGATGAACATGTTGGGATGTTGGGATTGAAGGTACATTGCTGCGGTACGGGGCCACAATCTTCCTGAAAATTTTAAAATACCAGTACTTCATGCAACCACTTTGTTCGGATGCAGCTGTTTATCATCAGGAAAGGAAAAAAAGACTTTGAAGTATTGGTGTTGTAACAAGCCCCGATGGTTTTTTTTGCTTTGCAAAAAGAAGGTTAGTTAATCCCCTCGTGAGAGGGCAATCAATACTTCTTTCCTCTGTATACTGGGCGTTGATCTTGCGAAAGTTGGACTCGTTCTCCAGCAGGTGCGGCCCCCTACCAATGATTGGAGCGATCATAGTAGGGGGAGCTCTCCCTTGGAGGATCCTCCTATCACCTTCAGTGGTCGGCCCTATAAAAGTGAAAAAGGGAACGACAAAGAAGTTGAAAAAACTCAAGGCAGCCAGAAGTCCTTGGGAGTTTTGAGGATAGATTTGATGGGGAGGAGGACAATAGCTACCTAGAACGCATAACTGCTGTAGGCTCGCAGTGCAAGGCACTGGCCACCATAGTCGAGGGTCTGAGTGATCCCTCGAGCGGGAGGCACTTGCAATGCCAAATGAAAACAACGTGCGGGTGCAATAAACACAGCTTGGACCGAGAACGAGGTGTAGTTCTAAGAGAGGAAGGAGAGACCCTAGTAGCCATGGCCAGGGAAGGGCGAACAGAGACGAGAAAGAAGGCACATAGAGGGAGACATGAACAACACGATCAGAAGACGAAACAAGCAAGAACGAAATATTTAGGAAATGTTGCGTTGCGCTGTTAGCTATAAGCTACGGGGAAGGAGGAGTCAAGGTAGGGAAAACGAATGTGATATCATGCACTTCCACAAGAGGTGTGTCGAGTAAAAAGGGAGCAAGTTACTATGGAGCAGTTGAGGCCAAGAAAAGTGTAAAATTGTGACGACCAACTTCTTCAACGAAAATCGAGAGGATAAACGAAGCGGGCTAGGCACAAAAGCGTGAGCAGACAAGCAGGAAGAACAACATTGGTGAAGAAGAAGAGAAGAAGAATGATAACATGCATCTCAACTGAATGCTAAGCTAGATACATCAGACATCGACATCATCGACAAAGGGTTAGACGGATCCTAGGGTTCAGGGGAACTGTCGTATTCAATGGGATGGTCTGATTGCAAAAGGGAGCTCTATTGTAGGAATTGGGGACCATCACGTTCAATATGACCAAAAACTAGTCCCACAGCTGCCAACTAGTCGGATTCTCTGGCCGAGGATGTTAAGAATCGTTGCATTCAATGTGATGGTTCGGTAACCTGATAAGTTTTTGACAAAAGACAACATAGTGTGGTCGGACTCGCACAAGGCCACAAAGGGTTTATCAGGCTACCGAGGTGCGGATATTAAACAAACTCCATTGCAAGAATTGGGTATCATTGAATTCAATGTAATGAAATTGACTTTTAAAAGTTTCAGTTAAATTTGAAATATTTTGTTTGCATTGTCGGGCGACCAGATCTAGTCGGCCTCCCAAAATTGGGAGATAGTGAGCCTGCGTCTATCCATACTAACCAATTTCGATATTATTTTCATATCCGATGAGATATGGAAAAACGGGGCGTATAGGTTAAACACTGCTTTCCGTTCTTGTGCCCATGTATACTAGGCCTACTATTATGCTGAGTATTATGTCATATTATTTCGTTTTCGGAATCTCCTTTAGGGGGCAAGTGACCTTACTTTCGTTGCCACTGCTGGTTGGTCCCGATCGCCTATGCAGGACTCCGTGCAAACGATTTTGTGAGATCAAGTTGAGGGTGGTATTTTATTTGTCTTCATGAAAATTGAAGAAATAATAAACATGAAAAAGAACGATTAAAAAAAGAACACGAAACTCCCTGATTTTATTAATTTTCCATTTTATGTTTGGATTATGTTCCCGTTCCAAACCACCCTCATTTATGCTGATCCATTAACCCCTTGCATTGCATCGTTTTGTTTGTGAGCTACGCATGAGTTATGACGTGTATGGCGGGGAAATGATTTGTGGAACGACCTTGTTTTCGGACCTGTTCCATGGTCCCCCGTGAGTGAGGCGAAGCGGTGAACTTGAAGCATGCGATAAGGCTCAATCTTCTTGGTTAACGTGAAAATTCAACACTTTACCACACATAACTCGACGAACCGGACTATTTCGGGACATACGACGGTTTGATGATATGGGATAAATGTTGGTGCTCGTACTTTACCATTGAGACGGGCTCGACTGTCGACGGGGACATTGTGGTTGAATAACTAGCCTTGGACCATGACATCCGTACGGGGACATGTACGCATTCTGAGTGAAGCCCGGTTTGATCAGTAGAGCCCAAGTGGGGAGCTGGTGCCAAGTGGAGTACTCGTAGCTCCCCCATTAGCCATGTGGAGAGGCTGCCCCTCTGTCTGATTGCCGCAGGACTCGGAGAAAGGCACCGGGCATGCTAAATGGTTCATTCACTGGTATGAAAAAGAGAAATGTACGTGGCCTCGAAAGTGGTTTCGATTCTTTCAAAAATTCCAGACTGAGCACTCTGAGTGTGGGGACTGGAACTATCCCTGAATGCTACGCTACATGACGTTCTATCCGACTGAATGCAGCTATCGACCGCGCGGGCAACGAACAGGCTACGAAAGCCTCACCACCATTGTAGCCTGGGGAAGGTATTAGGCGAGGGAAGACCGAAAGGGGGGGGGGTATTCGGGCAGGAGGTGGACAAGGGGAACCCCGCAAACACCAGGACCAGCAAGAACTGGGCGCTCACTACTCCGCAATAACTAAATGACCAGACGAGGTGGTTGCAGTCATGCACCTAAGCTTGCACGGAGAAGAGTTCAAGCACGCCTACGCTCACAAACAGACTGACGAGCACCTGACTTGCAATTGCAGTCCCTGCAAGCCGTCAAGCGTGTGAGCGTCTGGGTAATAGACGTTTGAGTATACTAGGAGGTGCTAGAAGTGGTACACCTGAAGATACGCAGCGAACGGACTGTCGATCGAAAAAGGTGGATGAAGTCAGCGAGTAAGAGAGTTCCCTCTTTAACTTTCGCCCACATGCATCCGACTCTGACCACGTCCATGACGGTAGGTGCTGCGGAGAGTGAAGGAGGAAAGAGACAAACACGGAAAACGTTGTGACCCAGGAGGGCTCCGCGTCCTTGCGCTGGTTGCAACTCATTTGCAAACTCAGTGAGCGGATAAGGGAGAGATCACAAGGGCGTTGCCGACGTGCTTGGGCATAGAGCACAGAGGAAGAGGCGAGCCAGACGATCGCCACCTACGTTTGTAACTGCCTGGGAATTAGACGCTAGATCTTGAAGTGGTATGCCCGCTCAGTTGCAAGTGGGGATGCGACGCTATGAGAAGTGCTTGGAAGACGACAACGAGACAAGGTGCGAGAAGACCGGGAGAAAGAGAGTTATATGACAATGTCAAAGGAGGTAGCGCGCCATATGAGTCGTGGTAGCACCCCACGAGGAATGGAGAGTGGAATGAAATTGTGAGAGGGCAATGAAAAGAAAGCCAGGTAGGAAAAGGAAGAAAGACGCAGGCGCAGGTTCACGTGGTTCATGAACGTGAGCAGGAAGGGGTCCGAGATCCGGCTAGTGAGAGGCGGGAGAAAGTAGATAAGTAAGCGGGGGTCTGGACGACAAAACATTGGTGCAACACCGAGGCGATAACAAGGAACAGTGAGTGAGAGAAAACAAACAACAGAGGAGCGCAGGAGAGATAGAGAGAAAACAAAGAGAGAGGAATAGAAAGGGGAGTGAGTGAGGGAAAACGGAAGACGGAAAAGGAAACAAGCTCGAAGCTAGAAGCTCGCCCGCGATGGTGGAGCTCCCATTTTGGTGTTTGATAGGGGTAAGGGAAATTGAAGAGGAGTAAACGAGCACGTGTGAACGAAAAGGGAGGTGCGCGCGTATGATTGGGGGGAGAGCGAGCCAAAGCGGGTGAGAACGAAAAAGGGAGCACTCTGCGCGGGGAAAGATTGACCGGTAGAGCCAAATTAGTTGGACCACTTCACTACAGGCTTGTTTGTACTCCTTCAAGAAGCTGAATATGGTGCAACCAGATTTGGCCACTAAGGCATGCGGTTGAGAGAGAAGTCTTTGTTATGAGGTGGGAACGCCACTCAAATCCGCTCAGTTGTCCACTTCAACGGTTACTATCTGAAGTAGCTCATAGACCTTGTCAGTTCCCTCTGTCCCGTCAGTACAGGGGGAAGCAACAATTTTCTCTTTCTGTAGAATTGAGAGATCTATCGGGAACAGTATTGCTAAATTTTGAGGGGGCCCTTGGTGCCTTGCTGAGGCCACTCCCATTGGGCCGGGTCAAAGGATAGCACCGCAATGGCGGTACATTGTTGGAACACATAGCGGGTTTGATCCACCTGTTCCAGTACCTATACTCTTGCTAGCTCTTGCCAACTGCACTGGATGTCTGCATCCTCGTTTCTGTGTATTCGTGACCACCTGGCTCTCTGACATACAATGTCATAGGCTTCTAAATGCACTTTAGGCCCAATTTTCTCTACTACCTTATACACCATCCGTGGATGTCCTGTCCGCTATAAATGAGACCTAGTAGCCCGCCTTAGGGCCGTTGCACTGAGCATGGCTTGCTGGCCTTAAGCACTGCTTCATGTGGAAGCTAGGCGGCCACAATGCTGCTGTTCGTGAGCCTCCGTCGGTGCTTCTATACTCTACGCTTTGCATGGCCTGCCAGTGGACTGAGTGGAGAAGCAAGTTGTCTTCCACATCTCCCATGTGTTCCTTTGTGCCGACTTGGGATGAGTTATTCATGAGCCCTTGGACTTCAAGCCGGAACTGGTGGTACCTTCTACCTGCTGAGAAGTTATGGAGAGAATGCACCCGGCGTTGTCTTCATACGTTCTCTCTCATGTGAAGTTCTGAAGATAATGAATCCAACGTTGTTGTTTGTCCCATGTGGGACATCTGTTGGCCGCCTTCGCTTCTTTCGCATGGGATCAAGGGGGATTAGGGCTGTCTCTTATACACATCTAGATGTGTATAAGAGACAGGCGTTGGGAGTAAGGCCCAAATCTGACCTCGTTTTTTATTTTCATGCATGTTGAATTCTGTGTGTTGGGAGGGGGGGGGGAGCGTGCAGGAGGGGGCTGGATTATGGACTGTCCATTTACAGGGTGGGGGATGCATCAGCTGCTGTGTTCCACCTGTGCTGGAGTGCCACGTCAGAGGGAGGACGAAGGAACGCCAAAACAGAGGGAGAAAGGAGAAGCGGCATGTCAGAGGAGGAAGAGAGGACGGATGAGCGCCACGTCAGAGGAGTGAGGGAGGAGGGAGAAGGGAGGAAGGAGGGCGGCGAGGTGATGGAGGGGGCACGAGGAGGGAGGAGCGCCACATAAGAGGAAGGTGGAGGGAGGCGAAGAAAAAGAAGAAGAAAAAGAAGAAGAAAAAGAAGAGAAACAGAAAGAGAAAAAAACAGAAGAAAGAAGAAGAAGAATAATAAATGAAGGAGAAACTCAGGACTAAATTTTGTATCCTGGATCAGTGCACGCCGTCGATCGCTGGGGATCGACGACCAAAATCTAAAAAAAACAAAAACCTACAAAACAGGGCGTACTGGACCCCTAAAAAAAATGCGCCGACCGCCAAAATGGAAGTTGGTACGTTCGGAATAGGGTGACAGCGTGAAAAAAACATTGAACGTTTTTTCTGCCTCGGTGCAATAGACACCCGGGTGCCTGCTTGGGGGGGTCGCCCGACTGGGCACCCCGGGCGCCATTCCGGGCACGGTGGGGTACCCCGGGCGCCCGAGGTGGAAAGCTAGGTCATAGCAGAATTTAAGTTTATCTTGAGTTCAAATCTGCTTCAAATTTGATTTGGTATAAATATGGGGAACCTACTTCTCTAAGGGAGATGATGCCCACATTTTTACTAATTCAGGAAGTTAAATAAAATTTGACTTTACAGAATTATAGATCATTTTCGGATTTCATATTTAGTCTTGTATAAATTATGCGAAGGCACTTTCCCTACGGAAAGCGCTGCTGAAATTCCCTGAAATCTAGAGGAGTTATAACATTTTAAGGGCCATTGAGAGCTTGATAGTCCGCTCTCTCGTAGGGGAGATACTTCCAAAATTCCTGACATTTTCAGATAAGTATCAGACGTGAGGAAGGATAGTAGGATTATTTTATAATCACTAAAACATAGCTTTGGCGTTGGCCTGTGCTTTGTTGCATATCACTTTTATTCAGATTGATTCAAGGCTTGATTAGTTTCAAGTTGATCCTACGAGAATCATCTTCTGTTATCAATTGATAACAAGTCGATTTTCAGCTCAACTCTAATTCATTCTCGCTACTCAACCTAATACCTTAGCCCCTGTGGATTAAAATGTTTTCTTTGAGTTTTTACCCATACTTTTATTAAATAGTCATTTAAAAAAGACTGAGTGTTTTATTATGGAAAGTTCGCACAAAGGTTGGGGCTTGTGTGGATAAGACAAAGAGGTGTAAGTGCAGAGAGTGGTTGAAGTTAATCCCGTGTAGTGTGTGTTTGTTAATGTTGAACCTTTGATGTGACTGCAAGTATGTTTTGTGAGTCGAAATCCAGATTTGACATTGCTTGCGATCATATGTATATTTTTGAAGGAGGTCACATTGTGATTGTGAGAGTGATCGTCTCCTATTTTATAACCCTTTATATTCATGTTGCTTGTGCTCGTGTAACCCATTGAGACCATGCGTATTGATGAAATAGTTTTGAAGATGAGATGAAAAAAATATCTCTTCCTATCCTTCACTTCTTATAATTTATATAGTTGGACGTTAAGGTCCGTGACAATCGTCAAAGTCAAACCCCTTGACCTGTTTTCAGACCTTCAATGATGAAGTTTATCTCCATGGCTATAAGGGTAGATTGCCACAACGGGCTGTAACCTGTATACCACCCACTCTTCGCAGGGTGCAGAAGAGAGTGTGGTTTTCAACCGCCTTAGCGGTTGTCTAGTGTCGAGAGATTAATCCTTCAAGGCGCATGTCAGCCGACATTTGAGTGTCGGAAGCAACCCTCAAGACCACTGAAGGGCCTCATGATTATGGGTACTACATAGAACGCCATTACTGCGACTGCTTGCGTATTCATGCGTGATTAGTCGATATGACTAATGCCTACGTCCTCAGGATATTTATTCAGAGCCTCATGCGCGATACTCGTCTTATCCGTTTAATAAAAATTATGAGTCACGTGTGGAAAAAAGAACTAGGTGTGATTTACATATGAAGTTCAATTTTAGTGAGATGGTATCACGTGGTTAAATTTGATTGTCCTAGTTGACTGGGGTAGGCTCGAGTTTGAGAGATCAGCGCCTCGGTCGACGATTCAAGCACAAGTCCGATTCAGGCGTTAACCGCGCGTTCCCCTATGCTACAGCGAACGAGAAACGCCCTCGGTCGGGTCACCTCTGCGATTGCATACAGAAAACCTTCACATGTGGTTCGGTAGCTCGGGGGGGATATGCCCACCTAAGGGATGGTGACAACTCCCACGGGTGGAGGTAAGTTGTACCTCGTGTGACCCTATCCTGTCGTAGGGGCTCGCGAGAGGTATGGCTGGCGCACTCGGTTGGAGCGGCAACACTCTTCGATGAAGTCCTGCAAATCCTGCATGACGCGGCCTGGAGGGTCCCCTATGTGGGACTGATGCGCTTGACACCACGACAGGGAGCCAGCCGAGGAAACACACGTGGAAAAAGACAACGATCACAAGCAGCACGACGATGAGGAGCAGTAGAGGCAGCCTGTGCTGCAGATCATCCATGTAAGGGCCGCAGAAAGGGCAACAACGTGTGGTCGACCGTCCACCACACAATGGCGTAGAGGCCAACAAAGGCGGGAGTGTACTTGGACGTGCAGCATGTGATGAGAACCAACGAGAACGAAGATCGTGCAAAAAACCCTTCCATCGTGGAAGAACGCGCCGCCGCAAAAAAAACATTTGAATTTCCGACCGTTGTCGACGATCTCCTGGCGCAGCATGCCGCATCACACTGGCCGGTGACGACCAATTTGTCGGACGGAGGCCTTATGCGGACGGTGACCGTTTGGAGCCGCTAGGGTACCGTCGCGACGGTGGAGGGCTGGGATGTCCATGCTGCCGTTGGGCGGACCACGTCTGGACCACCCTCAAATCGAAACTCTGCGTCGACACATGCCTTCGCTGCTTCAAACATCACGCTTCCTTGTGCTCCGAGGGACCTCGGGAGGTCCCTTGGGGATTAGGGGAATTGGTTGGAGCCACATGGATGCCACAAGGAAATCTCCTTGTGTCGTTTTCACTTTTTTTCCACAAATCATCCCCGAGGATAGGTGGAACGAGCACGTCCTTATGGATTTCGGGTCCCCAAGGAGTGTCTAATGACGCCCAAAATTGGACTGTGGGGTACAACCCCTAGTTCTGGTTTTGAGTATGTTTCTAAGTGGTCAGACTGGGGGCGTGAGATTTTCAAATCGGATCAACCAGAATTAAACCACCTCAAGTGGGTCATGGTGGCCCGAATACTTGGAGTGTTGTAGCGAAGGGCGTAGGGTATCGCTCCACTACAACACTCTACATGTATTTGGCCGCCTTCTGGACCAGTTGCATTTGCACGAGTCTAACATTTTGAATGTATCAGGTCAAAAAAACATCCCAATGCATGTAGAGGGTTTTGTAGTGCAGTCATGCCTATACTCACACTAGGGCATTTTCCACTTAGCTTTTTCACAAACATTGAGATAGAAAAGTACTACCACATAAAACCTTTACAGACTCCACCTACCACTATTATTGATGCTTTCCCATCAGACTCGTCAGTGCTTCTGGGAACCGAGTGCAAGTGAGACCCTAAAGATGAAATATAGCCATCGGATCATTCCCGATCCGTCATCCCCGATCTATCAATCAGACAACGTGCATGCAAGTATGATCGGTTGGTGGTGGCTTGCAGCGGATTTAATAGGGCTCGGGAAGACGAGCATCCCAAGTATCATTCCCTACAGAGCGCGCTAGGATGTGTGCAAATGCTCCTGATGGGGTACACAATCCTTCTCGCACTTGGGGGCATGAGGATTCCGAGCATTGGTCCAAGGGCACACACTTTGGGTGCACAATTTTGGGCGTGATGTGCGTGGATCTCAAGAGAAGATCTAAAGACGCTTGCTCATATGATCCCTAAGAACCATTCCAACCAGCGCGCGTTTGCCTGGAGGGAGCATCCTTGCAAAGATCGGGCTCCAGAAGGATCCAACATGTGCTTACTGGCGCTCAAGTGCATGCAGGTTGCACACGGGCGCGTGTTAGGCACACACAACCAGGACCTCGGCACACGGGATCGGAACTCGAGTACGTGCATGATCAAAACTTGGGTGTGCTTAAACAAAGGCGAGTGCAATCGGAAGTCGGGCGCACACAGGTAAGGCGCAGGCAATCGGAGCTTGGGCACGAGCGACAAGACGCGTGCAGTCGAAACTTGGGCGCGAGCAGCAAGGCGCGGGCAGTAGGAACTTGGGCGCGCACAACAACACGCTCGCAGTTGGAACTTGGGCGTGCACAATCGGAGCTTGGGCGCGAGCAAGCGAGGCTCGCGCAGTCAAAACTTGGGCGCCCACAATCGGAGTTTGGGCGCACGCAGGTAGGCACGCTCATACTTGACCAGCGAGAAGGTGGAGAAAGGAAAAGCAGAGAGAGGGGGAGAAAAGCAGAAGAGTAGAGATGAGAAGGGCGAAGAGGTAGTGAAAGAGAAAACAAAGGGAAGGAGGCAGGAAAAATGGCAGCGGGAGGACCACGTCCTAAGGAGGGGGAGCTCGAGACGCCGCACCTCCCCAAAGTAGTCCGCTTCTTCCCTTCCTTACCTCTCTTTTGTTCAGCTTTCCCATCCTCTCACTTGCTCCAACATTGTAGCGCTTGTCCTTGCCCCCTCTTACTACTCTAGCAACGCTTCAACATTACCACGTGTCTCATGAATGGCACAACCACTCTCTTTTATACTGGAGGTTGGGTGATCGGGCCTAAATGTTGCAATCCCATGGTTGGGGCCAGTGCTAAAAATAGACCAGGCCTGGAAAAAAATAGAACGTCCCGATCTTGGAATACCGACAACCAGTCCCGTGCTAAAAATAACATGGGTCTGCGCTAAAAATAGCACATGTTTGCGCAAAAAATAGCACAAACCTGCCTACGCGAAATAGTGTGGGACTGGGATAAACCCAACCTTGGAACACAAAGGGGCGGCCTTATTCTAAAAATAGACCGCGGGACTGGGACAGACTCGACCTTGGAATACGAGAGGTCGGTCCCGTCCTAAAAATTGTTCAAAGCCCTCCTAATTATTGTAAGGGGCTAATCCCATGTTCCCTTGACCATTTCGAGTCGTGCCTTTCCCGACAAGGCCATTCGGCCACATCGGTCCGGTCCCAAGTGATCAACCCTACTTTTCTCACTAACACTTGGTCCGTTTTTAGTGTTGTTTGAACCGGGTCCCACTAATTTGACCCTTGTGGTCACGACGGTTCAGCGCAAAGGTCGTGATTCGACTTCTATTAGGCTGGACCGTCGTGCTATCATTTACGTTAACTAGGCCCAAGGGAAAACCAAACAACATGTCAACTCTTGTCAACCGTAGACTTTGATTGACGCAGATTTGACATAGCACGGAGGCTGACTGCAGCTAGTCAACTTCCGTTGATGCGACGTGTCTGGTCCTGACAGCATACGATAAGCGTTGAGGTGTACCGTAAATATCACCACCATACCACCTCAGCACACTTGCCAGATGTAAGCCTCCAATTTATCGATGATGCACATTGCAACACTCATATCGTGCTCGCTCGCACGTTCATGCAAGCACGCGCTCCAGCATGCACGTGTCGGTGCACACGCTAGTTGTACTCGCCCCGTGCCTGTGAACACACCAATTCCACACATGCAACGCTCACACCATCATGTCGGCCTGCTATGGACCTCGATGGATTAACCTCCCATCTATCATCTTTCTAAACTTTCTTCTATTAGGTCACCCACGTTGAGGTGTACCGTAAATATCACCACCATACCACCTCAGCACACTTGCCAGATGTAAGCCTCCAATTTATTGATGATGCACACTACGACACTCACATCGTGCTCGCTCGCACGTTCATGCGAGCACGCGCTCCAGCATGCACGTGTCGGTGCACATGCCAATTGTACTCGCCTCGTGCCTGTGAACACACCAATTCCACACACGCAGCGCTCACACCATCATGTTGGCCTGCTATGGACCTCGACAGATTAACCTCCCACACTATCATCTTTCTAAACTTTTTTCTATCAGGTCACCCACCTTTTTTTCTTTTTATGAGTATTGTCTCATCAAGGCTCTTATCACGTGTCAATGAAGAGAGTCTACAGTCTAATTGGCCTCTCCTTGAGACGCAGACCTGGGTGCTGTTTGCAGATGCCACGTGTTCGAGATTGTGGTGCTCTCTCTCTCTCTCTCTCTCTCTCTCTCTCTCTCTCTCTCTCTCTCTCTCTCTCTCTCTCTCTCTCTCTCTCTCTCTCTCTCTCTC
>BFEA01000274.1:1476795-1491795 GCA_003427395.1 Chara braunii
CTAGGCGATATGTAGTTTGCAAGCTATGTGTAGGCCCGAAGGCTGTGTGTGCTCTGTGAATCTATGTATCGAGATGTACAGACAGCATCATGTGTCTTTATCGAGGAGAGAACGGGGCAAGCTGGACAAGGACCCCCCCCAAGGTCCAAACCAAGCTCGAACCCGTGACCTTGTAACATGTAATCAGAGACTCTACCGGCACGAACGTGTGATATGCCAGGCTGGGGAGATCAACAGAACACCCATTGGCAAGACCAACACCCCCAAGCAACCCCTGCGGCACCCAGAACCAACATACAACACCATGGACTACCCTTGGGTGGTGCGCAGGCAGTGTCTTTCATAGTACCATGCGTAAGGGGATGCGTGTCCAGCTGTGCATCAATCTAAGCCCCTGCCGGTGTCCATGCGCAAGGCTGCGGGGTTTTGTACCCGCAACCTTATACCACGATGCGCATTTCCAACCGGTGCTCTAACCACTGAGCTACAACCCCTCTCGTAGAAGATCAAGCTCCTCCTGTTTGGACACCCACGGGATTACCCGAGGGACTGGAGCCCATATCAGAGCTAATCTGTTCTGATAGACAAGATTGGCCATGCGGCTGACAAACCACGCAAACAGTGGAAGAGACAACCAGGACGACTCACAAGGGATGGGTTGACCTCTTTTTTTTTTTTTTTTTTTTTTTTTTTTTTAAAGGCTTGTGCAGGTCTGCTAGGGAAGGTGATAAGAGCAGCCGTCCCTAGCAGCCTGCTAGTAGCCACTCCATCTATTGGTGGGGAGCATCACCTGCTGGAAACCGGGTCCAGCGTCCCATGAATACATCTTGACAAATCGTAAATTTGAACATGGGTTGACCTCAAGCGCTCCCTGCACACCTAAAGAAACCCTTCAGAAAGAAAACGAGCCATTAAATCTCAGGGAAATCCTGGTAGGTCCATGGACTCGGAAGGCATTCTGTGGTGTACACGATGATGCTTCTTTTTTTTTTTTTTTTTTTTTTTTTTGAGTAAATTAAAAAAACTTCGTATACGGCAAACCTACTTAACGAGGTGATAAGAGCATAGGTTCCGGCGTCGAAGGCTCCATCTATTGGTGGGGAGCTACACCTGCTGGAAATCGGGTCCAGCGTCCCTGTATAATGATGTGAATGTATCTGCTGGAAATCCGGTCCAGCATCCCTGTACAATGATGTGAATGTCTCTGCTGGAGATCGGGCCCAGCATCCCTATGCAGAGATATAGATATCTCCATCTACCTATGTATGCAGGTATGTCAGATGATGGAAGACCCTATCCATCTAATCTACAGTGTTCCAACACAAACTGAGGCATCGAGCCCAATCATGTCTAACCTTGATGTGATGTATATTACTATGATGATAACATCACATGGATTAACTCGAGAGAAAATGAAACATCCTGGAAAAGACGGCCTCAGGAATTGTTTCAGTACCCGCTCCTGGGAGACACCTCCCGAGCTCTAGAAGCATGGCCTTATGCAGAGGTTGCCACCCGACAAATGAAACAATCACAGGTGCTACATTCCAGTGGCCCCAGCCCAGTCCCATCCATCCCACCTGTTCTGCAGCCACCTCTCCCCCCCCAGCCCCCTCCTTTCCCTCAGCACCTCCGCCAGCCCGTCTTCCCTTCCCCTCGGATACCCCCCCCAGCCTCCCTCCCCTTCCCTCAAGCCCGCCCCCTCTTGCTCGCTATGCCCCCTACCCTTGGCATCTCCCCGCCCCTCTGCATGCCTCCTTACCCGGCCAGCCCACCTCCCCCCCGGGGACTGAGCAAGGGATCTATACATCAACCAAAAGCAAGACACAGGAGATCGAGCGGAAGCAACATTCATGAAACTCCAGGGTTCTTGAAGCAACGTTTAGGGGAGCAGTCATGGAATGAGAAAGGGCAACAGCCCAATCCTTTCGATTTTATCTATAGGAATGGTCAGATCATCTCATCAGACAGCTACCATTCCATTCCCTCATTGGAACTTGTGTATAATGGGACGCTGGGCCCAGCTTCCAGTAGGTGCTGCTCCCCACCGATAAACTGGAGCCATCACAACGAGGGCGAATCTACTCTGGAAGGGTGCTCATATCCCCTTGCAGAGTAGAGAAGCCTCCCAGTGCATTCCCCCCCAGCCCCCCGCAGAAAAAAAGAAAAGAAAGGAAATGAATAGAATATAATATTTTTAAGGTTTGGTTAGAGCTCTGGCATTCCAACGGGATGTGACGCTCAACCTCACGCCCTGTGCTGTCTTCCGTTCGGAGTGTTTAAAATTGCGGAAGGGGCCCCGGAAAGGCAGCAAGATGGGGTGTGCCAAGGATTTTTGGGAATTGAGTGCAGGGACACGGACAGAACCGAAATCCCCTGTGTCGGTCCGACTTAGTAAGAAGGGGAGGGTCCGTCACTGCGCGGGTTTTGAGGGAGAAGAAGGCGCGCGCGGGACTCACGGCGCGGGGAAATTCAATCCAAAAAGTATTGTTGAACTTCCCATCGAGCCGTCGCTTTACGTTTTGCGTGGAAGGGGGTGGGCACGTACTTGGTATCCCGTTTGCGGGTCAAGTCCCGACGCCGCTCATTACACAACTCTGAATCTGACGTGGAAGGCCTTAACCGAGTGGTTCTTTCCTTATGCTCATCTTCATCTCGTACTCGGTAGTAAAAGCCCCTCGATTGGTAACGCTCGAAGCGGCGACAATCGCTGCACAGAGTGTTAGGCCAATGGGGCGCTACTGCCGACCACGGGATGACGATTAGCTCATTGAACGGCAATAGCAACGAATAAGGCGGAAAGTGTGTGTCCACAATAACAAAACCAGCACCGACAAATCCAGAGCATCGAGTTTCAGGAGGAAAGTAGTATCTTATGCCGACCTTGGCGACGGCTTCTCGTACGTCCCATTCGCATACACGTGTCCTCTTCTCGTTATACGGAAAGGGGCGTGGCGGGGATGCGAGAGGCCGGCGCCCAGTCGGCTTGGGACAATCGGTCCGCATGACAATGGCGAAATCCTATCTAGCATGCATCCCACATGTCAATCACAACGATCCTACGATCTCGTTGAAGACAAGTCCGCCAGACAATTGTCTCATCATCCAAACATTCTCATTCATTTCCCACAGACATTCATCAAAGAAGGTGCGAAAATGGCAGCCACACATCACTCAGTTCTCCGTGTGCTCTGCACGCCTGCCCCGTTATCCCCGTGACTAATTAAGAGTTAGCCAAAACAAGCATCTCATTCCTCGTGTACAATAGATCGACAAGCAACCGTTCATGTCATAGAGGGAGAGAGAGGAGGTAGGGAGGAAAAAAGCATGGAGCAGACAAGATAGATGAAAAGTACACCAAGATCCGATGATGAAAAAGAGTTTCCGGATTAACTACCGTCAAACTGAACTCACACCAGAGAATAGATTCGAGACAAGGAGGCGCATCCGCCGTGAAGTTCAACTATGGCCCCGGGCCATTCATCCATTGAACTCTGATCACTATCTCGGTGAGGATTCTACATAGCAATGCCACTACCTGTGTGCAGGTTAACGGGTCAGTGACACCTCCGTTTGAGCTCCAACGGTCGGTCAGACAAGGGGACCTTATTGTCCCCTACCTCTTCCTGATTATAATGAAGGTCATGTTTGCTAATCTGAGACACAATAAGGACCTTACACGGATCAGGATCGCTGACATCCTGGAGGAGACAGTGCCAATCTGGTCCCTTTTTGCGGACGACCTCACTATTATGGTCAAAAGACCGTAGGTTGGTGGTTACATCACCAAGGGGGAAGCCCCCCCGAAAACCCGCGAATCACTTGGCTCCCCCTGGACGACCCTCTCAGAATCCTGAGGGCGTTAGTTATAGCAAAGGGCAAACCCGTCACCAATGACGAGTGACTCGCGGGGCCGACGCAGGCCAAACTCGCAGGGTGGAACAACAAGCATACATCAATATTTGGGCGGACCCTTGTCATCAATAATGTAGTACTAACCACACTCTTGTACAAAGCCATATTGTGGCCCATGAGCAACGGAGGGCTCAAGGCGCTGAAGCGGCAGCTGGCGGCCTTCCTATGGAGAGGGGACAGTGACAACCCCCACGCCATTAGTCGGGTTGCATGGGAGTCGGTGACTCAACCTAAGGATGAAGGGGGCTTGAGAATTGTGGTCCTTTGTGGACCCTTCCACGCAGTTTCAAACCCTCAGTTTTCGCTGGCTCCAACACCTCATTTTCTCATCAGCCTCCCCCTGGGTCCCCCTAGCTTTGACGAGTTATTGAAGGCTCCATCTATTGGTGGGGAGCAGCACATGTTTGATAACAAGCTGATTACGGACTCCTTCGGCTGCGTGAGGTGTAGTTCGGACCCTTTATGGAAAGGATGGGTGAAACGCGGGGTCCGGAGAGTGGGAGACCTCTAGGACACAGACGAGGGGGAATGGAAGAGCGTAGAAAGAATGCGTAGATGGTTGCGGTATTGCCACTTCATAGAGACTGCATTGGACGAGCTCATTGATAGCTTCCCCCTCCACTAGTATATCATCCTTAAGAAGGGTTATTATTTGGGGGAAGGAGATTGGGTAAGGCTACCTGGCCATGAAAAACAAGTAGGGCAAGTGCAACTGGTAGACCAAACACAAGTGTTGATCGAAGTTTTTTCCATCCGGGAGAACGGTAAACTACGAGGGAGTCGACAACCTTTCATCTAGAAGGAGAAAAAGGGAGTATATTGTGTCATAGTGATTGATGAGGGAAGGGGTTGCAGGGCCTACCAGCCAATGACCCCAAGTGAGGTATCTCCACTTCGATCCCGACGAGTGGCGTTGGTCCCAGAAAGACCCGACAAACTCAAGAAGGGAGGAAATGGCGAATACGATAGTACTAGCCAACTTAAAAACCAAGTCAGTATACCGAATGCTCAGATCTAAACACAGACTGTGAGATGTGGTAGAAGATAGATGGTATCGTCATCTCAACATAGACCGTGGCTTGCTCAAATCCATAGAGTGGTTCGGAGAATATGGGAAACGCCAACAAAAATTTCCGCCTTGCAGTGGTAAATTGCACACCGGTGCCTACCGACCAAAGATTGGCTGATAGAGCACACACAATTCGAGCAAAAGGGGAGGGCACTGCCATGGTGCCATAGATGCCTCATGTGCTAAACTGGAAAAAAACGTGTGATAAGCTATGACCCATACTCAGCGGTTTCCCGTACCCTTATGGGAAAATCCCACATAAGGCCTCGAAGTACGGGTTCTAGATAACTGGGAAGAACGAGGTTTCATTTCTTTTCTTTTTCTTTCTTCCTTTTTCCTTTTCCTTTTTTTTATAGAGAGGAGGACGAAGCAAAAACTTATTTTTCTTTTTCGGGACTCGCATGGCCGGTCAGCGGCCGCTCCAAGCAATTCAAGAAACAGTTGGGAATTAGTGTGGGTAGGAATTTTAGAATTTTGAATCTTTGCGCGCGCGACTGTTTTTCAAATTTGAGCACACCACGTAAACCCTTTCCTCTGCTTTGCATCACCGCACCATCTTCCCTCCATACCGCCCATTCCTTTCTTGCATGCCTCTTCGTCTTCCCTCGAGCGAAGTCCGATCCCCTCCTTACCCATCCTTGCAAACGATTGGCTGTGTGATTTGGATGGTCGGGTCAATGTGGTGAGAGCGGAAGGCACGACCCACTTGGACGACCACCCCAATCACGCAGATCGTTCAACTCGCCCCCTTCGATCATTCTGGAACCTCTGCCCTTCTTCTGTTCTGCTCATCTACACCCCGTGATCCACGCTGGCTCTCCGCCGCTGTCCGCGCTAGAAACTTTCGCAACCCCTTCCTCTCGCTCTTTTAGATCTTGGATGCAATGTTGCATGAGCTATGCATGAGGCCCACGGTGTTGAACAGGCATGACGAGCCCCAGTGACGGGGGGAGTGACGACGTGGGGCGGGCTTAGCAATAGACTTGGGGTAAGACAGTCGGAGGGACTGAGTGGCGATGGAGATCGGACGCTGAAAGTGGGAGGGCCTTGTGGCTATGATTGTCGGTGGTTCTAACGGATTGACGGCTGGGATCAGGGCGGCCAGTCGTATGAGAAACTTTGTATACTAAGGAACTCGTTTTTATCTCCATTGCTGTTTTGTCTCAGTGAGATGTGTGCGAGGTCTCGATGTATGAGTATTTTGTTGTATGCATGTTGTGATATGAGAGTTTATGGATGTTGGATATCTCCTTGTCCAGGCGGGCTGCATGAGTGCGTGAGTGTGTTGGTCCCTCCCCCCTTCCCCGAGCCCTTTTTCACCCTGAATGTCACGTGTATGTGCAGGGCCCCTTGCCCACCTCTTCCCGATCCCCCTCCAATCCGAGCGACGCAGGACCCGGGCGAAACGGGCGGACCTAGCCCCGTGATCTCACTCCATGACCGAAGCGATCAGTCGTTCGCATCTCAGCGACGCGGCTGATATCTCCGTGACTCGGTAGAACCCAGGATCCCTGGGGGGGCCGCTCAACCCCAGCGATTTTACGATTGTAACCAGCCAGTTCATCTCGCGAAAGATTGTCCGAAACCTCGGGCACCAGTGGGGCCTGTTGGACCTTCCCTGATCCAATTGGCAGCCCCGACTGCTGCAGGTCATGGTAGGGTGGCAACTGTTATGGATACCATGACCAAGGAAATGATGGCACCCGCGGCCAATGAAATCGGGTCCGACGAATACATGGCGGCGCCCATGCTTGAACCTGGGACCATTGGAGTAATACGACATATCCAGTGGATTACCGAGGAAGGTGATATTGGGTCGTGGAGACCTGGGTTCGAGGACCTCACCACGCTGGGTCCTGAGTACAAAGATGGCCAGATCGATATATTGGATGCCATGAAAGTCCTGGACCTACGGATCCCTGTACCTATCCCCTACCTTTTGACCATTTCAGAAACCGCCAATGAAAAACGGATTGAGCGATGCATAAAGAACCGACGCCGGTTCGAGGAAAGCCGAAGGGGCAACAAACCAATTGTAAATGACCAACCGACGGCGGACGAGGCACAACCATCGACCTAAAAAATTCACGAGCCAAATCGGGTCGAAATGATCCAAGCCGCAGATCCACCGCCAGAGAAACCCGAGGTGTTCCTTCGGGCCTATCTGATTGCCTGGAAGAGTGTCGAGTGTGACTGTGAGGTCTGGGGAAGTCTCTCGGCGGTCATCCTTGATTCTGGATCGTCGGCAGTAGCCATCTCTTGGGGGCTAAGGAAGCGATTGGGTCGGGAGGGACAGGTCCAGCCCCTCCGTCCTGACGAGTTGTATGTGTCCGCAACGGAGGACAACATTCATTGTAAACAACAAATTACAAATGTACCTATACGTGTCAGATGGGTGCATTGTTTGTGTGACGCGATTGTATTAGATGTGCAGGCATATGATGTGCTGCTAGGGATCCCGTGGCAGGTGGCGGTAGGAGCACGAATGCATTTTGACAGCTCTAAGGTGGTGCTCACACCGGCTCACCCCAAGCCTCAAACAATACCGATGAGGTTGGCCGTGCGTGTGCGCATGCAACCAGCTCCTCGCATTTCCACTGAGGCCCGTAGGATCAATATGATTCGGTCGTCACCGATGGGCGAAGAGAGGTCTACGATAAAAACTGAGCATTCGGATGCACCCAAAGATATCCAATCCGAATTCAAGACCGTTACCATGAATCCTGGCAGTGGAGGTCCGTCGGGGATATCCGGAGCGAGTCTAGCTGGTCCCAAATGTTCTCCTCCACCCTAAAATGGGAACCCTTGCTGCGGGTATCACGGATAGCCGATTTTTTGGAACCGCCTGCGTCCTTGTGTCTAAGGATGGACCGTCTCCCGGAGAGATTTACCGAACTTAGGGGGCTATGCGATCTGTCCTTTATGCCTTCGCGACCCTTACTAACAAATGCCAAGACCGCCTTACTTCTGGAAGAAGGGGTGTCCTTTTCACCCAGGTCCTCTGAGTACAAATGGGGTCCGAAGGAACTCCTATAGTCCTTTTCAATAGAACTCTCGGCCAAAGTCGAATCCGATGGCGAAGGCAGAACGGAGAGGGAACCGATAAGCCAGGTGGACAGTTAACTCATAGCCACCGTACTCTCGGTAAGAACGAATAATTCCTTGTTCGGAGCCTCCCTAGAGGAAACCGTCCGGGTTTCAACTGTCACATCAATGGTTTCCCTTCCTAATGGGAGCATCGACATCCAACTACCCGCCCATGTACCTGGCAAATATCGACGCCTCCTTCTTGCGGTAATACAGGCCTATCCCGAGGTGGTCAGTATCCATGATCACGACATAGGGCTGACACACTCGATAGAGCACGAGATTGATATCGGGGGCCACGCCCCAATACACTGTCGATCGTACCGCTACTCATTAAAGGAAAGGTAATTAGCCCTGGATAGGGTACGGGAGTTCGAGCGTTTAGGATGGGTGGAACCCTCCTTTGGCCCCTGGTCGTTCTCTGTGGTCCTGGTGCCGAAACGAAACGGCACAATCTGCGTTTGTATTGACTACCGGAAATTAAACGCTATCACCACCAAGGACGTCTACCCGCTGCCCTGTATCGCACAAGGGGTTATCGGGTAGCTGAAAATTCAGGAATGAAAATTCTGAAGTGAGAGTTTTAGGCACTCTGAAAATCCTGAATGGTCTTGAAGTGGTGAAAGGTCCGAAGACCCTGAAAACCACCTGTTTAGGCAGGCTGCATCCTGAAGTGGTGAAGGGTGCCCTGAAGTGGTCTAGTGAGAACTTTGGGCAGTCTGAAAATCCTAAATGGTCCTGAAGTGGTGAAAGGTCCGAAGACCATGAAAACCACCATTCACCACTTGAGGATGCAGCCTACCTAAACAGGTGGTTTTCAGGGTCTTCGGAGCTTTCACCACTTCAGGACCATTCAGGATTTTCGGACCTGAATGCTCCTGAAGTGGTGAAAGGTCCGAAGACCCTGAAAACCACCTGTTTCGGCAGGCTGCATCCTGAAGAGGTGATGAAAAATACGATTGTTGTTAACCTTCTCTCCTGTATCGACGACCTCTTGAACGTCATCGGTTCCACCCAAGTCTTCTCAAAGTTCGATATCCGACACGGTTTCCAACTTTCCACCATGTCGAGGTGACGCGGTCTGACCAGAAGACCGACCTAAAACGGGCTTAGTCTTATTCGAGGGCACGTGGCAATGGATCAGATGTCCTATGAGACTCTGCAACGCCTCTGCGACATTCCAATGAGCCATGAATATGCCCTTCGCGAAATTCGTGAACAAAACCCACCTGACCCAACCCCTGATAAATTTTTGTGTGATTGTGTATATGGACGATATCTTGGTCCTTTTGAAAACACACAAGTACCATGTGGAACACGTCAAGTGGGTCTTGCATGCGTTGAAAGACGTAGGGTTCAAAGTGGCTTTGGAGAAAAGTGAGTTTTTCCTGTCGGATATTTTCTTCTTTGGGTACATCGTCACGGTGGATGGCCTGAAACCGGATCCAAGGAAGGTAGCAGCCGTACAAGAGGCCCCAACGTCGATCACACTCACTTAAGTTCGAGCCTTCCTAGGCCTAACATCTTACTATCAACGATTCATTCAAGGGTTTGCCTGCATCGCTAAGCCTCTGACGAATTTGTTGAAGGAAGAACAGTTGGTCTGGACACCAGAATGCGAGGCAATTTTTTGGGCGCTCAAAAAGACCCTGACCACCGCACCTATTATGGCGCGACCAGATCCGACAAGGCCGTTCGCTCTTCATACCGATTGGCAATCGTAGGCAATATCGGCAGTGCTGACCCAATAGGGAGTGGACGGAAAGGAGCACGTCATTAAGTACGTCTCGAAGACACTGAGCTGGGCGCAATTGGACTACGAAGCTTGCAAGGGGCCAAGGGCGAATGCTTGGCGGTGGTGTGGGGAATCCAGCATTTTCAACCGTATTCCTACGGTCAGAAGTTCGACGGATCATCAGCCTTTGTTGTCGTTACAAAACAACACGGATTATACGGGAACTTTGGGAAGGTGGGCAGTGAGGCTACAAAACTACGTTTTCGATATTTGTCATCGCGCTACCAAGCAACATGGGAATGCGGATGGACTGACCTGCCTCCAGCCACCGAAGAGTTGCCCGGCGAACGAGGACTCATTCCGTGGAAGCTTGCCTCGCCCCCGACGGAGCCTCTCTACGTGGAGGTGCATGTCTTTCGCAAAAGAACTCTTGAGATACAAAATGGAGATCTCCCCTGAAGAGGCAACTGCCCCTTCGTCTTTTCCCTGTTCTTCGACCCACTCCTCTATCCCCGACTCTTCTTCATGTTCGCCTATGAACAACTGCTTCTTTTGCACATTGCCTATGATATCGGATCGGGGGGATTCCCACCCGGGAGGACCTAGTTTTGTCTCATGGGTACAATGTAGCCAATGTTGCGTAATCCGGTTTCACGGGTGCCGCATTAGGTACCAGAGCGAGAAAAGGTGGGTCTGTCCCGACTGCCGAACGGACCAAGTACCCACAGAGAAACGATACTTAGAGGCTAGGACAGAGGATGGATTTTCGCCAAGTGCCCGTAGAGCAGAAGTCTGGACGGATCTCCTTTTGTTAAGGAGACTAAAAGGGGACCCGCTGGCGGAGATTACTAAGGCAGAACGTCGGCGAGTCACGGAACGGGCTCATGATTATCGTTGGCAGGAATCTGCCCTGCAAAAACGAAACAACAATGATGATAGCAGGTCTAGCTGGCTGACGGTTCCACACCGTCTTGCTAGGTTTGATTGGACACGAGCTGCACACAAAGAGGATGCGGTCCACTTCGCGGTCAAATACACGGAAAAAAACCATTGAGAAAAACGGGTGGTATTGGTCGGGAATTCGGGAAGATGTTAGACACATCGTCCAAAATTGCCCGGCCTGTGCGGCCGATAAGGCGTTGATACAGATGCCCCGAACAATGGTACCGACTAGGGTAGAACGCCCCTTTCAACAAGTTAGCATCGTTACGACGGATATCAACGTACCGAGAGGTCCTGTCCACACCGTCTCGTTAGGTTCGATTGGACACGAGCTGCACACGAAGAGGATGCGGTCCACTTCGCGGTCAAATACACGAAAAAAAACCATTGAGAAAAACGGGTGGTATTGGTCGGAAATTCGGGAAGATGTTAGACACATCGTCCAAAATTGCCCAGCCTGCGTGGCCGATAAGGCGTCGATACAAATGCCCCGAACAATGGTACCCACTAGAGTAGAACGCCCCTTTCAACGAGTTAGCATCGTTACGACGGATATCAACCTACCGAGAGGTCCTGTCGATCAGGGTGAGCTCAATGTCTTTCTAGTGGTTGTTGATCATGTTTCCAAGTGGATCGTGGCCTACCCCATGACTAGTCGAAACTGGTTAGAAGTAGCCTGGACCTGCCTGATATATTAATCGCTTTCTATGCATTCACTTGGACGTAGAGGAGGTACATATGGACAACGAATTTGAATTCCAAGGGGAAGGAGAGCGACATCTCGTACGGGCCGACGTTAGGATGCCATACTCACCAGGGCACTGGCCACAGGCCAGTGGGTTGGTAGAGAACGCCAACCGAATGATTAAGACCACCCTTAGACGAAATATTACTGCAAGGGATACCAGGCCCTGGCCCATCATAGTCGACCATATCTTGGCCGTCTATCGGGCTAACCCCCAGGGTAGTACAGAGGTGTCCCCATTTCAATTAAGGACCAATAGTGTCCCCCGCGTGCAGATGTCACCTCTAGTGGGTACGGAAGTTAGAGCGACTCGGGCTCAACACCGAGATAAGGCCTAACATTACATGGATTTGATGACTAGGACCTACCTCGCGTTAGCCCGAAGGCGATAGAAGACTGTGGATCGGACACATCAACGACAAATTCAAGATTATGAGAACAGATATGCATCCACAGGCCCACTGCCCCGCTATAAGATCGGGGATCTGGTGCAGGTACAAAAATTTGTGCGCTCCTCCAAGATTCATCCTCGTTACACTGGCATTGACGAGGTCACGGAAGTTGGGCACGAGGCTAACACTCCATGAAACTGGTACGCAGACACAACACACAAGCCAGGCCGCTGGCTCGCCATGCCGCAACGCTTAACCCATTTCAGCCATTGTTGGACCACGAGCGGACTCCTGCTCCATCCAGGTCTTCTTCTTCCTCCTCGTCCTCCCCTGCTTCTTCTTCCTCTCTCCGATCCGCGTCGTCCTTTTGTGTTGAGACTCTTGAGAGCTTGATTGCACAGGATGAGCCATCGCCAGTTGGAGCATGAGCCGATTGAACATTTTCAGGCGCCGATCGCGGATCACTTGCTGCGGCGTCTGTTTAATGACGATCGCCAACAGCGATACGACATCCAGCAGGTGAACGTACCAGGGCCTAGCATTGCGGATCTCGCCACATATTCGCTCTTGTGTGAGCAGGTGACATATGCGGGGGTGTTTGTGGACGTGACGCAACTGCCGGATCGGGAGACAACGAGAGTGTTAATTGAGTTCTGTATGCATCGAGTGGCGGCCAATTTCGTGCACAGCGTCGCCACATTCATCGGTGACTTGACGCTCTTGGCGGAGCGGCATCGGGAGCCGGTGCGGACTTTCCTACGGGATTACGCGGTACAAGTGGCGAGATCGGTTGCCCGGGTGCAAGGGCGGGGTGGCCATCGCTTCACGACTTGCGAATCGTTATTGCGATGGGCGCCAGATGGCCCACTAGCACTAGTGCCTCAGCTACCTGCACTCTTTCCTCCCGCTGACCATCTCAACATCTAGGCCATTCCCCCTCCCTCGTACGAAATGCCTCCCTTCTTCTCTTATACCACCCTTCCCTACCAGCTTACGGAGAGTCCCTATCCCATGCGCAATTTCTAAGAGTACCTGGTGGAGCTGACTTACGTGGAGTCGTTGCCATTCGCTGACGAGGACGCATGGGAGTTGCATCAGGCACTATATCGATCGGTGGTGCTAGGTATGTTCCGGTTCTACGTGGCGCACAATGACCACAACATCGGCGAGCACTAGCTCATATATGACGAGACCCAAGTTGGAGCAAGAGGGGATGGTGGCGTTGTACCAATTTGGAAAGATCGGGACAAACAGGTCGGGTCTGTTGGAACTCATCCACATTGAGCTACTGTCCATCGCCCAAGTGATCGCCAGTGAGGAAGCAGATCTTCAACCCCTGTTGCGCACGGCATCAACGCCGTTGTCGGACCAAATACCCTTACAAGGGTATTTGGCCATGTTTTTGCAGTCGACACAGCGACGACATCGGCTACCAAGACGGGGCCGGTCCGAAGTTCAAGGCGCGTGCATTTTTCGCACGACACTTTTAAAAGATCTCCTCGACCATTGATGTCGGGGCAAATCAGTGAGAAAATTTCGTTAAGTATGGGCGCACGTTATTAAGACGCTCGCTCTGCTGGTTAAGGTCAGTAGTAATACCCTTCGACCAGAAAGGTCGAGGGGTCAATTGAGGTAGTGTTGTGTCCGGTAGGTCTACGGCACGCACTGAGACTTAATCATCGGTACATTAGTCAACATAAATTAATATACGCCCCGACCATACGGCTGGGGCAATTAAAAGTGTGCGATCGTCAGGTTTGAGGTAGCGCCCTGAAATGCTAAGCGCTTGCTCAAGGGGCATACCGCAAGTAGGGTTGAGGGTCTCACACGACTTCCCACTTGTGGTGAAGCAGTTGCCTCTTGGGCAGTGACTTTCTGGTCGCTCGCCTCCCGAAGGACCTTCTCCCTTTTGGAGGAAAACATTTTTGCAAGCTCTGATATCGTCCGCACAGACCCTAGACTCGGGCTACTTGGACTGGTACCCACCTACCTACCACTACCGGGCCTCTAAAGATGCTAACTTTTGTTCTCTTCCGCTCAGCGGCCGGTTCCGTACATATCTACCACTACTTGGGTGATACTGGCAGACCCGCCGCTTGAGTGTTTTCCCGATTGCAGCCCTCAATGTTATGGCTACAGGTAAGTACCGGCCCTCGGACCGTCCGAGCAATCAAGTGCCCTTGCAGGGCACACACTCACTCATTCAAGCCGACAAGCACTCGGACAAATACGCAGACCAGCAAGCGTACACACACACAGACTTAGAATTGGGCTCGGGCCACTAGGCGAACCGAGCCCCATTCTTCTACTTATACCGGGACTCCTATCTTACTCGAAGCAGGAGCTAGCCTGGTAGGTTTCGGTATGGATTGATGAGTAACAGACTCGAGGATCGAGTCCATTTGCCTGCGGGTTAGCTCCTTTTTTGACAAGGAGCCCCATATGATTTCGCCCCTGTTCCCGTGAGGCGGGGCTTGAACCCATGACCTCATTATCAAAGTTAGTTATAGTTAGCCCCGTTGAAACAGAACCTGACACTTGGCATGTTAGGGTAGTTAACAGTTAGATTTTGTTAGTTTTCTGTTTTTCTTTTTTTTTCTTTTATTTATTTTTTCCTATTTTTTATTTTATCTTTTTTCTTATTTCTTATTTTCGGTATTCCTCACCAGCCCGTATCTATGGCCAATAGTTTACTTTGATGAATCTGCCGCATAATCCAATGCAGATTCATTCTGAGGTAGTTATAGACTTTCCACTGCAGTAGCGAAACTTCGGGCGTGGTTGGTCTGCCTTTGCCTCTCGTGCGGTAGACGAGGACTCGGACAGACCCGGGGATGAGCAAGGCGAGGAGCATGCAGAGTGCGAATGGGCGACACCGGGAAAAGTGACGTGTGGTGCAACAGATGAGGTCGCACGGTGGAGCAAGCAAGATGGCTGAAAGGGGGAGAACACGCATGCCGCTAGAAAGAAGGAGGAGGAGCGTGGGGAGATGAAGAAGTAGAAGAGGCAGAAGGAGAACGCGTGGAGGAAAGGAGGAGGATTGTGCAAAAGAAGACGCGGGCTGCGCATGCAAATAGAGGAGATGGGGAGTTGGCGCATGAGAGAGGATCGGGAA
>BFEA01000274.1:1509579-1516070 GCA_003427395.1 Chara braunii
AGCGGAGTGCTGAGAACCGAAGTACGCTGGAGCAGGAGAGTCAGCAGCGCCAGCCGCCTGAGAGTCAGTTGGAAGGCCTGGCACGGCAGGAGCGCGTGGGGGCCAGGTTGCCTGACATTCTTAGGGCGGGAGAGGGCTATGCCTGCCCGATTGTCCTATGGCGGGCGCCAGAGGAAATAAGGCTGCTCCTGGAGGGGATAATGGATGTACCAATTTTTGGAGTGGCCCGCCACCTCGGGAACAGCAGGTGCTCAAGAAGGTGGCTGAATGGCTGGGTCCAAGATACGAAGTGGTGCCGCTGCCTCAGATATCAGCACTCTGATTTGTGCGGGAGACTACGGGGGGGGATGAGTATGTCATCTTTGTCTTCTTTGTGGAAGCCATCCCTAAGAGACCGGGAGTTCCGTGGCTAGGATCGGCAGGCATGCACTGGATACGGTTTGCCAAAGCCTATGGCCCTGATGCCCTCTCGCAGGACTACCACCTGGTTCATACAACATCTCTGGCTCTGCTCAACAGTGTTAATGCGTGCCTGCCACTGATGGAACACGTGGGGGGTGTGCAGTTCCAGAATGGAACTGGTATTTGGGAACGGGGGGTGTGAGAGGGTAGAGTAGGGCAGGGTAGGTACTATACTATATACCTATCTTGAATGGGTGTCGCAAGGATAAGGACACCCCCCCCAGCAATACGTAGAGGAAGGTACCACCTTAACATAGTAAGGGATGTACTAGGGGTTAGGTTAGTGGTAGGGGATGCCAGTGCAGGAAAACTGCAATAGGCTGAAACTGCTGACTCGGAACGTGAGAGGCCTGGGGGCCCAATCACTGCTGCCCAAGAGAAGGGCGTTGGCGAGGAAAGTGAAAGATGAGCAGATCGATGTAGTGTGTCTACAAGAGACTAAGTTGAATGAAGCTAGAACGGTAGAGCCGGTGTTATGGTGGAAGGGCCACCAGATTTGGGCCCCGGCGCAGGGTACTAGGGGAGGGGTCTGCATTCTCATCTCCCCGCATTTTCGAGGAGATGTAACCGACTGGTTTTACGACTCCAGGGGAAGGTGGGCCTGGGTGGTGCTTAAGTGGGGGGAAACTATATGGGGGTTAGTTACCATCTACGGACCGTCAGAATTGGGCACAAGGCGCAGGATGTGGGAGCGCCTGCAAACTTTAGTTCCGGACATTGACAATCTCATAATANAGAGAGAGAGAGAGAGAGAGAGAGAGAGAGAGAGAGAGAGAGAGAGAGAGAGAGAGAGAGAGAGAGAGAGAGAGAGAGAGCAAGGCAGGATCTCGGCGATCGTCGCATGGAGCCAGCGTTCGCCTCGGCGGACGTGGGCGGAGGTCTCTGCCCGTGCTCGACCTTCGTATCGGTCCATCACAACGCGCTACCAACCTTCCCCATCGCGGACGACGATAGCGTGTACTGTGACGCAGACCTACGGAGCGCTTTGCGACGGACCGAGCAAGTTCATTTGTATAACCCGGTCAGAGCCTGCCATATCGGAGGGAGTGGTTTTGTGCTGATCGATCGGTTCTCTTCTCCTCCCCTGGTATTGCCCTACACTGATCTAACTGTGTTGCCCTGGTCCGCAGCCCATGCCACGTGGCGGCCTCGGTTTAACTGCCGCTAGTCTTGTCAGGTGGATTCGTGTTCCTGGCAAAGACTAGTCCTGGGATACGAAGGTGCGGCTCGTTTCCCAGAACTCTCCCGCAACGAGGGCGCGCTCCCGGCTAACTTTCAAACCTGGGTTCCCTTGGCCCGCCCGACCCCAGGCGACCCCGCGCAAGGTCATCCGCGCGGGCTCGATGAGTCTGACAATGAGGCCTGAAACTCAATTCCGGGGCAACCGCCCCAAGGGCCGCGCAAACCGAGCGCAGCAGAAAGCGGAAAAACTCCGCTCCCTCGCCCTCCTTTCGTTTGCTTTTCCGTTTTGAGTTTTTGTTGATGGTCCCTCGGGAACGATCTCTTCCTCCGTCCCTTGAACTCGATGATGGATCGAATCCCCAACAAGACAACCCTCGGCCTGAAACAAGAATCCCCCGTTTCACCCGGGTGATTCAACCCCATGGCCAAAAATCCTCGGCCACACCCCCAACTACTCTGATCGGCATTCGATGTACGGAACGCCGCGCGGGGTGTGAGGTTGCGCATCACAAGCGCTCCGAGACGATAGAGCACATTCTCCTTCAGTGGCCCGCAGCCGTATTGCTATGGAGGTGGTGGGACATGATTTGGAGACACATGGTGCCGGGCTCATAATGGGCATGGGACTGGAGGGCCATACTTCTGGGACATTACCCCCGGATTCGAGTAAACACATTCGAAGAGAACATGTTTTGCCTGGGTAGATGCGCCGTGCATTCTGGAAATAGAGGGAGCAAGGGTGGAAGACGGGGAGGTCATGGAGCAATTACGGCCTGGGGGCGGGCGGCTAAGGAAAAGTTGAACCAAGTACACACCAGGGGCAATATCAATAGAATCATCTCTCAGTTCTGTGAAGACTGGTTGGGAGAGAAGAGGGAGGGCTGGGTGGCAAAGGTGAGTTGGGCAGGAGATAGGCAAGAACAATGACAGGTCCAGCAACAGGAACACCAACGGGAGCATCAACAGGAGGAGGAGATGGGACCGCAAAAGGGGCAACAGGCAGAGATTGAAAGGGACTACCAGCTGCAGTTTCATGAATGGACAAAGATCTACCCTAGGGAGCCGTTACGGCCAGCCGAGGAATTCGCTGGCCCTGGAGGAAATGTCACCTGAGTTGCTCCCCCAGGACACTACTAAGTACCCAAGTACCTGATCTACGCCATCCACAGTGAAGCCGAGCATCTTCCAGGAATTCTGAAAGACTTCTGAAAACGAGAAACGACAATGAAGCCTCAAAAGAACGCTGGGCTCAGAGGAGAGCATAGTGAGAATTTGGGGCCAGGCGAGGAAATGGACGGAGACCCCCATTGGTGCCCCCCAATGGCTCCTTCCGTTCTCCTGAGCCAGGCCGCAAGACAGTCCAGCTACGGGATTTTTCTCGGACTGTCACATGATCATGGTTTTCCTAATTTCTCATCTTCTCTCTTTCTCATTTTCTCATTTTCGCCTATGTACTTCCTAAGGACGCTGAGCCTGGTTCTCAGCAAAAAAGATGTATCACTGGGATGCTCGACCCGGTTTCCAGCAGGTGCTGCTCCCCACCAGCCCTCAGTTCTGACGGTTCTCTTACCACCTCGGGATAGAGGGCTTACACAAGGGCTCTCAAAAAAAAAAAAAAAAAAAAAAAGAAGGATGCTGCCCACCCATCAATCCCCTTTCTCACAGTCCAACCTGAGATCTCACTGTCACTTGATCCCCCGGCAGAGCACGAAGCAGTCTGGCCCTTAGGTAGTGAGGTCAAGCCACGTTGATCTCAGGTTGGCCTGTGAGAAAGGGAGTTGATGGGTGGGCAGGCTTAGTGGAGTGGATGATCAATTTTCTTGGTTACGTTAGGGCCTCACTTGGGAGGGCAGGGGGCTGCAGGTGGGATGGTTGAAGGGGGACCGTAGTGAAGGGAGGCGGCATTGGCTGAAAGTCTCGCTGTAATGGAAGGACACTGGGGGAGAGGACACATAACCAGAGCTAGTCTTTTTATTTTCATTTCGAGAAAACTAGGGCGCTGTCATGGTTTCAGTTTCTAAATACATTTCAAACTGCCCTTTTGGAGTCCAGTCCCCTCTGAAGTTTGCAATAAGGCCAAACTCCTCCTTGCAGAAAAGTCGCAGGGCAGAGTTTGTAACTGCAGTCTAGTCATCCACGTTGGGGGCCAGGCCGTTTTCCAAAAAATAAAAGAATAAACGAGAAGAAAAAAAGAAAAGATTGTGGCGCTGTATCTTTCCATGTTCTAGAGGAAGTTTCACTCTCGGTTTGCACATTTCCAGAGTAGTGGAGGGAGGGGCCTTCACCATTGATAGGGCCTTGCTCCACTACCCTCGAAATGTGCAAAATGAGAGTGAATCTTCCGCTAGAACATGGAAAGATATAGCGCCATGATTTTTGTCTTTTGTGCATGTCAAGAGTAGTGGAGCAAGGCCGTCTGCTTTTTTTTTTTTTTTTAATTATCTATTAATATCTCGGCCCCGTCACGTGGCAGGCCACGACCAAGACGCCTAGGCCACGCGTGAGATTACAGGGGCCTCGCCCCACTAGCATCGAGTAAATCGGTGTGTGGCGTTCTTTTCTCATTTAAAAACGCATAAACAATGCTTTTTATCATTTACAGGAATGCAAAGAAAAGGACCCAAAAAATGAAAAATTACGGGGGGGGGGGAGTTGTCCTTCAGGACATCCGTTAAAATTGGAACGATACAGAGAAGATTAGCATGGCCCCTGCGCAAGGATGACACGCATACATCAAGAAATGGTCAAAAGAAAAAAGAAAAAAGAAGAAAAAAAAAAGGGGCCTGACATCGACATCATGACAGAACTTCAGTGCATCCACACTTCCACCAACCCGGCATCTGCATGCGACCTTCCCGCCGGCCTGTTCGCAGTCTTCCACGGAAATCTCAATATTCTCTATTTTACCACATAAAAAAAAGAAAACAACATCGATACAAAAACGCCCCCCCCCCTCGGACCTCCCTAATATTGCAGCTTCGCGCCAACGCAAAGTGGCTAGCTAAATGGGCAAAAAAATGAAAACGAAACTCTTCTATTGGCCGGCGGACAGATACCGTAAGGACATCTGTCCTTATCGCCCTGCGCCGACGATACACAAAAGGATCAACGGTCACCGGATGTCACCTTTCGCCGCACGTGGTTGAAAACCATGGAGCCGTAGCGTAAAACGATGCTAGTGGGACGAGGCTCCAGGGAAAAAAAAAAAAACAGAGAGCATCTCACAGCGATGCCTCAGCCATGTCCGAGGARGGGGGGGGGGGGGRGGGAAGAAAAGAAAAGATAAAAAGGCCACATGCCGGACTGGACTGCAGTTGCAAACTCCGCCTTGCGACTTTTCTGCATGTCAAGACTCAAGAGTTTCGACTGCATTTGAAACTTGGGACCGTACTGGACTCCAAAAAGGCAGTTAGAAATGCATTTACAAACTGCTTTTGTGACTGCGCCCTACTTACCCCTTTTATTTATTCAGAAAAAAAAAAAAAACTTTTATTTCTGCAGGATCTAATAGGTTGGGTGATATCCCAGCCTACTCGGCCAGCTTGGTCACTCCATCGATTGGTGGGGAGCTGGACCTGCGAGAAACCGGGTCCAGCATCCCTTGAGGGCAATGATATTGTTTGGATTGTTGCATATTGGAAGGATCACGAATGCAACTGGGGAAGCTAGACTTCCCCTTGCAGAGATAAAATGCAGCCTTTTCACCCCCTTAAGGGTGCCAGATCTGAGCTCTAGAAACACGCTGTGGTCCTCTAGTTGAGTGTCTATGATTGCAGCATCTTAATCATAACCATACCATGACTTTGGAACTACTGAATTGGAAGATGGGGGAAAGGGATCAGGGAAGTCTGACATGCTTCTCACAGTGTCGTGAAGCCCACTTAAACCACCAGCACTTGGGCCATACATCGGCTGCGGGCGTTCCCCATTAACGCACCAGGATGAACGAGGGGGTCGCCCAAGTGAACGCCCGGTCGGTCGGCGCTACAAGGCCGGCACAGCTTTTCCGGGATGACACAAAAAGGAAAACACATAAAACACATAAAACACATAAAAAAAAGGTTCTGCTTTTGTTGGCACGAGAGAGAGAGAGAGAGAGAGAGAGAGAGAGAGAGAGAGAGAGAGAGAGAGAGAGAGAGAGAGAGAGAGAGAGAGAGGACCATAGAATATAATGAATCTTCCTGTGCTTTGTAGTGTGGTGTTGTGTGTGTGTGGTGTGAGTTCAAGGACGCTACAGCCCTGGGGGTGGGCTGGATATCACGACCCATATGAATGTGGTTTCTATAATACCTCCAAGGGTTACTGGACTTCGTTCTTGAGGCTGAGGGTGCCAGTTCGAGGCCGTGTGTGCGAGGCGAGGCGTGATGCCCTAAACGCACATTGTTCAGTAACTACTGTGAAGGCGCTTGTGGAACCTGCGGGCAAGTTGGCCCGCCTTGGAGTGACCAGGTTAAGTAGCGGTGGTGGGGCTGCGTGTTGTCCGAGCGGAGTGTGCTGATTGCCATTTCCGTGGTGTGGTGTTGTGTGTGTGTGGTGTGAGTTCAAGGATGCTACATGCCCGGTATGGATCCAGTTTCTATAACACCTCCAAGGGTTGTAGTGGTTACGAGACTTGGTTCTTGAGGCTGAGGGTGCCTGTTTGAGGTCGTGCGTGCATGGCAGAGCCTGATGCCCTAAACGCACGTTGTTGAGTAACTACTATTGTGGGAAGATTCATGCTCCTTTTGCAGATCTTGACGTTTGCGCGGGGTGAAAAAAGAAGAAGAAGAGAGAGAGAGAGAGAGAGAGCGAGAGAGCGAGAGAGAGAGAGAGAGAGAGAGAGAGAGAGAGAGAGAGAGGGGGGGGGG
>BFEA01000274.1:1533759-1545841 GCA_003427395.1 Chara braunii
GAGAGAGAGAGAGAGAGAGAGAGAGAGAGAGAGAGATTGGTGATTTTGGGACTTGACGACATTTTTTATTTTTATTTTTTATTTTTTTTTGGGACAAATGCTTCAGTCTATTCGTGGGGAGCAACACGTGCTGGGAACCAGGCCCAGCGTCCCATATAGAATTATACAAATGATTTGAAATACCAGGGCCATTACCTGGCTTCGACTAGGAACAATCTGAGAACTTTGAAGAGATTCTAGAAGATTTAGGAAAAGACATGGAGACATTGGACGAGGGATTATTTGGGACATGTACCAAAGACTTGGTGTCGACGACATTCCCATCTTCCCCTCTTCTTCATCTAACCCCCCTCTTCTTCGTGTATGTATGGTTGGGGACTGGCGCATTCTTCCTGTGTGAGCGCCAGGCCCCTTCACACCATGGAATGATGATGATGATGATGTATGTTTGGTCTACATTGCAACATTGATTGTTCGGATCATTGGTATATTAGCATTCCGCTGCGCTATCATGTACTATGCGAGAGAGGTCGGTTCTTGTTCTGGTATGCACCTTTATGGTATGCGACAATTTGGTATTGGAGCAGACCTCTCAATCAGAGGATCCCCCCAATCAAGTAGCCAACTTGCTTGATCTATTGATTGTTGAATGATTGATTGATTGATTGATTGGACATCGGCTACTTTTTCCGAGACATCGGTCATAGCCTACCTCCCCTTGGGGCCCCGCGTCGGAGATACGGTGCAGTGGGGGAGAAGGGTCAGGCTTGGATGTTCTCGCAAGCAACCCGGCAGATGCGTTGACGAGTAGCGGCAACCATTCAATACGAGATCAGCGCAAGACGGACGCGACCATCACGCAGGTTCTCCAATCCCTCATCTTATCTCCTTCCCCTTTCCCTCCTCCTCCCCCCGGCCCTCCCCCCCGGGATTGTGCTTTATCGCAATTGAGTACCTTATTCCTACTCTGCTCTTGCCCCTATCTCCAACTCTTGATACCATATCCCCATCCCTCCCGATCAGAGTCACCATAGCCCTGCCTGGACCCCGTCCCAAACCTTACCAGTCTTGATCCCTTCTTCCACCTCCCCGATCTTTATCACCATAGCCCTATCTCGGCTCCCTCTCCCACCCCGACGTGATTTTCATCTTATATTCGACGTCCCTTTCTCCCCTGTGTCTCGACCCCTGCTCCCTGCCCCTTCATCTTATTTTCATCTTTGGCGCGATCTTGGGGATCTCGCAAGCAACCCGGCATACGCGCTGAGGAGTAGCAGCAACCATTCGACATGAGACCACCGCAAGACAGATTCCCCTCCCTCTTCCTCCTCCCCCTCGGGATTGCGCCTTCCCGCAATCGACTACCTTCCTCCTACTCCGCTCTTACCCCCCATCCCCTCCGATCGGTGTCACCATAGCCCTGCCTGGACCCCGTACCCCACCTTACCTTTCTCGACCCTTTCTTCCACCTCCCCGATCCTTGCCACCAATACCCTGTCTCGGCTCCCTCTCCCACCCCATCGACTCAATCCCCTCCCTTCACCTCCCACAAAATGAATTGGTCGTCTCCCCTTAATAGTCGGCATCACAGCATCCTCCCGACGTGATTTTCATCTTATATTCGACGTCCCTTTCCCCCCCACTTCCTTTCCTTCGAGGGTCTTTCCGGATCTCCCCCACAGCCCGCTTGCCGCGATCCTCCCAACCGAACCTTCCGAAGCTTATGATCTTTGCTACCATAGTTCGGTCTCGATCCCTGCTCCCCACCCTTCATCTCGTTCCCGTTCCATCCCCCCTTCGGCGCGATTTGGACTTTTTCCTTTTTTGGGATAGATCAGAGCAATAAAAATAGGATGGAAGGTTGGAACGACGTGGTGAGCAAGGGGCAGAAAGTGTAATCACATCTCCGCTTTTTTGCCTTGTCTAGAGAGAAGCAGAGCAAAGTGGAGATCAGGGCAACGGGGGCGAAGGGGGGTGGAGTAAGGGTAGAGTAAGGAAGCGAAACAAGAGTGGAGAAGAAAGGAATAATCGCAGGAAGGAGCATGAGATCAGGAGCCGGAAGGTAGAGGAAGGGGAAGGGGTCGATGGGCTCTTGGGGGAAGGGGTAGTTTGCAAGGAGGAGTAACAGGCCCCCCAACAACAAATTTTGTGAGATCTGCCTCCACAAGGAGATAGTAGCAGGGGGACTGTGTTAAAAAGAGGGGGGCCGAATTAGTGAAATAATAAGAGAAAGAAGCACACAAGAAGGAACGACTGGAGGAGAGGATTAAAGAGGGAAAAGAATAGCAGGGAGGGGAATCCAAGGAAAGAGTGGGCCATCGGTTTTTCCCTACAGAGTTAAGAAAAGAAAAAAGAAAAAAAAACGCAACAGCGAAGATTCACCAGGGAGGTAAACAGACAAGATTCTCACAACATGGCTGCCAGCAAAGGCACACTAACAAGACATAGACAGCAGAGAGCACACAAAAACTTGATTCCACTCTGTTATATCGAAGGGCCATAGGACAGCATGCGGACAAAAGCCTTGCAAGAGCTAAACAGAGAATGATGAACGATGCTAGTGAGAGACAAATCACCCCTACCATCCAGCAAACAAGGAGGATTGAAGACACCCCCTCCTCCAACCTCCCTCTCACAAACCACACCGCCCCCTCCCTTTCTTGGGCCGCTCGCTTAAACCAACCACACGCCGGTCAATCGATCACCGTGCAAAGGAAGTCAGAGGATGGGGGAAGGCGAGAGTGGAAGATCCCCCTGGAGAGCTTATTGACTGCGGGGGCCTTCTTCCTGACCAGACTCCTGACTCTGTTGGAACCCAAGGTAATCAACCTCAAAGGGAAATCCGCGTTGGTCAAAACCTTACCGGCGGACAAAGTCAGAGACAAAAATGAGATATAAATCACGCTAGTAACTGGGTCTTCCACGATGATGCCGACTTCAAATCGATAAATGACAAAGTGGGATGGATACGGAAGAGGCTGGCTTCCCTCAGAGGAAACATGGAAGAGGCCCGGGACCTTTTCCTGCTCCAACCCATTTCAGCATCCACTGTCACGGTCATTTGCAGATTTGATGGGGACAAACAAGCCATGGATAAATGACGATCGATTCGTTGCGACAGATGTGAAGTATGAATCTACCCGTGGGCAACTCCGAAACAGCAACGCCCAGAGGAGAAAAGGGAGAGAATGATGGCAGAGAATTTCTGGGTAGAATTCCTACCTCATGTGGCAAGATGAGACAACTATCTAATATTGGCAATCGATCTCCCAGAGGGGCGACCATTTTCGGTCGATGACATAATCCCATTCCGGGTCGGAGACAAGGACTACAAGCTGCACACAACCCACAAGTTGCGTCCCTGGTGTTTCAAGTGCCAAAGCATGCGGACACCTTTACACCGACCTTGCGTGCCCCCATCACCCAATCAACCAAGTCAGAGCCACATGATGCCTAACTCAAGACCCTTTTAGGAGCACACACTGGCGCACTGTAGACCCGGGACATGAAGGATGGGTCTACGCTGACAAGGCTGACGAAGGGGGAGAAATCATAGGGTGGATGCGGGAGGGAGTGGGTGAACCCAATCTGGAATCCAAACCCCCAACCACTTGGACATCCCCCAACACGGTAGAATCCCATTTACAACCGCAGGAGGCCACCCCCGAACCAGCAGGGACTGACCAGAAGGCGAATCAGGGGAGGAGGAAACTTGGCCCGGCCCCGGAGGATTACGTCACAAAGCAAGGAAGCCAACTTTTACCGAAAACCCAACAAAAGGGGCAACGAGGTGGGTCGTCTTCCCGGACCAAGGGGAAGGGAAAGGAGGGAGTTGGAAGCAACAGATTCGCCGTGCTGGCCATGGAACCAGGTGGGCCTGAAGGGGGAGAAATAGTGATCCAGGATAAACAACATGCTCAACAAAACGCCCAGAACGAAAAGGAAAGTTGCATACAGTTCTCCAATAGCCAACACACAGACATGGATACGAGGGACTCCTACGACAAAGTGCTGGAGTAGGACGTAGAGGGGAGGGACAAATCGACAGACCTGGCAATCGCACGAAACCCCAACCCCTCGCCCCTGCAAATTACGGACTGGATCATGACAGGTCTGCAGTCCCTCAATGCAGAAGCCCCAGAGGAATTCTGGCCACAGGCACACACACAACTAACGAGAGCCCTTGAGGACATCACAAGAGTGAGGTGCATTCTGGAATAGGGCCTTCCGAACCATTTACAGTGGGAGGAGGTCCTCCAAAGACTTTTCAAGATCTCAGCGGCTCATTTCCAGGCACCTGCAAAGGGATAGCATGCGGCACAAAACCTCCCACCAATCAAGCCTCCCGACGAACTGCCGAGAGAAGGCAACCAGCAGGCCACGAAACTGCAAAGAGGGAGGGATGAGGAGGCCGAGAGTAGAGTAGAAAAGGTGATGAGATCTGGGAGAGCCAAGGAACAACAGACAACTATCCTAGAAAAAGAGAAGCAGGAAACCCGAACGGGGCCCAACACAGAGGATTACCTTGAAGGAGCCTTTGGACCGCAGCCCATGGAAATTGACGAACCTCCAGTCCCCGTCCCCCCCCCCTCCCAGACGTGGCTGCAATGGACATTGACCAGCAGGAAGACAGGTTCACCACCGGCAGACATGGACAAAGAACAAATACTCGGAATTATTTTTGATTGGCTGATTGAGGGCTTCCGGGCTCAGCACCCAGGCGGGACACAGGACTTCTGGGACTGTTTTTACGCCCAGTTGTTTGCCATACAAGACAAAAGCCCAACCCTGCGAAACGCCCTTGAAGCTGGCCCCCCACCGCATATCGCTTGGACCGAGATCTTCCAGCGGATCCGCCACCTTGTCGCCCAACAGTTTCACCCCTTGGTGCAACAACAACCCCCCCCGGAAGACCCAGGAGAGAACCGTTCCTTGGTCCCGACCGACCAATGCTCGGATCAGACACGCCATAGAAAACTTAGACATCTGGTGGAAGCAGGCCAATACGAAAAAATCTGTTGCAGAAAGATGGAGTGGCAGTTATACCTTTGAGATATGCGGGCGACAGGATGGAGATTGGTCTCTCTCCACAGCAAGGGGGGTATACACTGCCAGGGTGGGCTTCTATAACATCAGGTCCCTCCTCGATCTAAGAGACAACGATTTTAAGAAAAAAACGGACCCCTTTCTGCGCAAACATTACCCGGCCGGAGTCCTAGCAACCCTCTCCAATTCGATGGATTGATGAGAGTAGCTACCACCGATCAGTATGTTGTCTTCGAGGAGGACAAGGACTCCAATTTGATGGAGCTCCCTACGCACGTGCCTATTGAGAGTCCTCCGGTACGGGTCCGCCAGGCTATGGGTAAGAGTTTAGTGTTGGAGTGAGAGCAAGCAGGACAATATTAATGGACGAAATTGACACTTTATATTGCAGAAACCCGCACTGGAAGCACTGCCTCCGTAATGCAAACCTAGACATAAGGACCCTCAACGTAAATGGTTTGGCCTCCTTCAACCCTTAAAAAAAACTGGCGATCTGGGACCAGCTGGAGGGCGTGGGTGGCAAAACGTGGCCCGATGTCATCTGCGTACAGGAAACCCATCTAATGGACAAACCAGAACATCACCGGACCCACAAAACGGTCTGGCCTTTTCAGGCTTATAGGGTGCACGCGATATCACCAGGATCAGCGGGGGTGGTCATATGGATCCTGCTAGAGTCACGGATAGAGGTGGTAAATTGGGTAGCAGACGATGAACAAGGGAGGTGGGTATCAATTCTGGGGATGCTGGAGATCAAATTAATTAGTATCTTTTGCGTATATGCCCCTAACACAGCAACAGAAAGGGTTCAGTTTTTCACCCACCTGCAGACTCTTGGACCACAAGGAGTCCCGCTGATTATCGTCGGCGACTTCAACGCCACGCCAAATAGATGGATGGACAGATGGGGCACTCGGGACCACTGCCGAAGCTACGTAGAAGAAGACGAAATAATATTAGCAGACTTTAGCGAAAACCTGAACCTGGTGGACACGTACAGACACTTGTACCCAACAGAGAAGACATATAAGTGTTATCGCACCAACGACCACGCTCGACACTCAAAATCACGGATAGACCTGAACTTACCCTCGCAGGAGATTAAGAATGCCCTACAACTAGCCACAATCTTCCCACAAAGCCCCCATCCGGGTCTAGACCATCGACTATGCGGAACCATCTTCTTATTCCGCAAACGACCGGACCAAGGGTCTGCATCCTACAAGCTCGACACATCCCTGCTTAAGGACAAATCCTTTCACACATACATTCGAGATGTATGAAACTTCTGGAGAGATCAGAAACACTCCTTCGACTCGGAAGTCCGATGGTTCACCAACGGACTCTTCTTCCTAGCCAAAAAATGTAAGGAATACTCGAAGTTGTTAGCAAACCGTCGACATGCACATGAAATGGATGTTCACAAAAGACTGCACAACCTGGTTAACTAGGACAATTCTAATGATCACATCCCAGACATTCAGAACTTGCAGGATCGTTTTTTTTAACTAGCGCAACACAGATGGCAAGGAATTAGAATTTGAGGCAAATTAGCAAAATGGACTACCGAAGGCACTATGGACTCCCAATTCGTTAGCCTGGCTTCGCTGAGAGCACACCGAACTACCATCGATGCCTTTTTGGACCCGGTAACCGATGAATTAGCCACCACCACAACTCATTGCATAAGGATCGCTAGATCCTTTTACAAAGACCCATTCTCCTCCCACCTTCCTCACTAGCAGGATGCAAATCGACTTAGAGAGCTGGAGGATTTCCTACGTTCGATGGAGGGCCGCCTCTCCTTGACACAGAAGGAACTTTTGGATCGTCGGGTCACCAAAGAAAATATTTGAACGACCCTCATGCAAATGGAGGAAAAGAAAACCCCGGGCTTAGACGGCTTCCCTAAAGAATTTTGGGACGCCGTGTGGCCTCACCTAAGTGATGATCTGATGAAATTCTACAAGGAGGTGTGGAATTCCGGAAAGTTGGGGGAGTTAGTAGGGCAAGGGGTGTTATCGTTACTACATAAAAAAAGGGACAAAATGAACATCCGGAACTACCGACCCATTACACTCTTGACGGTAGTTTACAAAATGTTGTCAAAAACGTTGGCCAACCGAATGATCGGGGTAATGGAAGATATCATCCACCCGGCCCAGACCGGTTTTATGCGCAATCGAAACATTCAAGAGAACATACTCCTTGTCAATGAGATGATTAGCTTGGCCCATCAGTCTAAAAGTAACGCCGTGCTCATCTTCATTGACCTCGAAAAAACCTATGACCATGTAGACTGGACATTCCTAGATATGTGTCTGGAGCGACTGAATTTTGGCAGCAATTTTCGTTGGTGGGTGAGTATTCTGCACCACAATGCAATCACGAGCGTTCAAATAAACGGGTCTATGGCCCCAGAGATAAGACTACAACGCTCAGTCAAACAGGGGGACCTCATTGCCCCCTTCTTATTCATCATCATAATGGAAGCGTTAGCAGCCAACCTCCGACAAAGCAAAGATTTAAAGAGAATTCAGATAGCCGGCATCCCGGAAGATGTTGTTCCGGTCTGATGATCTCACAATCATGGTCGATGTCACACAACAGAACATGGAGGTGATTTACAGACTGATGGACCTTTTTTGCACCCTATCGGACATGGATGTTAACTGGGGGCACAAAACGATAGGACGATGGCTCGACCACCAAGGGGGCCGCCCCCCGGAGGGTCACCACATCACCTGGGTGGCCCCAGAATCCCCGCTCCGGATTTTGAGTCTGAAAATGTCAGTCCTAGGTCAATCCCCTGAAAATGACGGATGAATTTCAGCCCTAGCGTGTGCCAAACTCTCCCAATGGAACCATCAGTACACTTCACTTTTCGACCGTGCTTTGTTGATCAACAATGTAGTCTTAGTCACCCTTTGGTACAAATCGGTACTTTGGCCACTGAGCCCAGGGGCCCTGAAGATCTTGAAAAGGAAGGTGGCAACTTACCTATGGAGAGGGGCCAGTGAGAACCCCCACACTATCAATCAGGTGGTATGGGACTCAGTCATCCAACCAAAGACCAAGGAAGGCATCGACATTCTAGACCCCCTCACCCAATCCTAAGGCCTGAGTTTACAATGGGTGATATGTTTGATTTTTGAGAACCCACTAGTATGGAGGCAGCTGGCACTAGCGCAAATCGCACGTCTAGCCCCCGAAGCGCCTCAGTCCATTCACCCCCTCCAATGGTTAGACGATCGCTACTGGAGAGTACCACGGCGCTCCCGGGGAGGGGAGGAACGGAGAGACAACTTCTGGCCTCGTTTGCTCAAAATCTGGGGGAGACTTCCCCCCCCGAATCGTTCGCCTCCGGACAGGTGGGAAGAGATGGCAAGACAACCCCTCTTTGGAAATCGCTGGATCACTAACGAATGAAGCCATATTTTTTGCAGCACGGATGCCCTATGGAAAGGATAGGTGAAGAATGGGGTAACTCGAGTGGGCGACCTTTGGGACAGGGAAAGGAAGGACTGAAAGAGTCCGGAGAAGATGAGGGAGGAACTGAAATACTGCCACAATGTGGAATCGACACTTGAGGAAATAACGGAGGCCCTCCCGGTAGTATGGTGGCCCATACTTCGCAGAGGCCCGGTGTTGAAGGAGGGAGATTGGGTGTCCAAGGAAGGAGGGGTCGATAAAGTAGGCTTGGTTCATGTAGTTCGATCGGACGATGGGTTGATCGAGTGGTACAACATAAAAGGAAACGGAAAACTGGAAGGGAGTCGAGACCCCTTTCAATGGACCTTGAAGGACGAACTACACCGAACCAGGGTAATCGAGGGGGGAGACAACTTCTTCCTGAGATTGTCATAGAAAGCCTCCCAATAGACCCATCGGAATGAATCTGGAATCCCGACTCACGGCATAACCCTCGACACCCAAAGCCCAACACACTGTCGGGTCTCTTGGTAAAAGCGGCGTATAAAATGCTCAGAACAAAGCGTTGCCTCAAAGACACGGTGATTGACAGATGGCAGAAGCACCTCAATATGGAGAGACATCTTCTCACACGGATACGATGGTTCAGCGATGCTAAAAGCAGACCTGCAAAAATTACATCCTTACAGTGAAAGATCTTGCATCGGTGCCTACCTACGAACGACTGGCTGATCGATCACTCGAGGTTGGAACAACAAGGCCGTGCGCTCCCTTGGTGTTCCTGATGCCTGTTGAGATACCCGGCTAGAAAGAGAGCAGAAACAATAAAACACATATTCCTGCAATGCCCGACAACAATTTTGACATGGAGGTGGTGGGATAGGGTATGGCAACAAATGGTTTCAGGGCATCCATGGCTGTGGGATTGGCGGGCCATCCTTATGGGCCACTACCCACCTTGCCAAGACAACACCTTTGTGTCAAACATGTTCCATCTGTCCAGAAGAATGATCCTGTGGATCCTGTGGTGGCAACGCTGTGTCGAGTTCGGATAGAGGGAGAAGAAAGGATGGAGCAATTCAAAACGCATTTCCAACTGGAGCTCTCGCATAGGTGGAAGTCAACCAAGCAATCAGTTGACAACTTCCATACATCTAAAAACATCCGGAAACGATTACTACAGTTCTCTAGGGAATGGCTGGGCAGGGACCGGGAGTGATGGGTAGCAGGAGTATGTTGGACAGGGGATTGGAGAGGAGAAGAAGGAAAGGAGGACAGACAAAGAGAGGAAGTCCCAAGGGACTACCAATTGAGATTCAAGGAGTGGCTGACGATAGACTCGAGCACCCCCATGAGACCTGCAGAGGAGTTTCCAAATCCCTTCCCTCCCCACCCGTGGTCTCTGGAAGTAAGTCTGTAAACCCTGCTCAATAAATTCCAGGCTGTTTTATGTCATTTCAGGTGATGAGATATCCAAACTCTGTTTGTATTTTGTCCCATACTGTCATATCCTTCTTTAACCAGCATTATGACACAGAGGGAGTGGGTGGCAGGTTTCGAAGTAGAGGAAAACTTTAGGGGATGGGCAGGGTGATGGAAGGAAGTCCCACTGGTGCCCCCCAGTGGCTCCTCCCAGAATCCTGTACCAGTCAAAGGGCCGAAGAAGGACACCTGCTGCAATTTTTCCTCTGCGTATTGTCAAGAAAGGGACGGGGGCTATTTAGGGGAGGGAGAGCCAGTACGTAGCAGCAGGAGTCTGGTGCCAAAATCAGGGTGAAGAGGTTCTCCCCCCCGCTCAGTCAACCCCCTGGTGGCCAGGGCAATCACAGCTGGCAGGATCGTCATACATTCCTTCTGATGTATTCCAAATGTATCATACTCATAATGGGATGCTGGACCCGCTTTCCAGCAGGTGATGCTCCCCACCAATAGATGGAGCCTTTCCCCAGGTGCTAGCGGTGTTTGCTCTTATCAGCATCGCTAGCACTGGAGGGATTTGTTAAAAAAAAAAAAAAAAAAAAAAAAAAAAAAAAAAAAAAGATTGATTGATTGATTGATTGTTTATTAGTAAATCAAGTAGGACTTCGTCAAATCTCTGCAAAAAAAAAAATTCTCCTTTTTTTCGCAACTACGGATATTAGCATTTCGTTTTCTGTTTTACTCTGGGCATATTAGGTGAACTAGGGAGGTAGTCATATTATCAGACTGGATCTATTCTTCTCTGAAAGTGGAACCTCCAGTCTATTTCGCGTGCAAAAAAAATAATTCAGGATCGCATTTTTTTTGAAAGCCAAAATTTTGCGAAGCTAGAGGGGTTGTCATATTCTCGGAACCGGGATTTATTATTTTCTGAAAATCGCATCTCCATTCTATTCCGTACAAATTGTTTTTTCAAGATCGAAAATTTTCGTTGAAAGCCGAAATTTTGCGAAGCCTTGCCTAGATTTTACTCACAAGTAAATGCCTCACTGATATCAAATGGACAGATTTTCAACAAAAAAAAAAAGGGGGGGGGGATCCTCTTCTTTTACTTTTTTATTTTATTCTGTTGATTAGGACCGGGAGGAAAGTACAGTTTGGTTGGTTACCTTCCTGCTCTCCCCTCCCACCCAACCTTTTGCCTGCATTCCCGATTGGTAAGTGCTACGTCAGCAGCAGTGCCATGTCAGCAGCAGTGCCACGTCAGCAGCAGTGCCATGTCAGCGGCAGTGCCACATCAGCAGCAGTGCCACGTCAGCACTACCGCGTCAGCAGTACCACGTCAGCACGGCCCCGCCACCATGACGGGTTCATCATCGGGCATGCGCACGAGAAGTCAGCGTGGCAGTCAGCCCATGTGGAGAAACGAAGATTTGGTCTGAGTCCGCAGCCCGTTGCTGCAGTCCAACCGGACAACATTGTGGAAGACCCAGCAGCCACCTCAGCATCACGTGAGGGAGATCAGGTGGCCGCCGTCCAGCCGCAAAGCAACATCAGGCTTTGGTCCATGTTTTTGATTGGGCCTGTTCTGGTTTTCAATTTGTCCTTGGCTCTCCAGCTCCTGGTTTGTTCATCCCACAGGTCGTCCACCAGGTAAATCCCTTTCTTGACCCATTGTTGCCAGTTGGAGTTCCGTTGCAGCGAGAAGGGGGCACCTGTTGTGTGTTTTATCTGGTCGTGACCAAAGAGCGGTTGGTGTTGGATCTCTTCCCATCTGATTGATGTGGGTGACCTCTGTGGCCCCCTTTCCCTCCATAGCTTAATCACGGTTGGCCACAGCGGATCAACTCTGAGGTCCTCCCTGGCCCTTTCTGCTGGGGAGTCTTGCTCTGCCGTTTTCGGGGCTGAAGAGATTGACCAGTGGCTATTGGTTAGCCATTGACGCGGATGCGCCGGGTGGAGGGGATCAGATGGGGGCGCCAGGCAGCCCAGCTGGATTTGTGCATAGGGGGCCCATGGTATGTTACTTCCCAGTAGAACGGGGATGAAGAATTTAAACCACCAGCACATGGCTCAGCTATCAAGTCTGAGCGTCCCACTACCGGTATGCCAAGCCTTGCCGAGCCTAGAGCTACCGGTAGTGGGACAGTCGTCCTTTCACAAAAAAAAAAAAAAAAAAAAAAAA
>BFEA01000274.1:1559902-1571638 GCA_003427395.1 Chara braunii
GGTGGTTTTCATGGTCTTCGGACCTTTCACCACTTCAGGACCATTCAGGATTTTCAGACTGCCCAAAACTCTCACTTGACCACTTCAGGACACCCTTCACCACTTCAGGATGCAGCCTGCCTAAATAGGTGGTTTTCAAGGTCTTCGGACCTTTCACCACTTCATGACCATTCAGGATTTTCGGACTGCCCAAAACTCTCACTTCAGAATTTTCATTCTTGAATTTTCAGCTACCCGATAACCATTTGTGGCAGACTCACACGAAGGGATGCCCTTCATAACTGATTTCAGAAACAAGACCCCCCCCTCCCCCCCCCCTCTCTGCGGTCTTGCTCCCCCTCCCCTGCCTACCACTGACCCTGACCCTGTACCCTCGCCAAATGTGTCGGCCAGGATGGATCTCCACAGCATCATTAGTGAAGGGTACAAAGGAAGTTGGACGATGCGAAGGTTTTTGCAGGGCTTGGAAGGGTTTAAGAAAGATAGGCGCAGATGAAGTGTAGGGATACATCATGGATGAAAGGATGATAGGTCGATGGGACAGGCTCAAGCCCGAGCAAACACAGTCCCCTCCCTTAAACACCCCTTCACGTGGAATATCCCTCAAGCGACAAACGCTTACCTAATAGTGGACTATGCCTCCGCCTACTACAAGGACTTGTTTACATCATTGACAACTCAATAGAGCGACCAGCTCTTATCATCCTCTGGGAAAAGATGCTAAACTCGCTTACCACTCGCCTCACAGCTACCAGCAAGCCAAGATGGAAGCCCGACTCCACATAGATGAAATCTATGAGGCCCTAGACCCTTGGCCTCGACTTTTTCCTGAAGGAGTTTTGGCTTCATTTCTGGGAAGAATTCATGAACGACCTTGCGAACTACGTGAGGGAAGTTGAACTAAGGGGTACGTTTGGGGGAATGATGGGGCAAGGTGTGATCACATTACTCTATAAAAAGGGAGACAAAAACAAGATAAAAAACTACAAATCAATCACACTCCTGAGTCCTAACACCATCGTACAAAATGGTCTCAAAGACCCTAACCAACACAATTTTGAAACACATCAACCCGTTGGTCCATTATGATCAAACTGGGTTTATGCCGTACCGCAACATATAAGATAACGTTTTTTTGGTCAATGAAACTATAAAATATGCTAGACAAAGACGTAATAAAGCAACAATCTTGTTCATTGACTTTGAAAAAACTTACAACCATATTGACTGGGCATTTATGGAAATGTGCCTACAAAAAAATGAACTTCGGGTCAAACATAAGGAGTTGGGTTACAACCCTGCATGCCTCAGCAACAACCAACATCATGATAAACGGACACATGCCCCCCCCTTTCCACGCCAACGATCCGTGAAGCAGGGCGACCCGGCGACTCCGCTTCTTTCCTTAATCGTGATGGAGGCCCTGGCAGCTGCAATAAGGGCGAACTTTGACATACACCAAATAGAGGTTCCCAAGATTTCACTTCACCTAATCTCAGTCACTTCCCTGTTCGCAGATGACCTCACTATTTTTCTCAAAGCCGACGCAGGGAGCCTAAAGGCCTTGCATGACACAATTCATACCTTTTCAATAGCAGCGGATATGAAAGTGAACTGGAGCACAAAAAACGAAGGATGGTGGCTTCACCCGGAAGGGGAACAACCTCCGCACGACCCTCCAGTGAATTGGAAAAACAAAGAAGAAGCTATCCGGGTGTTGGGGGTGAGGTTAACTGCATTGGCCCCGCCACCGAATCATAAACCATCCGTGCTTCATATAGTGACCCACAAGATGAAAAACTGGTGTGGCCTACACACCTCCTTGGTGGGAAGGGCCCTTGCAATCAATAACGACATCCTAGCAGCCATATGGTAAAAAATGGCAGTCTCGCCTCTGAGGAAATGCAACCTGGGAAACATAAAAAATCTGGCTGCTTCATACCTATGGTGGAATCAAATCTCACAAAATGCGGGCATTCGTAGGGTAGCTTGGAAATATGTAGCGCAACCACGGTCACAAGGGAGACTAGGCATCCTAGATCCAAGAGACCAAGCCAGAGCACTCATCGTCACTGTCCTCATTTGACTGTGCTTAGGAGACAAAGTTCCCTGGATCCGCTATGCCCACATCCAGATTCTCAACCTGCCCCGTGCTCCGACCTACTCACACGGGTGCATCTGCTCCTGTGGCTCACTAACCCGGTATTGCCCCTCACTCATCCACCAAGAAAGCAAAGATAACACGTCAACAAACGCGGCCAAATGGGACCTAAAAAATGACCAGCTATGGTCAGAGTCTGACATTGTCCAACTCTGGCGGGTCATGGGCCCCACCAAATGCTCACCACCTAGGAGATGGGATGAGGTGGGTAGAGAACCACTATTCAAAAACCCGGACATCACTGATGAGAACGGGGAGATGTTCTCCCTACACACCAGCTTCCACTGGCTGTTTTGGGTGACCAGAGGGGTGTACACGGTTGGGGATCTCTGAGACCTACAGACAGGAATATGGAAAACGGACCGACAGATGCGGGGCCAACTCAAAAACTTGAATAACAACGTAGAAAAACTAGAACTCACACTGGAGGTTATCCCACTAGCATGGCAGGCCGCTCTCAAAGCTGGCTCGGTCATCTTCACAGACGACTGGGTCATCCTAAGAGACTCCTTACCAATACGGATGTTGATCTTCCAAGTGCAAGCTATAACCACCGACTGTGCACAACTGCTGGCACACGAACGGAATCATCCAAGGGCCAGATGGTTTGAGATTAAGAGAAACCAGGATCTAGACCAACAAGCCCCCTGTCACTGATGCGTGTACGAGCAGTGGGAGGCCAGCAGAAGGGGTATTACCCGTATGAACCCCACACCCCTGTGTGTGGACTACCCTTTGATCCACAGGAGTGGGAATGGAGTGGTAACAAAAAGACAAATGTGTGGGAATACACGATTAAAAAAGGTTACCGACACTGTCGGGCTAGGGCTCCAGCGGAGGAAGTGGTGAAGAACATGTGGAAAAGAGACTCTCCCATCACAGCTGAAGATCTTTCGAACTTCACATGGCACAAACACACCAAAATTATGGCCGCGAACATGAGAGCCCTGCAATGGCAAATCACACACCATTGTCTCCCTACACCAGATTGGTTTGTCTCACGTTCAGACCTGGAACAACGAGCTCTCCTTTCACCCTTGTGCTCATACTATGGGCATTCAACACCCAAAATGTGGGCAACCTTGGAACATTGTTTTTTATCATGCCCTATGGCCGTACAGATATGGAGATGGTGGGACGTTGTCTGTCATTCTCTGATAGGAAGCCACTTCCATTGGGATGTTCCCTCCATTCTGCTTGACCTTAAGTCGTGAACCTCCAAGCAATTGACCCCCTTTGCTCTTAACCTGTTAGAGTATATGCGATTGTCGGTGCTCATGACGATTTGGAGGGCAGGGTGTTCCCACGACCATAAAGAACACAACTTTGGCTTCCCGCAAGCTAGACAAGAGATAATAGACCTCATAAAGCCTAAAACCCAGTGCACATGGAAAACATTGAAACCAAACTTGGCCACAACAGAACCAGTGGCCAGGAACCAATTATTAAACACATTCGAGGATATGTTGGAGGATCCGCACCATCTAATATGCGACATCAACGGAGCAGGCCATGTTACATGGAAGCCATGGCCCGCAGACGAAGCATTGTGGCAACGACTGCCTGCGCACTGCTTCAAGGTGTCTATCCTCCAAACAAACTTTGTGCTAGGAAACAACGATCAACCGTGATCAGCCCTGACTGCCTCAGACATCACTTAAATGACTCCAAACCCCCACTCCCTTCATCACTTCACCCCACCAACTAACCACCTCACCGAAGTGCCGGCTTCGAATGGACCTCACCTGACTTTGACTTAAGGACACCAACCAGCACGACACAAGGCATTGGGCTCAGCACGGCCACTTCGTTGGAAATGTAACATTGTGCATTGACCAGGAAAAAAACAAGTCGGATGGGGATAAAATGGTTAGGCGGGGAATAGAAAAGGGAAGGGTAAAAGGTAAAGATGAGCCTCCAGGACCTCAGATTAAAATAAAGAAAGGTGGGTAGATAGTGGAATCTCACTCCTAGCAGTTGAAGGTCAAAACTGATGAGTTTGTCGTTCTTCCTATGATGTATTCAAATGGGACGTTGGACCCGCTTTCCGGCAGGTGCAACTCCCCACTTATAGACAGGAGCCACCCGTGGGGGGTACCACTGGGGGTTGCATGTATCACCTCTGGTGACACCTCACATGGTGTTCTTCTCAAAAAAAAAAAAAAAAAAAAAAGGGAAGTTGGGCAACGGCTCCTGGGCTGCAACTAGCGTTTAAGAGAGGCAACTTTAGCAGTTCTCGAAATTTTGCAAAAAAAAGCACAACTTAATCTATATTTGTGCCATTTTTAGAAAACGACTGAAGTTTCAACCCCCCGCTAAACTTGCACATTTTGAAACTCAAATAACCACATTTCCTTCAATCTTTTTGACTCATTCAGAAGATTGAACCCACACTCCGTACCTGCACATGTTTTAGAAAGAGTCAGTCTAGGACGACGTCCAAGTCACGCATTGACCTAATCCTCCTCTCAGACGAATTTGAAGGTTCTCTTCAAGTAGCTGAAATATTTCATAGGAGCTCTCTGTTAGGGATGGATCATGCAATGTGTGTAGTTATTATTTCCTTTAGAAAGAAATCAGATCAAGGTAAAGGTTTCTATAAGCTAAATACATCTCATCTAAAAATGGAAAGGTTCGTAACTTATCTAAAGGACGTCTGTAGACAACAGAAAACCATCATCCAGGACGACATCAGGTGGTTCAACAACGGTCTAGTTTTTCTAGGTCGTAAGTGCAATGAATATTTGAAGCTACTAGAAGCCGAACGACATTCCAGTGAAGCAAGAATATTTCAGCGTATCCAATATCTACAATCCTTGGAAGATGACAACGAAATGAGGAAAATAATGAATCAGTAGCTCAATAAATTGATTATTTAGAAGATCACCTACTATCCCAAATGGAGTATCGTTGACATGGCGTCTAGATTAGGAGTAAGCTTCAACAATTTATCACCAAAGGAGGAATGGATGCAAATTTTTTTTACTATAGCAAGGGCCAGTATAGGGAGAACAGTCATTGAGGCTCTGGCTCACCCCCAACGTCAAAATGAACAACTGACCATTTCTATGGCTGAATGCACTAAGATTGCTAGAGATTTCTTTAAAAATCTATTTTTATCTGAAACACGTAACATCCCTGAAAATCAACGTAATATGGAGATTGATGAACTTTTGAAACCAATGACCAAATCCCTCTCTGTATCCCAAAGAGAACAACTAGAGATGTTTCTAACAAAGGATGAAGTATGAACTAAAATGCTTATGGAGGTGGAGAAACCCCAGGTATTGACGAATTACCTAAGGAATTTTGAGAATCCCTATGGGACTTTATCTCTCAAGACCTAACGAATATCTATCACGTTGTTTGGGTATCTGGACACATGAGAGAGATTGTGGGGCAGAGAATCTTAACATTGTTGTACAAAAAAGGTGATAAATGTAATACTCGTAATTATCGGCCCATCACACTCTCGCCGTCGTATACAAACTCATCTCAAAAACTTTGATGAATCGCTTAAATAAATATATAGTTGACATAATTCATCCCTCCCAAACTGACTTTATCCAATGAAGGAATATTCAGGATATTATTCTTCTAATAAATTAGTTAGTTAAGCTCTCTCGTCAATCTAAACATAATGCTGTCATCATATTTATAGATTTTGAAAAAACTTATGATCATGTGGATTGGTTCTTTCTCGACAAATGCCTAGACAAATTAAACTTCGGTCCAAACTTTAAAAGATGGATTAAGATCTTGCATAATAACGCAACAACGAGAGTCATGGTTAATGGTAATGTGACTCCTCCTATATCGCTACAGAGATCAATAAGGCAGGGGAATCCAATTGCTCCACTTTTTTTTGTAATTATTATGGAAGCCCTCACAGCTAATCTTCGTCAACACAAAGACATTAGGTGTATCCAAGTTGCGTCCATCCAAGAAAAAGTCATTCCGGTTTGCTCTCTGTTTGCGGACGACCTCTCTCTGATGGTTGACGCGTCACAATAAAATCTTGAGGCAATCAAAAGAATCATGGATAAATTTTGTAAACTTTTAGATATTAGGGTAAACTGCGGTAATAAGACACTGGGGTGGTGAATTTACTATCAAGTAGTAAGACCCCCGGAATGTCCACTGATGAAATGACTCCCTCTTGAAACACCAATTAGAGTCTTAGGGATATTTCTCTCAGTTTTAGGCAAACCTACATCCAATAATGTCGGGATCATGCAACAACCACAGTCAAAACTTGAATTATAGAAGAACAAGTAGACCTCGTTGTTGGGCAGAACGTTAGTTATTAACAACGTTGTGCTGACCTCGATTTAATATAAATCGACAATTTGGGTTTTGAATAAAGCAACCATTAAGGTCTTCCAAAGACAATTAGCGACTTTTCTTTGACGAGGTAATCATGAATGTGAAAATGTTATTAGTAGGGTGACATGACTATCTATAATCCAATCTAAATCTAAAGGTTGTCTTGGCATCATTGATCCCACCACCCAGGCTATGACTCTTTCTATTCAATGGCTAAAATGCCTCATATTCAACCTCCTGACCCCTTGGAGTATGCTTGCATGTGAGCAAATAAGAAGACGAGCGTCACCCACCTCAGAGCACGTGGAGCCCCTCATGTGGCTGGAGAATCGATTCTGGTCGCTCCCAAGGGGCACTTCAGCAGAACCTCAACATTTGTAACTCTGTGACCGCCAAGCTGCCAGGAGGGATCTTGCTAGGGACCCTTTTTGGATTGATTTGTTAAAAACATAGAGGAAGTTACCTCTCCCGGATAAGATAACACCTGAGAGATGGGAAAAAGTGTGTCAACAACCATTATTCAACAACATTCATCAGGGACTCTCAAGGTTATACTCTCAATTGCACAGACTCGCCTTGGAAAGGGTGGATTAGGAAAGGAATTATACTCATTAGGGATATCTGGAGCATTGAGAACAGAGACTGGATTGACCCTTCGATCCTCCATGAAAGATTAAGATATTGTCACCATCAGAAAGAAGCCCTGAAACACATAATGAACATAATTCCCTTGGAATGGATCAGAATCTTGAGGAAGGGGCCTAATCTTCCCCCCCAATGATTGGGTGTTCATCATTGATCAACAAGGGCTAGTGAGGAATATAATTGAAGTCCGCAACACAGGGGACATTCTTATGACTATTTTTTATTTCGGGGAGGATGGATTCCTCAAAACTACTTCACAGGAGCACACAGGGTGATTCAAGATGGACAAGCTATTTAGGATTAGGGTCCTAATGATTTAGGAAAAATGGCTTGCCTATAAACCAAACACACCCATTTCCCACCTTTCTTTAGACCCGGTATGCTGGACCTGGTCTACATCGACTACCACAGGGCACTCCCATACCAGGGCACTTCATACGCTGTCAGTTAAGTCTACTTATAGAATGCTTCATCCTAAGGTAAATATAAAAGATAAAATAGAAGACCGATGGATGTGACATTTAAATGTAAGCAAAAAAGAGTTGTGATCAATCAAGTGGTTCCATTCTATCAAATCTAGACCTGCTAAGGTGACATTGCAATGGCAAATCCCTCATCGTTGCTTGCCCACAGATGATTGGATTATTGACGAAACCTTGCTAGAACAAAAAAGAATAGCCCTACCTTGGTGTAAGTTCTGCAAATCAGTCTTCCCTTCTAAACTGATTCCGGAAACACTAGAGCACATTTCTTTGCAATGCCCAGAATCAGTTTGGCTATGGCGTTGGTGGGACAGGATTTGGAATCATGTAGGAACATCCCTCCCTTGGCCCTGAAACTGGAAAACTCTTCTCCTGGAGTCCTGGAACCCGATCCAGGAGGATGTTTTCACATTAAATTTATTTACAATCGGAAGGAGAGCAGTCATTTGGGCAATATGGACACGAAGGTGTACTTATGAAATGGAAGGCGCTCCTCTAGATTATCCTGAATTCACATAAACCATTAAGCAACAGATCCAATAAGAGATTACTACCAGATGGGAGACCCTCAAGGAAAAACTACAATTTCTTTCATTAGAAAAGGAAATTTTGCAACATATTAAACAACATATTAAAACATTCAATCAGAGCTGGCTTGGAGGGGACCAAGGAGGGAGGTTGGGGCAGGTGAAATGGGAAGGAACACAAGGGAATGTTCAGGATGAGATTCCAAGAAAGTACCGCTTGCTCTTCAATGATTGGAGCAATATTGATCCCACTATACCCTTAAGGCCTCTGTCGGATTTCCTTGATCCTTTCCCCCCATCAGGGCTGTGCTTGGTTCCCAGGTCATGGTATGCGCTTGAATGACCTTCAGGATAAGTAGCGTTTTTTGCCTTTGAAGAGCTTGCTCAGATTTTCAGATTCTCAGTCAAATGAGTAGGTTTAAGTGCTAGGTGGTCATCTATATCTGATGCCTGATCCCACTATACCCTTAAGGCCTTTGTCGGATTTTCCTGCTCCTTTCCCCCCATCAGGGCTGTTCTTGGTTCCCAGGTCATGGTATGCGCTTGAATAACCTTCAGGATAAGCAGCGTTTTTTGCCTTTGAAGAGCTTGCTGAGATTTTCAGATTCTCAGTCAAATGACTAGGTGTAAGTGCTAGGTGGTCATGTATATCTGGCGCCCTGGTCAGGGTGAAGAGGCACAAGATTCAGGACTTTATCACTTTACGCTCAGTATCCACGGATGTGAAGGGACGCTGGGCCCGGTTCCCAGCATGAGTTGTACCCTTACCTTTCATTGCTATTCAATGGGACGCTGGACCCGTTTTCCAGCAGAGGTGCAGCTCCCCACCAATAGAATGGAGCCCCTAGAGGGTCAGGTGGGAGGGCATGCTCTTATCATCACTCCTATCTGACATCATGGGTTCAAAAAAAAAAAAAAACCATTGGTGCCACTTTGTCTTTCCTTCCCTAGTTCGAACTAAAAAGGTGACTCAGGAGCAGTTTCCCCCCCAAAAAAAGGTAGACAGGACAGGGAAGGGGGAAAGGGGATTCCTGCAAACACCATACTTTTTTACTTTTTCTTTTTTGAAACGCAGGGCCCAGTGCCCAAGGCTCACATTACCAAATTGAATACAACGCAGACACACGCCTCTTCCCATTAGGGCTGGAAGAGCCTCGACCACTGCTCCCATAGAGACAGCTTCCCTGTACAACGAGAATGAGATTGAGTGCCCCAGAAGGGAAGGGTTAACTCAGCCCCATGGACAATTGAACTCCGCCCTACTATAGTGAGCCACCAATGATCAAAACCTAGTACAAAGCAAAATTTTGGGGGGGAATCATAGCAGGGCACATAAGTATGGGGTTTTTCCGAGTCGAGTCATTTCAGAAATTTTTCATGAAGTTGTCATAAACATGTCTGAGGTAGCTCCAATAGTTCCGAGCTAAATTTTTCTAGTAGCTCCTTGTCTCATTTTTTTGAAAGTGTCTGATGAAGTTTTCTGAAGTTTTCTGAAGTTCTCTGTACGTACTCGTTACGGGACGCTGGGCCCAGTTCCCAGTTTGTGCCAGTCAGGGAGGATATGGTTGTATCTATGGGACGCTGGACCCGGTTTCCAGCAGGTGCTGCTCCCCACCAATAGATGGAGCTTGTGTTAAAAAAAAAAAAAAAAAAAAAAAAAAAAAAGGGCAAAGAAGTAGAGCACATCCCAGGTCCCAGTCAAAACCCTAAGTGAATATGATCAACAGTTAAGAGGACCAGTGAGATGGAATTGAACACAAAGCACATCAAGCGAGGAAGAATTCAGCCAGCAAACACCATACTTAGGATGAGGGAAAGGGGTAGGTGGAACGAGAGAACAAGGAAGGGAGGACGGGATTAGTCGGACGAGGGGAACAGTGGACGCAGGCTGTCACAATAGCTCTAACATTTCAGGACGTCAGAAGCACACTGCATTGCCAAGCTATAAGCACTCAGGCACTGACATACGCCCATACAAGCACTGCCTCTTATTCATCCCACACAACTTACAATCTATATCTCCAACACTTCGTTTTTTTTTTCCTTCAAAAAAGCAACCTCCATCGATTGGTGGGGATCCACACCTGCTGGAAATTGGGTCCAACGTCCCTTGAATACATCTGTTCCATCTTTCCAAACAGATCAAGTACTCACTTTTGGTGTCCACTTGGACACTCTCACACACACACACACACACACACACACACACACACACACACACACACACACACACACCAGCAAACACAATCCACATCATCAGCCAAAATAGTTACAGGCTAATCTCACAGTTCGATACACAGCAACCACGGCTTTCACTCAGGGCCTTTAGTCTGTGCACAAGTGTTCGAAAGAAAAGGAAAAAAAAACTCCCGCAAAAATATCACAAACTATCACAAGTTGTCCTTCGGGACATCCGTTAAAATTGGAACGATACAGAGAAGATTAGCATGGCCCCTGCGCAAGGATGACACGCATAAATCGAGAAATGGTCTAAATTAAAGTGAGCTTCTGCAGTTCTTCTTAAAATGCAGTTCTTCTTAAAATTGGAACGATACAGAGAAGATTAGCATGGCCCCTTCACAACATATCACTCAGGGCCTTCAGTCTTATCACAATGTTTTTTTTTCTTGTTTTTGACACGAACTCATTTTCTGATTGTCGATGCCTAATAGTGAGCTTCTGCAGTTCTTCTTAAAATTTGATTCGGATTGGCTTGTTAGTTCCAACCTCCTGGTCTTGAGGGGGGTGAGTGTGGCTTGCTGTGTATGCCTGGGGTGTCTTCCTTGAGGGTTGGAGCCTCCCCCCGTGAGGGTTTCACAAGGTGGGAGGTGTTATTCTCCGAGGGGGGAGGCGGTATTGGGGGATTGTTGTCTCTTAGCCGGACTGATTTAGGGTCAGATCAGTACAGGCGGGTGGGGAGAGAAGGCAAGGGGGTGGCTGCTTATAGCAGTGCTAGAATCTTTTGAGGGAAGGAGAGAATTCCAGGGCTACACAGTGAGCCGAAGGGGGGGGGAAGCTCGGCTTGAAGGAGGGAAGGTAGTAAGGGGATTTTCAACAGAAATGGCTGTTTGTTTTGAGTAAGTCAGGAGGACGAGGCTGGGACGACACAGGCCGGTGCTGGAGCCGCTGCTCTGTAACCCGGGGGGAGCTGGAGGCCTGGGAAGTTATGCCGAGGGTGGAAGGCATAACCAGATCGTCCGACATAGCCGGCGCTGGGGTATTGACCCTGTAACCTGCTTAGGGGCTTGCCGCTACGGGAATTGTCGAGGGAGGAAGGCATTTCCTATCCGCCAGAGCTAGGTTGATCGGTACTGGGGAGGGTTGTGGTGCCATGTTACCCTAGCAGAAGGGGGTAAGAGATCAAGTGAGCTCTGGTACGAGGGCTGAAAGCTTGGACCGACGCTCTATCTATTGGAAGGGGGAATGTAGGATAGTGGTCAGTTTTAGTTTTGCCCCGCCTTTTTTTAATTTTTAAAACATTTTTTGAAGGTCCTAAAGAGATTTGGGTGCTTAGTGGTCCAAGGATGGTTTTAGGACTTAGGGATCCCCACCAACTTGTCTTACATGGCGTCATCACTGTTGTACTCGAGACCTG
>BFEA01000274.1:1594904-1610139 GCA_003427395.1 Chara braunii
CAAGTAACACACACACATACACACGGACACAGACACGGATACACACACACACACACACACACACACACACACACATACACACACAATCATTTTTTTTATGTATGTATGCTTCTCCTCTTTCTAGATTTTTTTTTTCTTACTTTCTGTGTCTATGTGAGCGCCTTTAAACCGCTAGTACACGACCCCAGCCTTGCAGAAATCTTTTGTTGCCACAAGCAAAACTCGGAGGCGCCGCACCTCCAGGGGCACCGTCAAAAATGACCTGCTTGGGGACAGTCTGCCTCCAACAAGGGTTAAAGGTTTCATGACCCAAACCATCAGTACGGGGACGGGGATTCCGCAGATTGTTGTCGACGGTTAAGCCGCCTGATGAGTCAGTCCAACTCCAACGAAACAAATCTTACTATCCTCAGTTCTTATTTTATTTTATTTTTTCAGTCCTTGCACTCCTCTGTGTTCTTTTCAAAACAAAGCAAACCTCTGAGGGTGGGGGGGGCTCACTAAGTAAGTGGTTCCCAATAGGAGGGCTCCATCTATGAGTGGGGAGCTGCACTTGGTGGAAAGCGGGCCCAGTGTCCCAGTATTGTACAGTTTCTGAAAATGTCAGAGCCGTCTGTATCGTATACTCTTTTTTTTTTTTTTTCTCAGAAAGAAAATTGACTGCGGGTGTAGAAGGGGTGCTGACATGAGCAGACACCCATTCTACAAACCCCGCTATTAGATGGCTCCGCTCCATTGGTGGGGAGTTGCACCTGCTGGAAACCGGGGCCAGCATCCCTTTACATCATGATTACAAATGAGCCATCAGCTGAGCCCCCTTATGGAGCAGGTTCCCAGTCCCCATATTTCTCCGGTGATCGGGCCGAGCACTGCTCCCCGGCCAGATCCGGCAAGAGGAAGTCGCTGAGTTCCTTGTGACCAATGCTTGAGGTAAATTGCTGATGATATCTAAAGAGTGTGGGGGGTGGCCATACCACCCCCCTATAAATCTGCTCCCCCTTTTTGGCCCCCCTTCTGTGTTCAACCCCCCTTGATCCCTCTCCCACATTCGAGTCTCCTGAGGAGATTGATAATTTGGTAATGATGTAAGTCCACTGAGGAGATCCAACCCTGGCCAGCAATGGGTAGCTGCTTTCTTCCGTGAAGGGAGCTGGGAGGCGAGTGGCGAGAGGGGGAGGGAGGGACAGGGAGGGGAAGGGATGGCAATGGAGCGGTTGCAGGCCAGGAGGGAGCAGAGAAAGGGGCCTGAGGAGGCAGGCTGAGAGAGAGGCAGCTGATAAGCAGTCAGGTGGGTAGCAAGGGAGATTGGGAATAGTGGTGTGGTGACGGGGTGTTGTGTTGGGGAGGCAGAAGTAGCAGGGGGTTTCGTTCGGGATAAGTACGAAGTTTGTTTAGCTGATACTCCACTCGGAAGTGCTCTTTTGGCAGGCGCTCCCACTGGCTCTCCGTTGTGAGAGGGTTGCCACCGCAGATTACGAAACTGATCGATACTCCACAGTAGAGCAAGGGGGCTGAGGAGGCAGGTTGAGAGAGAGGCAGCTCGTCAGCAGTCGGTTGGGTAGCAAGGGTGTTTGGAAATAGTGGTGTGGTGACTGGGTGCTGGGGAGGCAGCAGTAGCACGGGTTTCGTTCGGGATAAGTACGGAGTTTGTTGGTTGATACTCCACATGGAAGTGCTCTTTTGGCAGCCACTCCCACTGGTGGCTCTCTGTTGTGAGCCAGGGTGGCCACTGCAGATTATGAAACTGATCGATGTTGCACAATCTTTGATTTTTGTCAGTCCATGTTGTACCGAGGTTGTCTAGCAGGCCTGTTCTCTTTTGCTGCATCTGATTCTTTTTCTAGCAAGGACTGAAGGTCCTTCCCAGCTTCCTGTGTTTAGGTGTGACAGTGTCCGTTGTCGTGGCAGTGGTGGCACGTGCCTGCATGAAGCTGTGGCTGCGTTGCTTTCTCTTAGAGGAGCAACGCATTCTCCAAGCGGCCAGCGTTGCCAGATGGGAGTACTTAAACAAATTGGACATAAAGGGTGACCATTGGCTCCCACCTGGGGGTAAGCCTCCTAGCAGGAGTGATTTCACTTCCCAGGGCAAATGCTCACCTGTCAGATAATGACAGGCTGCATCGCACCAGCGCCAGAGCTGGGCTACCATAGGCCTGTAGGCCCGGCGTAGGGCACTCTCACAGACAGTGCTCTAAAGTCACCCTTTCCTTGGGAGGAGTTTGGCCACAGTAGGAGCACAGTGGTGAAAGTATGCCTTTGTTTTCTAGTCTGTACTAGAAGTTAGCCAGTCTGGAGTGGGCAGGCATATGTGGATGATCTGCCACTGTAAAGCTCTGCAGTTGGTGGGTGTGATATGGAAGTAAGATGTCCACTAGAAAGACCGAAAATCCTCTCCCCCAATGGGGAAGTCACTTTCCATCTCCCGGGAATATTTCCCATGACCGGGGCACTTTCGTGGGCTGCCATATAGCCGTTCTTGATACTGTATTTCCAGAGGGATATTGTGTGAGATTCTCCACTCCTCCATTCCCATTCCGTTGGGTCGAATGGAAGTAGGTAGAGGGGCGTGGACAGTTCGTAGAGGAAGAAGCCCGCTTTTTCGTCTTCTATTACCCTTCTGATCAGGGAGGACCCACAGCACTGTAGATCACGGTCCTCCTCTTGCTGGAGAGCAGACCACCTCTCCCCTGGCAACTCTCGACAAAAGGCTTGCAGGAGAACTCTGTGTTGCAGAGTTTTCAACCTTATATTCAATCATTGGGAGATGCATGGGATCTCCAAGCACTACCGAGTTGGAGAGTCCCATTTGATGAGTGTAGGTCATTCCCTTAACGATCCTACCCAGGCTAGCAGGATGGCTTCTTGGGGCTCGTGCAGACCTTGAGCCATTTCCTTCAGGTGACCCAGATGTACTTTCAGTGCCTCTTTGGAGCACCAGATCCCTGCCTGTGAGTCCTAGAGGTCTTCCAGGTTGTATATGCCTTTTTTGACCCATCGGAGCAACCTAGATTTCCTGTGTAGGGACAATGGTGAGCCTGCGTGGTCCAATATCTGGGGGTGTCCGAATAGCGGCTGACGCCAGATTTCCTGCCATCTAACAGGCGTGGGTTTCTGGTGCGGGCCCCTTTCTCTCCACAGCCTTATCATTGCAGCCCACAGCAGGTCGACTTCGACTTGGAGATCCCTTTTTGCCAGGCCTGCAGGGCTGTTAACTAACACTGGCCGGGGGCAAGAGGGGATGGACCAACTGTTAGGTCAACCACTGTAGCAGGTGCACCGGTTCGGCTGGGTCGGAGGAGGGCGCCAGGTAGGCTATTTGGATGTGTACATATGTCGCCCGTGGGATATTGTTGCCCAGAAGAAGTCAAATCAAGAACTAAAACCACCAGTACTTGGGCGACTCCTTAGCGTTAACGCTACGCGATTTCCGCGGCCGGCGGGCCATCCATAAATCGAATCGACAGCCCGCGCTGCTTCGAGATTTGGGCGGCCGGCGCGGCGCGCAGTGCCCAAGTACTGGTGGTTTAAAGATTAGTGCCTTGATTTCTTCTTCCAGGTCAATTATTCCCAGGCCCCCTTTAGTTCTGGGCTCGACGATGGTATCCCAAGCCAACCGTCTTATGACGTGGTTGTCCCCATTGGTTGTTTTTCCATAGGTAGGCTGTTGTAGCTTGCCTTGTTGTTTGCGGCTCAGCTGCCAAAAAGCTACCTTGTAGCAATTCGATGCAAAGATAGCGTTGGTGATTGCAAGGGCTCTACCCACTACCGACGTTAGCTTGGCGTCCCAATAAGACATCCTCCGAATCACGAGATCCACGAGAGCATCTCCATGGTCGGGTGGGGGGCCAAGTGTTGTGATGTTGACCCCTAGCACCCATATTGCTGTTTCCTTACTTTTCCAGGTCACCCGGGGATCGGTGGGCGGGGGGCTGCCCTGCGGGTGCAGCTACCACCTTCCGTTTTGGTACCCCAGTTGCCCATCATATCTGCAGCGACTTCAAAGACGTAAATGGTGTGTGCCAAAGCCTGAAATCTTCCGTTGTTGGCTCTGAACAACACCTTAAGGTCATCTGCAAACAGTGAGGTCAGCAGGAGAAGGTGATCCGGGATTTCAGGCACCTATATCTTCTGAATGTTAGGGTTGGACCTGATGATCGCTGCTTGTGCTTCCATCACGAGGACAAACTTGAACAACATTGGGGCTATAGGGTCCCCTTGTCTCACCGATCTCTGAAGGCGGAACGGGAGCCTAGGTGACCATTCAACACTATGTTTGTCGAGGCATTCCTGTGAAGGATGTTAATCCATTTGCAGAAGAGAGGGCCAAAGTTCGTTTGTACAGTCAACATGGTCATAAGCCTTTCCAGATCGATGAACAATATGGCTGCTTCTGTCTCTCTTTGTCTTGCGTAGCGGATGGTTTCGTTGACTAGCAGGATGCTACCCTGAATGTTCCCGTGTGGCATAAACCCTGATTGGTGGCTTGCCTGTTAGGTGTGTTTGCCTATCATCTGCCCTCCCGCCTCCCCCATGCCCTCCAGCCTATTGTTTACCTCACTGCTTTTGCCTTTATGCTTTTCTCTTTTTCTTTTTCAAAACAGAACCTTCTGGTTCTGGCTCCTACCATTCTGGGGAGCGACAGTCCGGTTCCTAGTCCCCCGGCAAGTCAAAGATGAATACAAGCATGACACACACACACTCCTCTCCATTATGGTTGAGAGGCCCGAGTGGACGGCATTGATTACTTCCGTTCGGAAAGATGTACCACCCCTCACCCCTGCCTAAGTTAGCCTACTGGAGCTACTCCTTTTGTGTTTAGCTTGTGTGCAGAAGTTTCCACTAGCTGCTCCTCTCAGCTATGTTGCTGTCAGCTTTGCATGTCTGGCTAGAGCAGGCTGTGACTGTTGGTCTTTGCTGATGTTGGCTTCCCGGACTGTTCTGATCTGATTGCGCTTTTCTGCCATTTCTGTACCTTAAATCCGTTGTCTGTCCTAGCTAACTTCGTCCTCAGTCTGCTGTTTTAAACCACCAGTACCTACCGGTTGGGACGGCCGTTAACGAGGAAGCCGAATCGGCTGCCCCTCCAGTCTAAATTCATTCAAGGTCGGGGGGTACGAAAAATGCGGTAGGTGCTGGTGGTTTAACCTTTCAGACTAAAACCCCAAACCCTCTACAGTGTCACCCCCTGGGGGTTCTCCTTCGTCTAAATGATGCTCTACTGATCCCGTGGGACTTTGTCCTTCCTTTTACTCTTCTTCGCTGTCAGGTCATCGAGTTTACTTAGTAAGCGAAGGGATTCTGTTGGTTCTTGTTATTGTTTTCCAGGAGAATCCCCCCCAAAACTGTCCAAATCCCTACCCCCCCCCCCAACCCCTCCCCCCCCCCCACTGTTCTTTCCTCCTGTTCTGGCCCTCTGACATCGTTATCCCTTGAACCTAGGCCCTCTGCTCTTGTTTCCAAATTAATCTCCGCCTCCATGGTGTTGCCAAAGCCTCACCTGCTTTTACCCTGCTCTGCTCATCTCCATTCCACGTCTACTTGGCGCCCTATGTCTGGTTGATTGAGCCTTCTCCCCTTGTCCACCATGTCCATTTCAGTCCTTTTTCCTGTAGTTGTGCCTCTTCACCTTGGCCTTTCACATTATTGTTATAGGCCTCCCTTATCTGTGGGGCCATGTCCGGGGCAGTTTCCATTTTTTTGTGTGTTGCCCCCCATTGCGCTGTGATCTCAGTTCTTAGCAACATTCTCAGCTAAAACCTTGCTTCGTTTTGATGCCTTGGCTGTCCGTCGATTGTGACCTGGCATCTACCTTTCCTTTCCAAATCACCCACATCCCATATTGGCAAAACTTCTGGTAGCAGTTATATTCAAACTTCGTCCATGTATGCGACGTCCCGATTGCCAATAACACCGAAATGCCGTTGGTGGGGAATGGGTTCTCGCTCACTCTTTGCCACAATACCTTGACTTCTTGCCATACCTGTTCTGCCTTTGTGCAATTCAGCAGGCTTACTGTTTCCTGGATGCCTTCTTTGCCGACGAGACAAAGTTCCTTTTCCAGGCTTCTTTCCCCGGGCCGCCTCCTTTTATTGAGCCAGACATTCACTGGCAATGCTAGATATGTACATAGCCACTGCATGCTCCTGAGTCAGACTTTGCCCGGTCTTATTGCCCCCAGGCCTGTCCATGGCAATGCTTGTATTTGCCCAGGGGTGGTGCCCATCTGCTTTTGACATTTTTGCTGCAGCTGGTCGTCTGGCGCTTTGGAGCGTTTCCTTACTTTGTAGCCTATACGTGTAGTGTACTGCAGGATGTTCGTTCTCAATGCTGTTCTTCGCAATGTGCCCCGCTGGACTGCTGGTTCCATGCCCATTCCACTGGGTCCACTTCCAAATTGTCGACGGTAACTGTTGGGCAGTAGAGGATGAACTCGTCAGTTCCAAGTTTCAACCACTCTGACTATCCTAATCCTTGCTTTTTTAATTGAGATCGGCGTCCTCGCGTTTTTGAGCAGCAGGCTTGTTGTCGCCCCTGGATCGACAATGTCGTACATGTCCCTGTTTCGCCAGTTCTTTTCTGCTCCCGCTAGTCCCCATACTTGGAATGCCGTCGTTGCTTATGCCTCGCCCGCCCATGTCCACCCCGGCTCTCCCCTTGTCCACCCCGGGTCTTGCCGAAGAAGCTTTTGACCCATTCTTCTCGTACCGAGATCAGGACGTCGTTGACGTTTTCCAAAAGTTTGTGGCTCCCTTCCCACTCCCCTCCCCTCTTAACTCCCTTCCCGTTTCCCACCACACCTTCCACTCTCGTTCCACAGATGTTTCACTTGCCAGATTCCCCTGTGCTCCACCCAGTTTCCCCACCGAGTGTGTGTTGCTGTTAGTGTTCTTGGCTTCCCCTTTTCATCTGTCAGCCATTGGTTGCACAATCATGGCTGTCTCAACACCTCTTCTCTTGTCTCGTCTGTCAGCCATTGGTTGCAGAATCATGGTCGTAAACCTTTGCTGGAAAGATGTCCTCCCACAGTTTTATCAATTGTCGGCAGTAGTCTTGCTGGGCTGTCGGATCTCCCGGGGTTATTACTGTTCTTGGCCCAAGATTTACTCATTGACCCAGAACAGACCTGACATGTTATGTTGTGTTTCGTACTTCGCAATGCCCTTGATTGTTTCTGAAGCCAGCAGTACCCATGGCAGCCGATGATTGGTGACGAGTTTCAGTAGCTATTGTGTTTGCAGAGAGCCTTAATTTGAGTTTCCGGATCCATTATTCCCAATCCTCCTTTTCCTTTCGTCCTGATGACGTGANTGTTTGCAGAGAGCCTTAATTTGAGTTTCCGGATCCATTATTCCCAATCCTCCTTTTCCTTTCGTCCTGATGACGTGATGCAAGGCTACGTCTGTGATGCAGTTTTGCTTTGCTGGGTCTCCTGTCCAAAGGTAGGCCACCGCCCGCTGTCTGACTTTTGTTGTAATCTGTGTTTCTGGGGTCCATGATCGTCCATGTATTGGCCGCCTACCAAAACATTGAAAATATGGATGCGTCTAGGATTAGTGCCCTTTCGTACACCGCACACCAGTTTCCCATTTTGTTGAGCATTTTGGCCAGTATTTCTGGTGCCATTGAGTGGAAGGGGCCCTGCTTCCGTGACTGTGATACCCAGAAAGCGTAGGGGTTGTCCTGGGCTTGTCCATTGCATTCCTTCTGGAGTGGACGGCCACCATACTGTTGTTTTGGGCCAGTTAATGCACATTTCTGAGGCTATTTGAAAGCCTTGCATCGCGCGTCTAACGCTCTGATTAATACAAGCAAGTCATCGGCAAACAGTATAGCAGTTGGGATTGAGATGTTGTGGTCGTGCTGGTCCGGTTCTGCTAATAGCCTTTGAAAAGAGGGGCCCTTCCGCACGAAGGATGCTATAGCTTCCATTATGAATAGGAAGATAGGAACTGCCAGCCGATCCCCTGTTGTACTGAAGGAGACATTTTGTAATGCTGGCGACAGGTGGCCATTCACCTGGACTTAGCCATGAGCCTCATTGTACAGCACCCTAATCCACTTCCTAAATTTGGGGCCCGCTTCCATTTTTTCCATACATTGCTGAAGAAATCCCCAACTTACCTGATCGTATGCTTTTTCGAAGTTGAAAATTAGTATTGCTGCATTAATGCGCCTGTCCTTGATGTACCTCAATGATTGCGTTTGTGTCATCACATTGTCCAATATAAATCGCCCCGTTATGAATCTGGTTTGGTCTAGATGGAAGCAACTCCGTGTCACTCCTCTTAATCTGTTAGCTAATGTTTTTGCTATTACTTTATGAGTCATCGTGAGAAGTGTACGGTTTGTGATTAGGTTCCGCTCTGCTACCCTCGGAGCTTGGTATAGCTTCTCTTCCCTTTACTTTCTCCTTGCCGCTAACTGCCGTGCTGCCTTGGCAAAGGTCTATGATAGGGCTTTGAAACCACCAGTACCTAGCGGTTGTGTGGCTGCAGGGTCCTCCCCGCGACTTTCGGAGGCCCGCCCCACAATGTTGGCCGCGACTTTCGTGTGCCAAGCAGGTTTTGAGGACTGCTTGATTCATCGCCCGGGTTCCCAGAAGTGAGTTGTTGATTTTATAAGAGCTTCTCCCTCTGTCTATCTGTTTTTCCGTCGCTATGGCCAGAAAGATTGGTTTGTGGTCTAAACCGCTGCTGAACGGGAGGTCCTCTATCCTTACCGAGTGCATGATTCCCACCACGCTCTGTGCGATATTAAGAAGTCGTCAATTCGCGAGGCCGATATATATGCTGGCTGCGATTCTTTTTTTGGTAGGTGAACTGCTTGTTCTCTGGGTACACAAGTCGATAAGGGTCTATTAGTCCCCTTTCAATCATGAGATTGTGTACGGGTACTTCTTCCCCGTTTGTTCCCTCATTCCTCTGCTGGCTCCCTGTCATTCTGTCCTTTGTTGGGTCCACACTCACGTTCCAGTCTCCTGCTTCGATGGTATGTTTGCTGTCCACACACTTCTCCCTTAGCACGTCCATCATCTGCACTCTTTGCTGCAGCCCGTTCGGACTGTAGAGGTTTACTGTTCTGTATTGCTCTTCCTGGTACTGGAAGTCAAGGTTTACCCAGCGTCCCCCTTCCCTGTCCGTTTCGTTGCCCCGAAACGTTGCCCTCCGGGGTAATTTTGTCTGTTGCCTTAGACCGTAGGGTGACTGTGCCAGAGGAGTGCGGTCTGTCTGTGTATGCCCAGTACAACCCAGCATAATTTAGTTTAAAAAAATTATTTCATTTTCTGGTGATCCCCTGAATCTGTTAAGTGTGTCTCTTGAAGGCACATAGATGGAGAGCAAGAGGACGAAAGAGAGGACGAAGCAGAAGCAGGGCAGGTAGAGGAAGGAGGCGAAGAAGGCAGCGAGGATCTCGGAGCCAGGGCATGACCCAACGATGACTGAAACGCCTGTAACGCCGATACATGTCGGGTTAGACGCCTAGCCTCACTGTTGTGCGCCTAGGGGTGAGCTTTTCCATGCAGGTGCCTCAGGTGGATTGGGGTCAAACTACCTTAGGTACTGCGTCATGTTGGACCAGCTCACACACACACCACATCATTGTATAGGGACGCTGGACCCGATTTCCAGCAGGTGCAGCTCCCCACCAATAGATGGAGCCTTCGACGCCGGGTGCCTACTTACCGGGGATGCTCTTATCACCTCGCTAAGTAGGTTTCCCATATAAGAAGTTAAAAAAAAAAAAAAAAAAAAAAAAATGTTGGACCGCTTAACCAGGTTGTCTAACGCTGAGTCCATTGATGTTCCAGGAGACTATCGTCAGTTTCTGCTTGGTTTTCTGTTGTTGTTTTTTTTGTGTTCTTCTGCACTTAGTCTGTCACTCCGATACTGCCTCCAGCAATGAAATATGTAATAAACTTTACTACATAATTGTACTTGTGTATTGCATATTAATAAATTTGATATATAATCAATCCACTTCTATGTTATTCTATTCATGTTTATTCTATGATTCTTGTTTAGATAGAATGAGACGATTTTGCTGTCTTATTAAATTAATCTTTTCGTATACGAGGCGGCGGCCGTTTAGGTCTGTGTGGGAAATCTAAGATCCCTCCATTCGCAGGCTGATGGTAGTAGTCATGATTTCCATGTTCTTCTCCAAGTACTCTGGGGTCCAGGAGAAAACCTCGTAGTTGACTACCAGCGCTGCACTCTGCGCCAACCCCTCCCGGCAGAACTTCAACCACTTCCCATGGCAGCCATACCAATCCCTCGGTCAAAGTTGCCTCCTCTGTCAAGTGTAGCAGGATGGGCCTGTAGCCACCTGAGCACCTTTCGCGTGTCTAGTCCTCCCACTCCTCCCTTGCCTCCTTAACTCCCCCCAACACCTGGGCGTCGTTCGGCAAGTCCTGTGTGATAGCATTCTTCAGATCTGCGTGCGTGCACCAGTTTATCCGCCGCAGTTATCTGAGACAGAGTTTGATTTACTGCTACCTCCCAGTCTTTCTGGGCCATGTTCCAGCGATACGGCAAAATGACCTGCTTTCTGATGCCATTCCGTGCCTCCAATTTTGCTGCTGCTTCTATGTCCTTCTGTTTGCCCTCTGAAAACTTGATCAATGTGATGATGTTCTCCCCTAGCTCCCTGTTTTGGTCCTTGAGGACGTTCCCACTGCGCTTCCACTATCGCTGCCCATCTTTGCAATCCCAGCTTTTGGTCATCCTCTGTTTCCTCCTGTGTTGCCGCTTGGGACATCATGTCTTCTTTATTGGCTTCCCCCTCTGTTTCCGTCGATGCCGCTTTTCTTTTCCTTGTGCGCTTGTGCTGGTGTTGGTCTGCGTAGGTGGTGGGCCATTCGAACAACTTTGTGTAGCGGTCATCGTGAATCTCCAGGTCTGTCTTTGTGCGCTGGGCCTTGCAGTCGTACTGGAGGGCGTAGAACTCGTTTTCCTGTTGTTCCTCCTAAATCTCAAAACGATTCTCTGCGGTGAATGACTGCTCCTTTGCCCATTGCCTGTTTGAGGTTCCTCAGGCGCTTGTGATGCGCCAGGCGCACCTCGCATCCTATCTTCCTCCTCCTTTCCAAGTACTGCACCCATCTTGCCCACCATTCCACTGTGTCCCGGTCTTCCTACACTCGTCCTCCTGATCCTCACCGTCTTCGTCCTGCCCCTTGTCCTCCCAATCCTCATCCCCTGATTCTCCTGATATCCACATAGGGTCCTCGGGTTTCCATGTTGACCTACCATTCACGTCCAACATCGGATCCTCGCTGCTGCCCCTTGCTGTGTTTGAGTTATTTGCCTTCTGCTCTCCGCTGGTTCCGGGTATCCCTCTTTCTACCCCCTGCATGGATTCTCCTTCATCTAACTCTGTTTCTTTCCCCTTCCTTCCTTTGTTGCTGCCCGACGTTCGGCTTGCTTGGGTCCTTATGCTCGTCCGTTCCGTGTCTGAACTTTCGTCTTCTATTTGCTTCCTCTTGTGTGATGAGGACTCACTCTCTTTCTCCTTTGAGCTCTCTTCGCGTTCCATGTTGACCCCTTGCTGTTCCTCATGGCTCTCCTACCCTGTAGCCTGCCTTGCATTCAGGTTCTCCAATAATGCGTTTTCTGCCCTTTGTCCCACTTTGTGCAGTTCAGCCATGGTTTTCATCCTCTGCTGCCCGTCCTCACCATGCGCTCATCTATCACGGGGCGTGCTAGAAATCCCGTGTCCCTGTCATCCATCCTTTTTTGCGCCCACTTCTCACCATCTGCTGTCATACGGGGGGGTTAGATGTCCGGCTTCACTTCAGGTTGCCCCTGCATAACCCACACCCACCAGGGATTTTCCACGATATCATTGAAAATCCATCCCCTGTATTGAGCGGCGTTTATGTACCACACTCCGGGTTTGTTGTCACATTCGACGAGCATGGATTGCCTCACAGCACGAATTTGTGTGCGCCTTCCTCCGATTGTGTGCAGTGTGCCCCCAGGTGACCTCTTCCTCTACACTTAAAGCAGAAGGATGCTCTGACAGATTGTTGAATTGGACCCAAAAATGGTTTCTACGCATCGTCTGTCTGCCTACGCTGGACGAGGTGGTTTCCATGCCTGGAGGGTGACCACCGACCCCTTACACTTTAATGATCCCATTGACACCAGAAACCCTGCATCGTCCGGGTCCACGCAGAGAATCATGACCGTGTACTTACCCCACTTGTGATAGGATACGTTAGGTTCCGTACCCGGGATTTCCTCCAATGCTCTCAATTTGTCCATTACCCATCGTCGTTTCTCATTTAGCGACAGATCCCGATTCTTGCCCGTGAAGTTAAACAACACTGTGTTTTTGAAAAAATGGAGGGATTTAACACATGGTAACCGTCCAGACGTCCGGACTGGGTTCCAGACAGTCCAGTGTCCGGTGTCCGGTCCTTATGTCCGGATGGAGGCCCCTGGGGCAAAAAAAAAAAAAAAAAAGGGAGCGGCCCAGGACGTTTATCGGGTCCTGGCAGCCCCTCGAAAAATAACGGGGTGATTTTTCAGTATCGTTTCGCCCCACCGGACAGGGCCTACTGATCCGGACACAAGACACTGCAGGTTTTTGGGGTGGCGGGTTTCACACAGGCCCGAGCAATTTCAAATCCGCCGTTTCGACGTGGCGCCCGCCGCTGCTGCCCGGTGGGTGAAACGCGCGAGAGAGAGAGAGAGAGAGAGAGAGCACTGACAATGCTGCCAGTCTGAAGACTCTGACGTTCTGAATTGAACTGCAACGTTTGAACCAGTTCGACTTCTTTCCCGATCACATTCCCGGGAAGTCAAACCATTTTGCGGATGCTCTTTCACGGCATCCGGATCACTGCACCGCGGTCTACTCAACCTTCGAGATAGGGGATGACCTGCAGGACAGTTTCATCCGCAGCTATCAAGCCGACTCCGGATTTCGCGACAAGTATGCAAATTGTTCCTCTCCCAATCCAACGCCTTCGCACTATCGGATCCAAGAGGCATACTTGCTCGTTCACTCGCAGGGGAAGGATCTACTTTGTGTGCCGCAAGATTCACACTTGCGCGCGCGGCTTCTTGGCGAGTTCCACGACGCCCCCGCCACCGGACACTTTGGAGTCAATCGCACGATTGGCCGACTCCGCGAGCGCTTTTGGTGGCCCGGTCTTCTCGACGATGTCACGCGCTATTGCGAGTCATGCGAGGTCTGCCGACGTTGCACACCCCGCAATCATCGTCTGTACGGCGAACTACGACCATTACCGGTCCCCTTGTGCCGAAGGGAAGCGATTGCCACGGACATTACCAGGCCGTTCCCCAAGCACAAGACGGGTGTGGATGAAATTCTCACGGTGGTTGACCGACTCACCAAGTTTGCCATGTTCTTTCCTTGCCGCTATCACGCCAAGGCACCGGAGTTGGCCGAGGTTCTCTACGCCGGTTGGATTCGAACCAAGGGTTACCCCAAGGAAATCGTCTGTGACCGCGACACTCGGTTCATGTCCGATTTTTGGTTGGCGCTCATCAAACGATGGGGCTCATCCCTCAAGCCGAGTTCGGCTCTCCACTCCCAAACTGATGGCCAAACGGAGAGGGCACATCAGACCGCACAGGTCCTTCGCACTCTCATCCGTCCCAACCAAAAGGATTGGGTCGAGCGGCTTCCGGATATCGAGTTGGCATACAACTCGTCCATCCATCCGGCTATCGGGACGTCGCCCTTTGAGTTCAAGCATGGCTCGCCTGTCAATTCCCCGTTGGACACAGTCATCCCACGGGCGGCTGAGAGCGACGACCATCTTCTCTTTATTCGTCAGATGCAGGAGCTTCTTGTCAAGGCACGCGACCAGATGTCAAAGACGCAACAACGTATGCGCCAACAGGCCAACCACCAACGTTTTCCTTGTTCGTTCAGCGCTGATGACCTCGTATGGGTTTTCGCTGCGGAATTCAGCCTCGAACAAGATATCTCTTGCAAGCTCCTTCCAAAATGGATGGGGCCCTGGCCGATCGTGGCAACCGCTGGGGACGCACCCGAAGGACCTTCATTTATCATTCAGATGCCCGCCCACTTGCCCGTCAACCCGGTCTTTCACTGTTCCAAGTTGGCTCTCTACACGCCAGCAGAACTTGACGACTTTCCCGGACGACGATCGCAAGACCCACCCTCGATGGACGGTTTTTAAGAGGCTGGCGACATCATATCCCAGCGACGTTACGTCAACAGGCTGACTGAATTCTTGGTCCATTTTGCATATTGCACCCATAGAGTTGACCGATGGTTGACCCGTGCGGAACTTCAAGCAACAGCTCCCGATGTCCTCGCACGCTACGAACGCAAGTTGCAAGGCAAGCCGGCATCTTCAGCTCCACGCCGCACCCGCGTCCAGATTCCACCTTCAGATCGTCAGCTTCGGCCTCGACCCGGCTTGACTTCATAAGGAGGGGGGGGTGTTGCATGCTGCCCCTGCACACGGGCCCCATTTGAGGGGCCCGACGGTTGCTGAGGGCCCCCAGGCCGCATACCATACAGCACGCGCCCTGGAGGCCCACGGCGGCCCTTCAGGCCCTAGGTAGCACACTAGTTAGATAGGTGTAGGTTTACTTACCGTTTTGTGTGTGTGTGCTGTATTACTTTGTCTGTTCAGGTGCCGTTTCGGACTTGCAGCCCCAAGGCCGAACCTTTGGACTGGGTACACCGGAGGCAGGCCTGAAACGAGGCCAGGCACATTTTGGCGCCAGACCGGTAGGTGCAGGCGTCGTTTCGGTCCTGCAAGGTCCCAAGGCGAMGCCTTGGGCTASGTGCACAGGTACCGGGCCATTGTTTGGCCAGCCGCATTTCTGGGCCTTGCTGCATCAGCAGCATGGTCTCGACGTCCGGTAGGGACCCAGACCAGCTGGGCCGGCCGTTTTCCTGAGGCCAGCATCAGGTAGGCCCAGCCCGCCCAGCGCTACAAATAGYTGGGCAATGGCTGGGCAAGGACAGTTCAAGTACCTCTTTTCTGGAGCGACAAGCTGCTGGTTGGAGGCAGCGTTATTTCTGCGCTAAGCTACGGAGTAGGGAGTAGTGGCGTAGGTAGTAGAGAGAGGCGAAGGCCTTACCTGCAATCGGCGAGCTTACCTGGCGCCATACCTGGGCTCCACGCGGTACCTGCACACGACGACGACCACAGTCAGTACGGTGACAGCTACCTGCAGGTGAGATAGCAAGGAGGACATCATCTTCTTCTTCCTCCTCCWYC
>BFEA01000274.1:1648630-1660571 GCA_003427395.1 Chara braunii
ACACTTAAGTGGCGGGCAAAGAGGCCGGTACCTAGCTATGGCCGCGACACCGAAGGTCGTGGCGGGGAAAACACTCAAGTGGCGGGGACAGAGGCAGGTACCTAGCTATGGCCGCGACACCGAAGGTCGTGGCGAGGAAATTGGCATTTCCAGAGGCCCAGTACTGTCAGGTAGGCAGGTACCAACCCAAATCTCAGTGCGTGTCGTAGCTGTACTCGACACAACACTAATCTAATCAACCCTTTGTCCTTCTCGGTCGAAGGGTATTACTACTGGTCATAATCATCACAATGCGCGTCATAACAACGCGCGCTCATACGCTCGAAATTTTCTCAACGATTTGCCCTGGCCTCAATGGCCGAGGAAATCGTTTCAAGTGTCACGCCAAAGCGTGCACACCCTCTCCATTCCGAACCGGCTCCGCCAGGGTAGCCGACGTCGTCGTTGTGTCAAATGCAAAAGTATGGCCAAATACCTTTGTAAGGGTATTTGGTCCGACAGTATTCCCAGACCCTATTAAGCGACGTCCCCGTCGCTAGGGACGTTTATCACAATCATCCATACAATTCCCCTTCATATCGTTTCCCATAATTAAATCAAATGATAAAATATGACATCATGATCGATAACATCACTGGACATATGATACAATACAAAACAATACATGTACGTCTCTCTCTCCTTCGAAGAGGAGGTAAGTCCCTTTCCCAAAATAAGGCGCATCTTTGATAAGTGGATAGCCAAATCGGATTCCCTGGAAGTGTGGTTCAGGATTGACGTCGTCACCTCACTTTTCATTATAACTGTCGGGATTCTATCCCGGGTCTCCCACATTACAAAATGAGGTGGGGATACTTGATCCGTACTACAGTACATGAAATAGTTAGGTATGGCAACGCGCCTTTCCTTTCCCCACACCCTTAGACTTTTGGCCAGGTCATCGTTGATTGTCTTCAGGGTCTCTTGTCCGCATGCGGACTTGACCTTTCAAACGCGGGTCCTAACCGAGACCTTGGATGTCCAACTTTCGATATTAATATCCAAAGTTGTCAACTGTCCTGCCCGAAGCCTAATACAGGAGGACGAGCAGTCTCCATCTTGACCCACCACAGGCCGGAGCTGCGGCCTACCGTGTTTGTTATATTAACGGTAGTCCCCGTATTGGTTGCACAATGACGGGTAAGTCCTATCATCAAAGACCACATTCGACCCCTCTGATAACTACCTGAGTTGATTCCTTCATCAGGGTGGTCACCCTTCAGGTCTCAACTCCAGGCCAAAATCAGAAGGTCCGCTGTCTGGTTATACTTGGTCAGCAGCCCACGCTGGGAGTAACATCCTAACGATGCATATTTTTCACCATAGGCTTGGTAATTAAGTCCCTCAGACTGACCTCCTGAAGTGGATGAACGATGTTCAAAAAAATATTTTAATCCTTGTCAGATTGCCACTTAGTGGATGAACAAGGACCATCGTCAGGCTGCCACTCAGGGATCGTGTCCTCCAAGTCTCGATCACAGCTCGGTCAAACACGCGTCTCGGGGATCTTTTCAAAATATACAAAAAAAAAATTGTTTTATGAAAAAAATGTTGGCTTCCACGTTACCATTGATGCAAAGATATCTCACAAGACATCGATATATTCGAGTGAGTTCCTCGTTTGGATCTCACAAACTTATCTCAGACTAACCTCATAGAGTAATGAGCGGCGACCTTTCAAGACATACCTTTGATGTCTTTGCAAGCAGGACACTTATCGTGCCTGCCTAAAAATAATAATTTCAAGATTCAAAAACTAAGTTTAGGTCACCGTCATACTGATTCCTGAGGCTTCGCCATCAATAATATTTTGCACGAATGTTCGCATAATACTCATATCTGAGCATTTAGCTAAGCTGCCCCAAAAGGATTAAACCTTTCGACGACAATTATCAAAACTCAGCCACACTTATTCATCCAGATCGATATCATCAACGAAGAAACATGTCATAAGCAACTCGTTACTGTACGCAGGGTTTTCCCCCTGTTTTCACGAACCTTTACAATACAAGTGTAAGTGACATTCTCCTGCCAAAAGAAGGAATATATCTTAAGATGGTATAAAAAATGTTTGAGACTGTAAGGAAAGTAAATCATAATTCATATAATATTAAAACAACCAGTCATACCAATTTAAACAAACAGCAAACTGATAACTTCGTTAACAATGAGAACAACTGTTACAATTGAGACTGCACAAGAACAATATCACAGTGAAGTTACAATGACAATGATAACGATGACATACAATATACTACTCCTTCAGGCTTAACAGGGGTATATTGTGCCGAGGGGTGGTGTAATCCGATTAAAGGATAACATCCCAGATCCCGAGCCCCGCTTTTAGGACTGAGCCTCACCATATCTCCCTCCGATTCCGATGTTGCGACCCCATCAGTCGACTACTAATAGAGTAGGACAACCTCACCTCCCATAACCAAGGTTAGTGAGACCTTGACTAAGAAGGTGAGATGACTCTGCTCGACACGCGGTTAGGTCACTACTTCCCTTGTGGCGAACAATAGTCGCCTTTTCTACAAGCAGCGTCTTGATACGATCACAACACCTTTCTCCTTTTCAACGGTAATGTAATCATCTCTCCTGTGCAAAAAAAAATGACAACACCCCACTATGGGCCAGGAACATTGTTCCGGCGTGAGTCTCACTACCGTCTACAGGACCTAACTATACCCTCTTCAAACCTCTCAGGCAAATGTATCAATCAACGTTGCAATCCCCCAAAGGAAAGGTTCTGCATGCTGACCTCTCTTGAGAGAATTTCTTCTCTGCAAGGGTTGGTCACTCCATTCACCTTTGGTCCCATGTCGAACGTGGATTTCATGCAGCCTTCCTACCCCTTTTAAGGAAAGCAATTCATAAACATATCTAAATAGATACAAGCAATCACCAAACAATTACCAAAACAATTCATACTTCACTCAACCAAGAACAAGACATACAATGACACGTCACTTGAACATATATCATTCATTCCCACATACATTCATACATACTCAGTCATACACACTTACCATAGTGAGAATAAATAGTTTTATCACTCTTTATATGAATTGAAGCTCGAGGAGTCGGGTTGTCCTAAAGTGAACACTCCCATACTCCGATTGTACTGAGTAACCAATCTATAACATTCCGAGTAGCTCCAAAAATAAGATAGATATAATTAAATTCTTCATGCAATGACTCCTAAAGCTAAGTCGTCATCGTACTCTATCATATACAATATCAAACAGACACCTACTTTCACGTAGATAACCTGACATTACGTCTACTGTACTATTTGTCCCTTAATGATTAGCTAGTCGCTAAGTGGTTAACTAACTTGTATCTCATGAACCTCTAAAGATTAAATTATACTTTTTAATAAGCAACCTCATCAATCAGATCCCATACCAGATTAGCATAATATTTTAATCAGATCTCTACTAAATAGTTGACCCCCTAGCTGTCAAGACAACTACGCACAATATCACTCACTTTATTATCTATCAATCCTTCAATATGACTATAATCGGGTTTCTAAGGCTACAATGTCACATATACCTCAAGCTTTGCTCGTTGAAAACATATGCTAAATGCTAAGATTCCTTTTGTACTTTGATAGGACCTAATATACAACCACTCACTATCGCTTCAATGCATATATCATACGGATGTTACACGATACAACCTCAAAAGTTAGGCAACCGTTGAGAGACCGAGTCTATTATTAGGACCTATATCACATAACTCCAAGAATCTGACGATCTGGTTAGACTACGTAAGCAATGACTAATAGAGTTAGTTTATTWACAGTCTCGTACTCAGACTATATGACAAATGACCTTGCAACGCATATAGTCCTCAAGTAGGTAGTCTAACACCTATATACTCTTCCAGGTCCTAAAATGCCTATTTGATACTTACACACGTTATTCAACTTCAAAAGGGATTTAACATTATACCTCACCTGTCAAAGGGCAAGATTGAGATACGACCCTGATAGTAAGACTATTCATGACGATCCTGTATTACGAATCGAGACTTGATGAGATTGCTAGGACCTGTAGACTTTACATTAAACAAGTTGTCTCATTGCCTGTACTATCGACACTAACTAAGGGTGTAGAGAGTTCTCTACCTTCTAAGGTGGTATGCAACGTATTTGAATAGATAGTTCAGCTGGATAAATAATGAACCTCTGACATAACCTTGCAACTTAGATATGACTACAGAGGTACAAACAAAGAAAGAAGTGCTAACCTCCCAACAACTTAAAATAAATATAGACAAAGTGCAGAGTAAGCTATCTAGCTATGACGATAAGAGACCTAGTATAAATATCTCCTTTATATCATCTACAATTCAGACTTTTTCAAAATGTATTACATTTACTAGTCGTTGTTTGCCTAGACTTCCAGTTGTCCTATGTCATAGTCTATTTTCTATGGACCTAGGTATATAGCCGAACCACCAGGCAATGTGACATCTGTTGACATCGCCGACGTGACCTCATTTTTTTTTTTTTTTTTCATGCGTGTAACATTCTAAGTGTCTATCGTATGGTAACTCAACTCACAGAGAGAAGGTTAACCGACCCCCCATTTTTCAGGTCCAAACCCTAATTTCAGTTTTGGTCCTGTTAGTCAGGAGCTGAAAATGAAGGTCCCCGTTAACCATTTGTGAACTCACATACCACAAGTTATATTAGTTTGTTTAAAGGTTGTCGTTTTGCCGTGATCATCGTTTTACCAAACCCGAGTTCGTTCACTGAGGACCTCGGCTGGAAAGCGAGATCCCCGGCAACGGCGCCACCTGTTGTCGTTGGCGGGGGACTTCACACCCAAGCAACAGTCTTAGGACATCTCCAACGATAGTTAAGGTATCAAGTCATCAACCATATACATCTAATGATAACTTTTCAATTTGCCTAAATTTCCTATTACCGAACCCGAGTGTCGTTCCACCAGGGACAGCGGTAGGTAATCGTTATCCCCGGCAACGATGCCACCTGTCGCGCGCGGCGGTCCCACACCCTGACGTAAAGTAGTTTTTGGTGTTGAACCTCACGGTCGTGTCACGCAGGAGTTTTATAGGAGTTTCAGCGAAAAGACCAACTCCGACCGTGCGTGCGTGGTATACCTCTCGCGACTCCCTACGACAGGTTAGGGATCCCGCGAGGTACAACATACCTCCACCCGCGGGAGCTGTCACCATTCCTTAGGTGGGCGTATCCCTGTTGAACTACCGACCCACGCGCGAAGACTTTTACATGCAATCGCAGAGGTAGGCCAGTCGAGGGTGTTTGCTCGATCGCCGTAGCATAGGCATACGCGCGGTTGAACGCCTAAGACTGACGCGTATATATGTCGGGCATCGGGGCGCAGATCTCCCGGACCGACTTACTAATCAGGTCGACTCGACTGACGTACGTTCGCTCATACTATGTTTTGCATATAAATAGTCTCCCTAGGTATGACTCATAGCTTATCCTATGTTGAAGCGGGACCCCTCTCGATACTTAAACTATCAGGGGTTGCTCATAAGAGACATAACCATCCTACCTAGTGATTAAGTCCAATCAATGTATCTCTCTATGAAAACCATTTAACCATAGCATACATACATGTGAAATGAGATAAGGCTGAGTAATTAGGCGAGGAGATGTCTTTCACATTTTACACAAACAGGGGCAAACATCAGAATGAACGAAGCTTTGACTTTTGAAAGAGAAACACTCAATAGGCTCTTGGCCTTTCAACAAACATCACAGATAAAAGTAGGTTCATGGCCTGTCAAAGAAGAATGATATGAATAAGGCTCTCGRCCTTTGCCAATTGTCCTAATCTATCAACATCAAAGGGGTAAAGTCGRAAACCCAAACCAAATGTACAAAGGTTACGAGTCGACGAAATGTCTRAGTCGAGRCTCAGGTAAGCATAAGCAAATGCGAGTTGAGTGAATAGCACGTGRTTGGTCGTCTCACTGACCTGCAGACAAGAGTCAATCACATTACACAATCCTTGCGAAGTCAACCATTCATTCACTTTCACACACATCACACTTACGCTTCCAAACCTTTTAACYAGACATTCCCCTTTCGACTTAGTCATTCAAGGACCTCTTTTGACCAAACASAGACCCTTTAGACAAATGACCCGAAACAGAAATGCCATTTAGTGCAAAGGTTGATGCAAAGTGTGGGTGTAGAGGGTGAGTGAAGGTTGAGTTGGATAACCAACCTTTTACCATATGGCAACAGCATGCAGTCTTGCATAGACTCATAATGAGTCTTCTTGAGTAAGATGACCTACATTCACACACAGGTCACAAGATCTCAACATCTCCCTCACTATCGCCCCACACGAAGTTCAGCGATGTGAACTTCAATTCTATTGGTGGACTAYAACATAGTCCGATCAAAAGTAAGTATGAAGTAAGAAGACTTCGACAAAARYCTTCATTTCATACTCACTCAAGCGTAGGATAACTCAGACATGAGTATCCCACCACTTGTTTTAGTCTAACTGGTTTAGACTTAAACAGACCATGGGATGACCCACACAGGAGCACCCCACTTATAGTCTGTCAACCTAACTATCTAAGATATGTATACACGTAAAGACGGATAATAGGATGTTCCTCACCCTGGAGCCTTATCCTGTCACCCGTCCTATATCCGTACATCAATCAATCTACACTCACACTGGCTCTAGGCCAGCGTGCGCAAACCCATGCAGTGGCTCTAACTAGGCATGGGGTTCACATGCACATGTCTGATTGCGCTGACAATCAGATCAGAACAAACGACATGGATGTAGTAATCATATCAAATAATAATAATAATAATAATAATAATAATAATAATAATAAATAATAATAATAATAATAATAATAATAATAATAATAATAATAATAACAATAATGATAATAATAATGCATGGAGTAGGCATAAGCGTGATATACAGAAGACAAAATATCAATCAATCATGCAAAAGTCCAGATGGTCAGGTAATGCGTAGAGAGTTGAGATGCATCAACATTCCATTCAAATGAAAGCATTACAATGAGGTAATGAGTTACCGTTCAATCCGTAGGCCACACCCACACAATATCTAAGTCGCCCCTCCCTGTCTGTCGACCAGTACCTGGTCTATACTACCTGTCCCTCCTATCATATAAAACGGTTTTCACCTTCGCAGTCAGACATACAGATCCCAAGGTTCGATCCCTAGATCCCAGTTACATGTTTATAGTACCTTGCAGGTTTGATCCCATGACCTGCGCCGTAGGTGTCCTTTGCAGTTGTTGTAGGTCCGCGTAGGAGTCAGGTCTTGAACTGTGTACCTGTCGTGTAGGGTCAAGGTTGCAGGACTGAGTCCCCATGCAGTCAGCGGTACAGTCCAGACGGTCTAAGTCCAGTCCAGCAAGCATCACGAAGGACTGTGTGCACCGTGCCCCGTATCAGTGTACATCTGTGTGAGACAGTGCAAGTCGCACACCGTAAAGACGCAGACTAGAACAAGAACCAACCTCTCCTACATAGTGCAGGATAGCACAGCGAAAGACCAAAGTACCAATGATCAGACCAATCAAATGTTCGTAATGCAGACCATGCATACATCATCAGCACCTGAGTCGCAAGGTGTGAAGTCTGTCCGCATGCATGTAAGTGAGAAGAAAGCAAGTCGGATTTGCAGGAAATATAATAATAATAATAATAATAATAATAATAATAATAATAATAATAATAATAATAACAATAATAATAATAATAAAAACAATAATGATAATAATAATGCATGGAGTAGGCATAAGCGTGATATACAGAAGACAAAATATCAATCAATCATGCAAAAGTCAAGATGGTCAGGTAATGCATAGAGAGCTGAGATGCATCAAAATTCCATTCAAATGAAAGCATTACAATGAGGTAATGAGTTACTGTTCAATCCGTCGGCCACACCCACACAATATCTAAGTCGCTCCTTCCTGTATGCCGACCACTACCTGGTCTACACTACCTGTCCCTCCTATCATATAAAACGGTTTTCACCCTCGCAGTCACACATGCAGATCCCAAGGTTCGATCCCTAGATCCCAATTACATGTCTATAGTACCTTGCAGGTTTGATCCCATGACCTGCGCCGTAGGTGTCCATTGCAGTTGTTGTAGGTCCTCGTAGGAGTCAGGTCTTGAACTGTGTACCTGTCGTGAAGGGCCAAGGTTGCAGCAGTGAGTCCCCATGCAGTCAGCGGTACAGTCCAGACGGTCTCTGTCCAGTCAAACAAGTATCACGAAGGACTGTGTGCACCGTGCCCCGTATCAGTGTACATCTGTGTGAGACAGTGCAAGTCGCATACCGTAAAGGCGCAAACTAGAACAAGAACCAACCTCTCCTACATAGTGCAGGATAGCGCAGCAAAAGACCAAAGTACCAATGATCAGACCAATCAAATGTTCGTAATGCAGACCATGCATATATCATCAGCACCTGAGTCGCAGGGTGTGAAGTCTGTCCGCATGCATGTAAGTGTGAAGAAAGCAAGTCGGATTTGCAGGAATAATAATAATAATAATAATAATAATAATAATAATAATAATAATAATAATAATAATAAAACGGATTTCACCATTTGTAGTAGCTGATGCAGATCCCCGGGCTCGATTCCTAGACCTCACCCTACCCATGTACAACATCTGTGTAGTCCCCGAGAGTTGAACCTGTAACCTGTGTATTCATACACAGTTGGTAGGTCTGTAATAGGTCAACAGGCAGCAGGGGTTACATCTGTAGATCTATAGAGTAGAGGTCTTAGCGAGTTCCAGAAGTCTAGTTGTAGTCCTTCTCGAAGCCTTCTCGAAGGTCTGCAATTGGGCAAGTGGTCAAGTGGTGAGTCAAGTGGTGGACTAAACTGCAGTGCAATTGCGCAGGTTAGCAGTGAGTCCACAGTCAGTCAGCGGTAAGGTCTGCTCAGATCCCGTCTGGTCCAGCAAGTACCATGGGGCTGTGAGCACCATAGCCGATGGCAAGAGGGCAAGAGGTAGAAGTCTACCCTGCTGAGTCAACAGTCCAAGTCCCCAGTCGGTCCAGCAAGCACCGCATGGGACTGTGTGCTCGGGCCAGGGAAATGGGCCAGACCAACGACCTGCAAAAGTATAAATCAAGAGGCAGCACCTCCGTCATTCATTCATTCATGCGGAAGCCCTGCGGAAGCGTTGCTACAGCGAGCTGTGCTTCGGTGGTCTGCAGGTTGTCCGAAGTCAGAGTGGGCTGAGAGGAGCTTAGCCATAGTAGTAGTAGCGAGTGATTGTAGCCGCCATAAGTTAGTGACGGCTTATTAGTATATATGTGTATATGTGACATACTACGTCACCCTGACTGTGTGTTTTCACTGTGTGCACTCTGTTCCATCGTGCACCGTGTGCCTGCGCACTGCGTTTCACTGTGTGTTTTCACTGTCACAGTATCTGTGTCTGTTTCCACGGTGTCTTGTTGTGTGAGTGTCTGTGTCACAGTCCATGTCACCGTGTATGTCACCATGTGACTGTATGCATGTGTGTCAATGTGACTGTGTGACTGTGCACTGTGTGGTTGTGTCACAGTATCCGTATCACTAAGTTTTCTGTATCTGAGTGACAGTCACCATGCACATGTGTGTGACTGTGCACTGCGCTACTGTGCACTGTATGTGTACCCCAGTCTCACCCCGTGTGTGTGTAATTCTTACTGCGCGCGTGCGGGGTATCCAAGGTGATCCGGCGTATGCCATATCTTTCAGCATTGGACAGTTAAAACTGAACCCGTACCCGGGTTAAACATGCACCTGTCGAACAGAGGGTTGTTTGGGCGCTGAGTTGCCATAGCCAGTTAAAACTGAAGCCGTACCCGAGTTTCTGCATCTTTGAGCATTGGACAGGTGCATGTTGCCAGTTTGTTGTACTGCTGTTCACATGCATGAAAAGTGTGAATGAACGGGAGTATGATTTTTAATAATAATAATAATAATAATAATAATAATAATAATAATAATAATAATAATAATAATAATAAAATAATAATAATAATAGATAATAATAAAGGAAGATGAACAATGGCGAACTTCAACAATCAAACAGCATCATATACTTAAGACCAGATATTCGTGATCTCGAACCAACAGCAGAATTGCATCACTTGTCCTACCAAATACGAGCACAACAAAAACCCATAACTGACAATGCTCGAATAGCCTCATCTTCATCATGGACGAAAAACCCATGTTGATATCCTACCAGGCGCTCGGCGCCCATACTACAGATGGCAAGTCCTATCTAGCCTATACTACAATGTCGCTCATCATGTCAACAGCTTCACCGAAGTACGGTCAGATATCGGCCAATGCCGATCTGTTGCAGCTCTGTTTAGACACGGGCAATCATGATCTCTCACTAATAATTATAATAAATAATGACAATAATAATAATAATAATAATAATAATAATAATAATAATAATAATAATTATAATATAATAACAATAATAATAATAATAATAATAATAATAATAATAATAATAATAACAAAAAACAACAAAATGCAAGAAAGAAAGAAAATGAACAATTTCAGTTAATCAAAACAGCATTACATACATGTGACCAGATAGTCATGACCTCGAACAAAAGCAGAATTGCATTACAAGAGCACACCAAAAACTCATATTTGACGATGTTGGAATAGTCCTATCACTACCAACGGAGAACCAATGTTGGTATCCTGTCTGGCGCTCGACGCCCAGACTACAGATGGCAGATTCTGTCTGCACTGGACAGATGAGCAACAACGAACTCCAAAACCAACAACATCAAATCCAAGTGACCAGACCCAGACTACGGTCTACAGTTGGCTGCAATACTACTACTACTACTACTACTACTACTACTACTACTACTACTACTACTACTAATAAAATAATAATGCAAGGAAAATGAGCGATAGCGAACTTCAGAAACCAACCAACATCATACACATGAGACCAGATATTCGTGACCTCGAACAAAGAGCAGAATTACATCACAAGTTTCAYCAAATAAGAGCACACCAAACGCTCATAATTGACAATGCTGGACTAGTCTCACCATCATCATTAACTAAGAACAAATGTTGATATCCTATCTGGCGCTCAACGCCCAAACTACAGATGGCAGATCCTATCTAGCCTATCTACAATGCCGCTGATGACGTCAACAGATCCCCGAAGTACGAGCAGATCTCGGCCAATGCCGTTCGCATCAAGCACCGGGTATGTCTCTCGTTTCCCTCACAACCTCGTTCCGCACATGCTGATGCCGAGTGTACCCAGGAACTACCGTGCATCTAATAATAATAATAATAATAATAATAATAATAATAATAATAATAATAATAATAATAATAATAATAATAATAATAATAATAATGAGAAAAATGAGCAATAGAACTTCAACAATCAGACAGCATCACAAACATAAGACCAGATAGTCGTGACCTCGGACCAACTGCAACATTTCATCACGAGATTCACCAACTACAAACACACCAAGAGTTCATAGTTGACAATGTTGAAATAGTCCCATCATCGTCAGCGAAGAACCAATGTTGGCATTCTACTTGGCGCTGGCGCCCAGACTACAGATGGCGGATCCTATCTAGTCTAGACTATAAAGTTGTTGTAGACGTCAACAGCTTCCCAAGTACGAGCAGATCTCGGCCAATGCCCGTTCGCCTCACGCACCAGGTATGTTTCTCGTATCACTCACACCCTCGATCCGCAACACAGATGTAGCGTGTACCCATCTCTCTCTCTCTCTCTCTCTCTCTCTCTCTCTCTCTCTCTCTCACACACACACACACACACACACACACACACACACACACACACACACAC
>BFEA01000274.1:1661471-1678362 GCA_003427395.1 Chara braunii
TCTCTCTCTCTCTCTCTCACACACACACACACACACACACACACACACACACACACACACACACACACACACACACACACACACACACATGTAGAGTAGTGAATACTTCGGTGTTTCAGCGGGAGGTTCAACCGATTTTGCTCATCCTTTCGATGGAGGCTGCTCAAAGCCAGCCGCGGCATCGGCGACTTACCCGGCGCCCTCAACGGATCGATCAAGGTACTCTCTCTCTCTCTCTGTAGATCGCTGAGAGGCAATGTAGTGAGAGGGTGAGGGGAGATGGTGGACTTAGAGGAGGAAGGAGACAAACTCTCCCTCTCTCTCTCTCTCACACACACACACACACACACACACACACACACACACACACACACACACACACACACACAAGTGCACGGGTGGCCATCGTGCTGATGAGCCACGACGATGGCGTGACAGCAGGCGAGCCCGAGTGACGGTCTATATTTCCATGTTGCAGCTGGAGATTCAATCGATTTTGCTCAACGCATCATTGGAGGTGGCGCGAGGCTGTATCGAGGTAGTAGTATACACACACTCACTCACACCCCGACACACACACACATATAGTGAATATATCCCAGTTCTAGCAGTAGATTCATTCAATTTTACTTTTTTTTATTTATTGGTTTATTTATTTATTTTATTTCATTTCATTTATTCCTATTGATGGAGGTATCATGAGGTGAGCCGTGTGATCGCGGACTTACCTTTTACATTCTCCTGCTCCGCCGTTGTCGTCGTCGTCATCAGTCGTCTTCGGCGTCGTCAGTCCGTAATCGCCTGACCACATGGTCAGGTAAGTATTCTCCTCCTCCCTTCTCCTTCTCCTTCTTCCCCATCTCCTTCTCTTTCTCCTTCCTCCTTCTCTCTCCTTCTCATTCTTCTTCATTCTCTAAATGATAAGGTTCAATGAACCTTTTCCACAACACCCCCCCCGACGGCAAACTGTCGAGATCACCGCTATCCGGACACATCACCGGACCATTCAATCGTTAGGAGCGACGGAGGCGTGTGCGAAGGGACGGGATGCAATCATCGCGAGCCAATGACTCGCGCTTACTAGGCATTCCCTGTTCAAGATCGATAGTTACAACAATCTATCCCCGTCACGACGAACCTCCTCCCCTTCTCCTCTCTTCTTCTTCTTCTTCTTCTCCTTCTTCTTCTTCTTCTTCTTCTCCTTCTTCTTCTACTACTACTTCTATTCCTCTTGCTATCTCGTTCTAATCACTGTTGCGGGCGGCCACTTCTGCCCGCGCTCCCCTTTCACGCTCCCTCGCCTGCTTTCATCGCACACTCTCTCCTCTGCTCCCCGCAAGCCATCTCCAGTCAGTTGCGCCCCGTGCTCGTTCTTCCAGCCTCCGCGCACGCGCTCCTGCTGGTGCATTCTCCACTTGGCCTTCGCMACCTGCGCACTCTCCTTCTTCATCTCCCTCCCCCGCTCCTTCTACCGCGCGGTTCCTTCTCACCGCGCCCGCTCTCCAGACACTCGTGCGCGTTCCTGACTCCTTCTCGCGTAGTGGCTGGTCGTGACTTCGTTGGCTGCCTACGTGATTATGGAGTCAGGATCCACGTAGTACCGTGGTACTTGGTCAGTGAATCTGTCGAGAAACCTGCGACAAATTCCTAGAGCGAACTTATCTGAAAATTACGGRTAAAAGAAAAAAGAACATCAATAAAATAAAATAAAATAAAAAGAAGAGAATCTAATGATAAAGTAAATAAGGAAACAAAAAAAAATTGAAGAATCTAACTTCTAACCACCTGAACTCGCCAAGTGTCAAACCCCGTTTTCAACGGGGCAACTATAACTGAATCTGAACATGAGGTCGTGGGTTCGAGTCTCGGCCTACGGTAGTGGACCGGGGTCGAATTCGGGTTGCTTGTCAAAAAGAAGAGCTAACCTAGTGGTTGTCGGGTTTCGATTCATCAATCTACTGTATGCAATTCCGACCTGTTACCTACTGGCTAGCTCTTACCAGGATATGGTAAGGAGCTCCCTTCTTATAAGTAAAGTTCATTGGCCTGAGTGAGTGTGTGACCCGCAAGGGTACKTGTTTTGTTTGGGAGGCCCCGTAGGGGCGGGAGTTGCTTGTGGCTGCGACATTAAGGGTCGCGACGGGAAAAGACACTCAAGTGGCGGGCAAAGAGGCCGATACCTAGCTATGGCCGCGATACTGAAGGTCGTCGCGGGGAAAACACTCAAGTGGCGGGCAAAGAGGCCGGTATCTAGCTATGGCCGCGACACCGAAGGTCGTGGCGGGGAAAACACTCAAGTGGCGGGCACAGACGCCGGTACCTAGCTTTGGCCGCGACACCAAAGGTTGTGGCGGGGAAAACACTCAAGTGGCAGGTAGGTTGGTACTACACCAAGCAGAGATAGATGTGTCGGGTATTCGAGGCCGAACAAAAAAAGGACAAAATTGGCATTTCCAGAGGCCCAGTACCGTCAGGTAGGCAGGTAGGTACCAACCCAAATCTCAGTGCGTGTCGTAGTTGTACTCGACACAACACTAATCTAATCAGCCCTTCGTCCTTCTCGGTCGGAGGGTATTACTACTGGTCATAATCATCACAATGCGCGTCATAACAACGCGCGCTCATACGCTCGAAATTTTCTCAACGATTTGCCCCGGCCTCGATGGCCGAGGAAATCGTTTCAAGTGTCACGCCAAAAAGTGCACACCCTCTCCATTCCAGACCGGCTCCGCCAGGGTAGCCGATGTCGTCGTTGTGTCAAATGCAAAAGCATGGCCAAATACCTTTGTAAGGGTATTTGGTCCGACAACGCACTCGCCTCCCGCCCAAAAGGTTGTTGCAACGTGGCTAGCCTTTCGTTCACGAGGTTGCCGCCGCATGGATAGCATTCCATACTCACATTGTATTTCATGGGCGTCTGCCATCCGTGGTACGCACGACCAGCGGTGATCATCTTCGTCATGGACCTCCACCAGGTATCGCTATCGAAGCAAATATCCTTACAAGGGTATTTGCTCATGATTTTGCAATCGATAGAGTATCAATGCTGGTTACCGAGTCGAGGACGGTATTAAGTAAAAAGTGAGAATTTTTTTGGCGTGATGTCATGAAGCAAAACTTCTCGATCACTGAGACCGAGGTTTCCAGGTGGTTGTATGCAGTGATACGACGTGTACGAAAACATGTAAAAGTTAGTAAAAGACTAAAAGTTAAAAGTCTTCGGCTACGAGGGACGGAGGATTGGAAGAGAACAAGAAAAGGTTGTGCGAGATGCAGCTGCCACGATCTAAATCAGTCAAAGGCTCAGGCGGTAAGACAAAAATGAATCAGAACGAGTAGTCCGAGGACATCAGACCGACCGGTATGGGAAAGTTGGCAAGTCGTGCCGCTGTAAAATCTAAAGACGACTGGAAAATTAATATAACCCCGGCCATGAGACCAGGGCAGCCGAGAGAAACACACTGCCTACCATAGTAGGTAACAACAGTCGGTACCTTTGTCCTTACTATATGCCATGAGTAGGGTTGGGGCTCCAACTCCACCTCCCGTATGTAGAGAGGAAGTTGCCTTTTGGGCAACGACTTCCTGACCACGTGGCCACCCGAGCAACCGGTGCCTTCGTCCCTTTGTAGAGGGAGATACCGTTGCAAGTTCTAATATCGTCCGCATAAGGTCTAGACTCAGGCTACTTGACCTAGTACCCGCCTATCTACTGGTACTGAGCCTCTAAAAATGCCAACTTTTGTCTTCTTCTGCTCGACCTCGAGTACCCGACACATCTACCTATACTAGGTGTGGTACCGACCTACCTGCTACTTGAGTGTTTTTTTTTCGCGGCTCTTAAGTGTCGTGGGCCTTTTTCCCCGCCACTTGGATGTTTTCCCCGCCACGACCCACAATGTCACGGCTGCAGGTAAGCACTGGTCCTTCGGGCCTTCCAAGCAATCAAGTGCCCTTACGGGTCACACACATACTCAAGCTAACAAACGCTCAGATAGGCACGTAGACCAGCACACGCACGCACACAGAAAGAAAAGAAAGGGAAGAGACTCACCTGGTCGCCCGCTGGTCGTAGTTGCTGCAGTTGGGCGACCAACCCGAAATACTAAGCATCTTCAAACTGTGTTGAGCCAGAAAAGATAAAAATAAAAATAAATGATAAAAATAAAGGTAGACAATGTACATTTATTATTATTATTACTATTATTTTATTATTTTTTTTTATTTTTGTTGTTGTTGTATTACTATTACTATTACTATTGTCACCATTGATATATTATTATTATTATTATTATTATTATTATTATTATTAAAACGTGTTACTCGGCCCCGTTTTTGCTGCTTACCGTACTTACCATATATGAAGGTGGGGGCGTGTGGGATGTGTGATGTATCTGCCGACAGTGTCGTGAGGTTGGGTCCGTCATCCGCCCGACTTGTTGGAGTGCGCGTTTGTGTCTGCCGCTTTCCCCATGCTGTATGTTGCACTTCGAGACAGTTCATGTTGCGATGGGGTTCCACATCTGCTGTGTTTAGGTTTTGGGCTGCGAAGGCTATCGTCCTCTGTCTCTTGGGTTTCACATGCGTTCGGTTCTGTTGGTGTTGCCAGCGGCGACATGCGCATGTGGATCCAGGGGAGGGGTGTTCCTTTTGCGCCCACCTGCACAGTGGAAAACTTTTAGTCCATCTGAGCATGTAGTATGCGTGGTGCATTTGTTTCTCTCTCGACTCATGTTTTTCGATGTGCAGACGAGGCGGTGCACTTCGCTCTTGATGTGTTGGGTGGACGGTTGCATTCGGCTGGGGGTTAGAGCGGTCATTAGTTCCTTCTTGCACATCATTCTTAGGAGTATAGTGATCTCACGATCACAGAGAGCGAAGGTAGAAGCTGGAAGTAGGAAGGATAGTGGGCTGAAGAAGAAGATAGAGAGAGAAAGAGAGAGAGAAGGCACATACAAACATACATAAACGGACAAATATGAAAGACAGAGACAGACAGACAAGACATAGACAGTCAGACCGTCAGATACAGACAAAGAAACAGATAACCAAGCGCGGATAAACAAAATAGATAGATGGACGCATGGCAACCAAACAAACTGGCGGACACAGACAAACAAACAGACAGTCAAACAAAAACAGACAGTCAGACAAGACAAAAACACGGATAGGAACAAACAAACACATACAGACAGCGACAGACAGACGGATGGACATGACATACAAACAGACAAACCAGACAGACAGACATACAAATAGACAGAGACACAACAGACAGGTGCGGCTCATGAAGAAGCGCACGCGGAGGTAGAAGAAGGAGAAAAAGAAGAAGAAGGAGAAGGAATTGGGGTGCACACAGTCCTGCATGGTACTTGCTGACTTGACAAAGTGCGACCGGGACTGGGTACCGCTGACAGGACTGGTAGGACTGCCCACTTGACCGCCTGCCTTCGGACTGCATCCTTGGACTCACTGAGGGTCTATTCCAAAGCTTTTGGAGGACTGCGTACTGGACACTTCGGAACTATAGCAGCTGGTACTCCTACCACTACGCAGACCTCTAATATTCAGACCTACGGTTCAAGCTCGCACCACAACTGATACTGTACATGGGTGAGGGCGAGGCCTAGGGATCGAGCCTGGGGATTGCATCTGCTACCGTAAAGGTGAAAACTGTTTCAACTATATCATTATCAGAGAAAAAGAGGGAGAGAGAAGAGACAAATACAAACAAATACAAACAGTCAAATAGACAGGCAGACACAAACAGACAGACTGACAAGCGCAAACAAACAGACAGACGCACGCACAGAGAGAGAAAGAGAGAAAGGTGAAAGTGGTAAAAGAAAGGGTACATACCTGATCTTGGCGGTGGTCTGTAAGGGTCGACATCTTCATGTGCTTCGGTTCTGCTGTTGACGTCAACTGCGTGCATTGTTAACTCGTAGGTTGCTAGTAATCTGTGTGATCTTAATCTAAACACTAAGTAGGAAGGAGGACTCGGCACACATATGTTAGTGATGACGACAACATACTCCTTGTGACAACCTGATGCTGTGTTTTAGTTCTCCATTGGTGTAGCATCGGTGCAGGACAATGTCGGACTTCCTAACTTTTAGAATGATCTTGCAAATCCAAAATCTGTTATTTCGCTGTTACGCAATGATCGTACATCACTATTTTTATCATTACTATTACTTTTATTATTATTACAAATATTATTTTTATTTGAAAAAATTTCGACTATTGAGATTTTAAATTTTAATCTCAGGGTCAAAAGGCCTAGGCCAAAGGAAAGCAAGGTCGGTCAGACTCAGAGAAGTTACAAATAGGCGCCTTAGGAGTAAAGTCCAACAGGGACCCGGTGAACAGTCACATCCCGGAGGCAAGAGTCATAACCCGGAGTCGAATGTCATGTTTTACAAGTAAAGAGTCATGACTCCTAGGCACAAGCAACAATATACCAATGAAAATCTAGGAAAGGTACTGGACCCTCATCGAAGGATATGAGCCTGGGTGCGCGCAGGCACTGAGTTGTGCGGGTCGCAGCCGGATAGCGGAACGCTAGCGGGCTATGGTTGGGCATGCAGGGCAGCGAGCATGCGCCCACGCAGCCTTGCAAGACAGGCATGACAGCAAGCACATGGTCCTAAAAGCAGGCATGCAGGACAACGGGCGGTTTACTGAGCCCAGGGTTGTGTGGCGAAGGCAAAGGGGATTAAAAAGAAGGGGGATACCAGGAAAGCAGGAGTAGGAAGAGTGAAAAGGAGGGAGTTGAAAAAAGGAAGAAAGAAGGGAAGAAGGAAAGAGAAGGAGAAGGGTAAAAGAAGAAAGTGACAGGATACTACCTTTTTTACTATTATTATTATTATTATTATTTTTATTATTATTTATGCTATCATGATGATTATTATTATTACTATTATTGTTATTATTATTATTATTATTATTATTATTATTATTATTATTTATTTTTGTTATTGCTATTTATTTTTGTTATTGCTATTATTGAACATCATAGACCAGAGATGAAGAGAATGCTGGGCATTGGAGAGGAGAGAGACATTGTCACTGTGTGATGGTGCCTACCTCTTCCATCCTCCTCCATTCTTATCTTGTTTATTCTTCTCGGGCACCTATCCTTTTGACTAAAAGTGTTTGTTTATGTTTTTTTCCCATTGAGATAATCCTGATTCTTGCTAATTCTAAGGGTCAGATAATCAATTGAATAGTCTAGATAAGACCGATAAACAGGGCGATTGAGGGAGCTCTGCCAAAGTTCAGGAGGAACTCTGGAGGCAAGGAACCATGAGGTACGCGTGACCTATCCCTTTCCTGTATACCCTTGCAAGTTACAGCCATCTATTGGACTGCATGCATAACTGTATGACATATTGTTCATGTTTTCTTCACGACTAAGTGTATCAAATTGAAAAAGATTATATGAATGAAATAAGAATCCTGCCTGATGGAAGAAAATACCTTAAATTAACCAAGGGGGAACATAAATTGTTTGGAGTTAAAAAATAAGGTGGTGCGATGGAGGCTCATGTGTGAGTCGTTATACTACTTATGCATGCACTGACTCAACTAAAGGTTGACGATGATGTACTCATGCTTGAGCTACCTTACTATCTGTCGGATCGATTGTCGTCAAGAAGGGAGTGATGGTTCACATTTAGAAACGACTAAGAGAGACTCTTGCGCGGGTCACCGTGATAACCTACCGGACCAGTCTCCGAAGGCGGTAGAATACCCATATGTGGGTTTCACACTTGTCATCTAAGACTTGGACGATTAACGCGATCACAAGGTGGCAAGCTACTCCTATGTGTGTTACCTTACCACCTTGATTACCTAGGGATTTGCTTGAGATTGAAAAGTGGAGGAATAATTATGTGAATCTATTCCAATGCCTACATGAATTAATGGGCTAGCAATGACATATACCAAACAATAGCGTACGGTAGGAGGGGTGAAGGCTTTTGTGAGAGTCATCGCGCCACTTGTCTGAAAACTACACATAATGTGATACTAATTTCATAAGCGAAAGGTTAGAACAACTTCGATAAAAGGTTGTCTTACTGATCGCCTACGAATTAGATAAGTAGTATGAAACTCATGTATGGGTCTTCCTAGTACTTGTTTGATATCCGACTAGCGAAAGTTAGAAAGAAGAAGGAGTGCGGAAGGTTAAGCAATAGTAGAACACTCATGTATGCTATTTGCTTTAAGTATGACTAATTATTTGATTAATTACTAACAAACTGTTCATCCAATACTAAACCAAAGGGATGTGGGTTTTGGGTACTAACTTCCCTTCTTATTAACGGTTCAGAAAGGTTCAGTCTTTACAATTACTCGAGGTGTAATAGGGGGCTCCTATGAGGGTCATCCTATTCACACACTTGAGTCTAAGACTGACTAACGATTTGCAAGAAGTAGACACATTGCTACTCTTTCTCTACCGACTTACTTACTCCCAGGCACTCCGATCACCAAGCAGGTAGTAGGAAGGCTTCAGTAGGAGAGATCGACTACTCATTACCCAAGGAAGTAGTAGGGGGACCCTTGTTAGGGTCAGCCAATTACTTACTTGATTCTGTACTGCTGCATGTGAACTGTTACAATGAGGTAATCTATCCAAATATTTCCAATATCATCAGATGCATTAATTACTTCCCTGCAGCAGGGAAAGATTAACCTCGTGCCCTTGAAGTATTGTCCTACCTCTAAAACCATCAGCATCGATCACCCAAAAACTTGCAAGAAGGGGAAAAAAAAACTTAAAACCCTCAGCAACCTACATCCTCTTTGGGGGCGATCGACAACCCTTCATGATTAGAGATTGAGGGCCGGTCAGCTCTAATCAAAAGAGGGTGGTCATCTATCCTACTCCGACCCGACGGCCGACGGAGAAGAACAAATCACCGTGTAGAAACAACAGATAGAAGGGAGGGGGAATGGCAAAGTGATCTTTTAACCCCAAGCCCCATCTTGCCTGACACATCACTCCGCATATTCCCCCCCCCCCCACCACTTCGCCAATATTTTTGCCGTTATTGTTGTTGTTGCGATTACGACTGTTATCATTGTTGTTGTTGTTGTTGTTGTTGTTGTTGTTGTTGTTGTTGTTGTTGTTGTTGTTTTTAATCTCCAGGGTGTTGTAGAGGCCAGTTACTAGGCTCACATTGATCGCCGGAAGCTGTCAGCCATGATTGCCCTGCAGAGACAGGGCTACCTTCTCATCCCATTCTCACGTCAATACTCCTAGCGCATCCCCTATCCCTACTATCCTACCTCAGTGTGACCAGCACTCAGGACCATTACCCTACCATCGAGGGGAACTTGGACCGAACAGTAGTGACAGGCACCAGAGCTAGTGACCCAGCCCTGGTGGAAGCATAGTCGAACGAACCTCGTCGCACGGGAACTTCGAACACCAGGCCGGAGAAAATATAGACAAAGAGTGGTGAGAGAAAGATATTTAGATGAGAAAGAGGAGATGGAAGCGGAGGGAAATAAGGAGGAGAGAACAAAGCCGGGGAAGATGACGATTACACCCAGCGCCCAACACCCAAGAGAAGAAGATGATAAATTAAATGAGAAGTAAAACTAAGATGTTAAGAAAAAAGTGTACAATGTCCACGACATAGTTGATGATGACTAACAACTCTCTCCAATGATGATGAAGATGATCGCAACCTGCAAGAAACAAGACAGACAAGAAGACAATACAATGCTCGGATAGACAGTAGCGTCGTTGATGAAGACCTCCAAGCGCTCCCTAAAGACAAGCAACACCCCTCCTGATTAGTTCCCTGATGACGATGATGACGGTGGACAGCGCCCTGATGATGCAGACGAAAGGCTCCCTGATGGTCTTCCTACTCACACCCCTTCTTTAATATCCGCACTTCGGTAAACCAAGGGCTAACTCCACTGTACTCCACAGGTGTTGACGAAGCCAACACCTCCAAGGCCAAATGCCACGTNTAAGATGTTAAGAAAAAAGTGTAGAATGTCCACGACACAGTTGATGATGACTAACAGCTCCCTCCAATGCTGATGAGGATGATCGCAACCTACAAGAAACAAGACAGACAAGAAGACAATACAATGCCCGGATAGACAGTAGCGCCGTTGATGAAGACCTCCAAGCGCTCCCTAAAGACAAGCAACACCCCTCCTGATCAGTTCTATGATGACGATGATTCCGGTGGACAGCGCCCTGATGATGCAAACGAAAGGCTCCCTGATGGTCTTCCTACTCACACCCGTTCTTTAATATCCGCACTTCGGTAAACCAAGGGCTAACTCCACTGTACTCCACAGGTGTTGACGAAGCCAACACCTCCAAGGCCAAATGCCACGTGCGAAAACGCAGCTGCGGCAATGGAGTGTGAACGTGGGACTCATACAGATTCCACGAGTCTGATCTTCTGCCACGTCAACCCGTGGCGTGGCGCGATCAAGCGCCTCTGATCCCCCACGCGTACGCTAAGCGCCGAATGTGAAGAAGGAGTAACCAACACATTCGTTCTTCATCACCCAGGGTCTCTCTGGCGAACACACCATAACCACTGCTTGTGTCAAGCATTCACACAATGTCCATAGCCAGTGCACGCACTAGCCACCGCCGCCGCGTCAACCCCAGCTCTTGCACTGGCTCCAGCGCACTCGCCACAGGCAGCGCACGTGCCGGCTCCAGCGCTCGCACTCACACCATATCTAGCGCGCTCATTACAAGCAGCGACCGCACCAGTCACAACACTCGTGCAAGCCCTGAGGTCAGCAGTGTCAGCGCTAGCGTATGCGCCATCCTAGCAGGTATGCCATGCGGTGCAATTCTCACCCCAGAGTACTTCCTCCCAGCCCTATGGTTATGTATGTGTGAATGTCCGGTATTGTAGGTATGTGCCCGCAGGCTATCTGTATGTGTTTTTTGTAATCATTATGCGCGTGGACCCGTAGCAGACGCTACTCCCCACCATGGAGCATCTGCGAAGTGAATACCAGTGAGAGGTGCTCTTATCACCTCTACCAGTGTCCGTGTAAGCCATGTGTAGGTAGTATGTATAGGAGCCCTAGAAACACCTTGCCTCAACGCAGCGGAGGGGCGACCCTATGCGCCCTTAATCTGCTGCCAACGAATAGACAGCCCTCCTCCAGAAGCCCGATCATCGGCTGAGGCTCCTCCCCCCCCAAAGGACCCCATGCCAACTTGCTCTATCCTCAGTAGAGACTGTCTCCCACCTATCAGCAGAATCCGGTGTCGTACCAAATACCCTTACAAGGGTATTTGGCGTGTCTTCTGCAAGTCGCACTAGTGCAACCTCGTCCGTCTGACGGCGCGCGCGCGGGAGGAAGCCTTGGTCCTCGACTGGGCGAGCGGTGAGTGCGGGGTACAGACGGCAAGGCGTGACCATGCGCGGCCTGGGTATGTGTGGCGTCGCGGGCAAGAGGGGCGCGCGACCCCTCGTCCCATTACCCCTTTGTGTTCCCCCACGTCTATTTTTATTCATTATTCTGTTTATTATTAGTGTTTTTTGTCACGCCCGCATTTGCTGGTAACCGGTTCTGAGGCCGACGCCGGGTACGGTGGCCGATATGGCAGCCGGAGACTTTGGGTAGGCCCATCGAGACTCCGGCGTGATTGGGGCCTTGACAAAATCTGACCCGCGTCGGAACACGGGCCAAAAAGTTCAACGTGCATGCGGGACGGTGGGGGCCGGGTCCGTGAGGAGGAAGAAACCAAGGTGGTGAGGCTGCCTGTGGGTGCAGTCCGCATTTGCTGTGAGAGGTTGAGGCCCGAGGAATGGGGAACCGTGCCCTTGGCGTAGCGGGTCTCAAGAGTTGGGCACCTGTAGGAGGCTGCTGCATTACAGACTGTGCGGCAAGTCGTCCCGGCTGCCGTTGCATGGAACTTGCCCCCACCTCAATTTTTGAGGTTCTGGTCGCCCCGACAAAATTTCTGTATCCTCCGTCTTGAATCTCAGACCAGGGAGTGCGACGTGCATGTGACCCAGTGAGTGACTGGCCCACGGGACGGAAGAAACCTGAGTGGGAACCCTCCGCAGGGGCACCGTCCGCCAATCATGGTCTGCTGTGAGAGGTTTGAGTATGAGCAGGCTTACTAAGGCCCAACAGATGGTGACTGATGCCTTAGCAGGGACGGGGCGGAAGGCACTACAGGGCGAGGGCTGCAACAGTACAACCCCCCACTTCGGTCTTCAATGTTCTCATTTGAATATTTGCTACTACCACCAAGATCTGCACCAGGCCATGCTCCACCCAGGCTCACACTGTTTGGTTCAGCAGTGGGCTTGAGCACTTCCATGCGCTGCAGCATCGTAGCCACTGCGGCAGCCAAGCATATGCTGCACTTTGCAGCACCGCCCGAGGTCGATTTATATGGGAGGTAAGTTGTTTCTCATTCCTTAGTGGAAATCAACTTCCAAGATCATCTTCCCGCCATAGATATGAAAGCCATCACTGCGGTGCCTGGGTTAGTGTGCATATTAGGGCAGATGGAAGTAGGAGCTAGCATAGGAGGGAGTAAGAAGACAGCAAGAGCGATGGCGGAGACAGGAGCTGGGCGGCAGCGAGCAGATAGTGCAGCAGGTAGCAAAGGTAGTGGGAGCAGGTGCTGAGGCAGAGGACGACGAACAACAGGCAACAGGGGAGAAAGAATCCGGACGGGATTCTGTGCCCGGTGCATGTGTAGCAGGGAAGATGGCAGCGAGGTGAGACTGGGTGCTACATATGGAGGAGTGTACCTAGGCGCAGATATTGGGGGGGCATGCATCTAGAAGAAGTGGGGTGACAGCGGGGCTGTGCTAGCAGCAGCAGGCAAAAAGGGGCAGCGGAGGTCCTGAGAAATGGCGGAAGTGAGTGAACCGGGATGGACTTCTGTGCCCGGTGCATGCACAGAGCAAGGAAGAAAGCAGCAAGCTATGCCGGGGGGGAGGCAGACGCTGAGCAGAAAGGGAATAGCGATGGACTGATCAGGCGGGCGCAGTAGAGAGGATGGAAAGAGGCGACGGGAAAGCAGAAAATAATGGGATGAATAAGTGAATGAATCCGGACGGCTTACCGCCCGAGGTACATGCGGGGAGGATACAGGCTATGGCAGGAGCAGGCAGAGTAGGTGAGGGTGAAAAAGTGTAGAACCTGCCCGACTTTTGACGAAATTAGGTGGGAAGAGGATCGAATATGGGGCTTTGAGAAAGGGCGAATCCAACTACGTAGTAAGTTTTAGGAAAAGGTTAGTAGAAAGGAAGGTAGAAGAAGAACTTGCTGCGCGGAGATGGCGAAGGTGAAGGAGAAGGGGGGATGGAAAGACATGTACCTCCCTCGTTTCTAGGCGGAATCGAGCGAGGGAGGATGCGTTTTTGGGGTTTTGGCCCCGGGCGAGTCAAATGGAACGGTTAGTTTGATCAATAAGTTAGTAGATTACGAGTTAGCAGAGAAAAGCATGTCGAGGAGAATGGAGATGGGGGGCTAGAAGTTAGTTGATTCGTTGGTTCGTTGATAGGATCAAGGGGAGGGGTTAGCACTATATGGGCTTTAGTGATGGGCGAATCCGATAGTAAGATCGGATATCAGAGCCAGTGGTCGGTCTCAACGATGTGACTTGTTGGGGCAGCGTGCGGGGGGGATGGCTTCAGATCGGTGGATAAATCTCTCCGCGTTTTAGCGGGAGATTCATTCTCGTATCGTATATCGGGCGAGGAAAGAAGTAGCTCGAGGTTTTGGCACGTCACGAATCTAACGGCCGTGACAGGTTCTCGGTTCGAGCGGTGGTTCCGCTGGAGTGGCTGGTAGGAGCTGCGGAGCAACTACGGGAAGTTTTGGAGCACGGCCGCAAATCTTTTTATACTTTAGAGGGAGGTTCATCCCCATCTGTACGTGTGGTGGAAAACGAGCATGGTGACTGAGGAGACCTACCTGTTTGGCGGCGCGTTGCTCGTCTGTCCAGGGAGGAAGTCACTTTCTATCTCCCTGCGTGTATGGCAGAACAACAGCGTGGGATGGGCCGAACATCGAACTACAGCGCCAAACTGTCGGCCAGGTTATACGAGGGCAGAGTGTGGGTATGACGCACGGGAGTGCGCGATCAGCAGAGAGAGAGAGAGAGAGAGGCAAGGTTGGACCTACCTTGCGGGTATGCTGGTTGATCGGGCGGTATGGCGGTGTAGCGGACCTCGGGTTGGCCTGTGAGACCAGCCTCTTGGCCTGTTCTCACAGGCCTGTGTTATATTCGGGGTAGGTCAGTCCAGGCCGGTACCTCTGTCGGTACCAGCCAGTCCAGTCCAGTCCCGTCAGTCCGCTGGGGTATACCCCAGCCATTGTCTGTTTTCAGATTCATTCATCACTTGCACATTTTGGAGTACGTGCGTTGGAGTCTTGCGTGGGGAGCTGCGTTGTGCCAACTTGCTCCCCCTTCTTCCTCCATCTCCATCTCTGTCACTAGCGGAGCACCACACCTGGTGGGTCCGCTACAGGCGGTCTTGTAATCTCAGAGCGTGGGGTGAACATGTGTCGGTAAGGGTGATGTGTCTATGCGCCTCCCGCCACCACTTCGTAAGACTGTCTGTTGTATTACGATACCTGGTTGATCCTGCCAGTAGTCATATGCCTGTCTCAGCAAATTGAGTCACGCCCGACTGAGTATGGGCACCCTACACTGATTGAACTGTGAGTGGCTACTAAGACAACTACCATCTTACTTGGTGGAAATTCTAAAACTGATATGAGCAGCATATCCCGACTTTTGAACGGGATGTGTGTGTTGGAGGAAGAGGCAGATTCGGATCTGACTGTTGCTGAGGCGAATCAAGGGAGCTGGAGACTTACCTGCCGGTCGGAGCATTGCTAATCCTATCAATGGAGTTAGGCTCCCTCTAACTTTTTGCGTGCATGACTAGCATTGCGCATTTCCATGTTTTTCGGAGGATTCATTCCGGATTCTGCTTGTCTCGGGATTGGTCGTTCTTGTTCGTTCAGAGTACATGCAGCGGCATGCAGTAGGAGGGATCGTCACAAAGCCCATATCAGCCTTCACGTATATCCCTATGACTGTTAACTGGAAATAGATGCTTAGCTTTGTGCTCACACACGCCGGGGTTGGTGAACCTGGCCACCTGCCAAGTGCGAGGTTTAGTTTTGGATAGCAGACATAGGACATGGCATCGGCCCAAGGGTGAGCAGGCAATGCGAGATAAACGGGAAGTTCGGTCATACTGCCAAATAATGGGGTATACCCGCGAATGATCCAGCGAGAGTCTACTCATGTTTCAAGGCAGATTCACCATTCCTCCGTATGTCTGAGGAACAGCGGAAGTCATCGAGATCGTGGCCAACCGTGAGTCACTGTTCCTATCCGATGCCCTCAGGAGTGGACCCCACAGCAATGGCAAAGTATGTGCAGGGATTAAGAAGGAGAAGTTGGGCCTATTATGGGCAGTGCGGATGAACCAAGGGGCGAGCTATGGTGCCGAACTGCGTACCAGCAAAGGATCAACGGAAATTGTGGATAGGCGGGTTTTGGTGCGTTGAACTAGCCAGGCGCAGAAAAGTGGGGGATTGACGACAACAACTGTGTTTGAAGTACACAGCAGTTACAGTTCGTTATATCCAACATCGTGTATCCTTACGATGCCTTGTTGGTTCGTGTGAGGGCTGAGTGCGCTGCATCTTTGATTGTGTGTTGTTGCTAGACGTTGGGGCAGAATGGTATTGTAATCATAATCAGGGCACATGATGCCGCAAAAGAGGAGAGTTGAGTTCGCGTCGTGGGGGTTGAGCATGATGTATACCGCTGCTACTGCTGCTGATTACGGTCGTTGTTGAGGGAAAGACTACCGAGTGCAGTCTGATGGGGCCAGAAGAGATTGGGGGTGCAGGTGTCAGCACGGTGCGTTGCCAACAAAGAGCTGCCAGTAGCGGCATAACAGACTGGTCACGACTGCAGATGGAGGACTGGAACGTGCCAGTGCATCTTTTGACTCACCGATGCTTCTGCTGTTGCAGCCTTTGAGCGGCCTATTGCGATATTCCACTGCGCTGCTGGTGGTACTTATCATATATTGGTTGTGTATGTGCTATATAGCACGACGCTGATGCATGGCTACAGGGCTGATTGCTGAGCACGGTTGCTATGGGCGCTGACAACCTTCTTAGACTGCGCAGCTGGGTTGATCCAACTAGCAAAAGGGGATCATTGCTGCAAATTGGAGAGTCGTCAGGGAGTCAACAAGTGGCAGTTTGACTATAGTTGACTGAGTAGGCTGTGTTTTGTTGGGGGTTGACTACGCATCACCAACATTTTGATATAGTGTGAGGGAGATGTGCTCTAGTGTCAAGTGGCGGTGCCATTTGAGATCGAGGCAGTGAGACTTGGAGGCATGATCAGGCTTGTGAAGGGGGTTATTACCGCGAGTTGGAGGGTCGTTAGAAAGTCAGCAACTGATGATTTGACCTCAGTCTGACCGGGCTGCTGCGCGTTTTGGCCACCATTGCGGGGCCCTCAGACGCATGAAGATTACAAGGCCCTCTCCTGAAAGTTGAGTCAGTCCCCCTCTTGTGGCTCGAGAGTCTGAAACCCCTCACTCTATCCTTCTTACTCCCAGTCTAATCCTGGTTACGAGAGGAAGGCGGCAGGCGGGATTGCAACCCGTAGGACCGCAGCAAGCCTCTGTGGGGAGTCATCCCACCGATTGCGGGAGCTCTGCCAGAACTCAGGAGGAGTTCTGGAGGCAGGGAACTGTCAGGTATATATCTTTCTGTCTGTATGACCCCTCTATACCCATGTTTGACTATCCCCCTCTAAGTTTGATTGGCATATGCATGTGATGACCCTATGATTTTACTTTCTTTTCGGGATTTA
>BFEA01000274.1:1729921-1741385 GCA_003427395.1 Chara braunii
ACCCTCAACAGTCTGCAGAATCCCCTCACTGATTACACTGTAAATGATAATCTACCTTAACCAAAATCAAAGTAGACTATCACTCACCCACACCAGATGGAAAACTCTACAGACTGTCGGTTCACACCCCATCACAATATATCGTCAAATAGAACTGCCCGGTAAACCGTAGGCAGAGAGGGAGAAGAGGACAACAAACGAGGGGCTGTATATATATATATAATATACATCGTCAAACAGATACATAAATAATCAGGCTCCTGATGAATTGGTGAAACTCTGATGAAACAGTCGGTCACAGCTCCTCGTTTGTTGTGCTCTTCTCCCCCTCTTCTTACGGTTTACCGGGCAATTCCGTTTGATGATATATACATACTCAAGCAGTAGGCAGAGAGGGAGAAGAGGACAGCAAACGAGAGGCTGTGACAAACTGTTTCGTCGGAGGTTCACCGACTCATCAGATACACACGCACACACACACACACACACACACACACACACACACAGAGAGAGAGAGAGAGAGAGAGAGAGAGAGAGAGAGAGAGAGAGAGAGATTGAAAAAAGAGTCGGGAGATCTGTGCAAAGCAAAGGAGAAGAGGGCACTACGCTGGCGTTCATGTACATAATGCCACGACTACACAGTGCTTTGCGAAACAAACAACAAAAGCAGCAGACGTCATGGGGCACACTTAAAACTTTTCGTTTTCCCCTTTTCCTGTGCAATCTCTCTCTTTTTTCACTTTCTTTTGGCTTTTCTTTTGACTTTTCGTTCACTGTGCCTCTCATCACATACAAGGCTTTCCACGTTGACGTAGTCGAGTGCAGGCTGTCCGGATCCCAGTGTGTCTTAAATTCTCGTAATAATAATGGCACACTCGCACGTGTGAAAAAGAGGCAGAGCGGAGGGAGAGGAAATAATGAGAGCGGAAAGATGAAAAGAAGGACAATGGACATGGCAAAAAAAAAAAAAAAACAGAAAAAAAAAAGAGGAGGACAATGCAAAGGAAGACAAAGGGAAAGTGGATAAAAGGGGAGTGCGGAGTAACGACGAGAGTGTAAGGAAAGAGACGAGAAGGCGCAGGGAACAAACTTGACGAGAGAGAGGACAGGAACAAGATGGGTAGAGGTCGGCGACGACATGGCGATGACATGGAAGACAGATCTGAGAACTCCCAAGGCATACTCACACTAGGCCATTTAGAGACTCAACTCTGGACGTGATTGCGGTCAGATGCATCTAGGTAAGTGCACAATTGGCGTCAGATCAGATACTTCAGGAAAAGTGCTCGTACGAGTATGCCCTCAGAAGAACAGTTGACATACATTTCCTTGGACAGTATTTTTAACTATTTTCCTCCACACACCTTGTCACGTTCAGGCATTCACTTCTCAGGTGCAGTTTCCCATGTATTCTCAAGCTAATGCCCCAACAGATACCTACCAATCTTGCTAACGCCCTGACATAGGAAGCCGCACAATATTCTGGAACAAGGTCCACCTACCAAGTACTGTAATGAGCTTATGACGTGCACACGAGCACACACACACACACACACACACACACAGAGAGAGAGAGAGAGAGAGAGAGAGAGAGAGAGAGAGAGAGAGAGAAATGCACAGAGACAAACACACACACACACACACACACACACACACACACACACACACACACACACCCCTACGGTTTTTACTTCCCCACGCACAGTAGAACCCCTTGATGAAGGCGTGGTAATGATGTCTACCTGAAAGTGACAATGGTTGTGACATGTGGAAAGAGTTACACCCTCCATGGAAAAATGAAGATGCCTGGGTAATTTGGGAAAATGGGGAGCGGGAGCGCTGTGAAAAATGTGTTTCCAAAAAGGGGAGAAAAGTTCAAGAAAACGGTACTTGCTAAAATATGGCCCAAATGGGACTTGGAACGGGGAGAAGCGTGGTAAGTACCGTCTTCCCCTGAACATAGCACACCCAGAAAATGAACGTATACAAGGTATGTTTCCGACCCGATACAGTCAAAATGAGGGTGCGTTGCGTTCGGGGGAAGACGGTAGACTATTTATCAGGGGTCGTCCTAAGATTTATCGCTCGAGTATCTGTTTGACGATATATATCGTCAAATAGAACTGCCCGGTAAACCGTAGGCAGAGAGGGAGAAGAGAATATATATATATTGTTGTCTTCTTCTCTCTCTCCGCCTACGGTTTACCGCGCAGTTCTGTTTGAGGTGAACGAAAAGACAAAAGACATTTTTTTTTGTGGATGAATTTTGAGGTGAACGAAAAGACAAAAGACATTTTTTTTCAAGTGCATATATGTATATCGTCAAATAGAACTGCCCGGTAATCCGTAGGCAGAGAGGGAGAAGAGGACAACAAACGAGGGGCTGTGACAAACTGTTTCGTCGGAGTTTCACCGACTCATCAGGAGGAATTACACATTATAGCAGTGAACACGCACATGACATATATTTACTAGGGGATCTTTGAAGCATAGTACATCGATCCCCTAGATGTGCATAATTACAATATGATGTCTTTTTTTTTTTTTTTTTTTTTTTTTTTTTTTTTTTTTCGGGGAGGGGGGTCATAATTTAAAGTTTAAGAATAAAATTAAAATTTTCTTCAAAGTTCCCGTCTGCAAACAGAGTACACAGAACTCTGAAGCGTAATGCATCTAGGGGATCGATGTCATGTGCGTCTTCACTGTTATAATAGATACTACACGTATTATGTATCTGTTTGACGATGTATATTATTATATATTATGGGAACTTTGAAGCGTAGGACATCTACGGGATCGATGTCATGTGCGTCTTCACTGCTCGAGTGACTTGAAAGTGGGTTTCATGAACTCTTGGCGTCTCGCCATTCAAACGGACCTCAACCAACATAGTATGTTTACGTGTGCTTGCATCAATGACACTATCATTCCCCTGACCTCTGGGAACCCATTGAACACCCTACCCTGTCTGCGTGCAATCAGCGTCCCGTGACCTTACACATGTTCGAGTTTCGTATGGAGTTGAAAAATGGGGTAAATAATACAGAAAATGGAAATGCATGTCGGTGGCACACGCACACACACAGAAATGGAAATGCATGTCGGTGGCACACGCACACACACAGAAATGGAAATGCATGTCGGTGGCACACGCACACACGCATGGCTCGCAGAACACATTACATGCAGTTATTGGTATTGCCGTCTTCCTGGAGTGCGAATTTATACAAAAATCAAGTGACAGCATAGAGCCCATATCTCCCCGCACCGCATGCCTTACACACCAAGTACCAGACACACTGAACAAAAGCCAAACTCCCATCCAGGATGCTAATTACAGCTGTGTTATCATTTTTCACTTCTACGAACATACTGCAAAAGTGTGCATACAAAAATTACCCCACTCAGCAGCCAACGGTGAAGCAAACGACCATCCCGTTCCATTCCCAAAATCGTTACCTCAGTAACTTACTTTGTATCAAATTTACTTTATATCAAATTGTTACCTCAGTAACTTACTTTATACTTTATATCAAATTGTTACCTCAGTAACTTACTTTATATCAAATTGTTACCTCAGTAACTTACTTTATATCAAGTTGTTTGCCTGCATCACTGGCCTGGAGAACTTTGCCAGCCAAACATTAATCGTCCGTTGCCAGTGTGATCATCGAACCTGCCCTTCTTCTTGTACGGCCCCAAGTCAGATTCTGCACGTCAACATCCATATTCAATACATACCTCCCATATACGCACAACATAGCGAAACGCACACCGTGCCAAAGCCCAAGGATCATGTTAGGTTATCTAAAGCTCGCAGGTCACTCAAATGGGACATAACCAATCAGAGACGAGAGGTCGTACCCCGGTTCTGGAAGACCAAGGGGCCTGGGTTAGGTGTGAAGTAGAGTCAACACAGCAGATTGACAAAATAAGGGTTTTTTTTTGTGGGGGGGGTGGGGTTGGGGGGTATGCCATCCTGGTCTTCCAAGCAGCTGCTCTGCTGGCCAAAGAAAACCCCGATCCTGATCGCGTTGTATAAGCAAGTTCACTCGGTCCTCGTCTAGACGAAGTAGGATGGCGAGACTGTCAAATTCCCGAGCACCTGGAAGAACACAAGGACAACCAATACAGCTTATAGTCATCAGGCGACAATTCTGTTGGCAACAAAGCATGCACATTGTACAGGAACAGAGCCAGGTGCATGTGTGTCAATCATTGGCATGCAGACATGAACATAGTCAGGTCCATGCATATAAATTATTGGCATGCAGGATGGAAGGGTGGCATAGAAGAGTCTTTTGAAACCCGGATCCATCGGATCTGAAGAAGTCTTCCATAATGGTCGCCGGTTGCTTGTTTCTGTCGTTGGAAGAGTGGAAGCTCTTACGATCGCCTCACCTCTGAGCCTTCAACGGGGAGTTCAGAGAGAGAGAGAGAGAGAGAGAGAGAGAGAGAGAGAGAGAGAGAGAGAGAGAGAGAGAGAGAGCACATTCGTGATTGGCTGCTACACACAATGCCGTCAACCAGACAATTAGTTAAAATTTGGGGTAGTTCTCTAGTTGCACGCAATTGCGATGGGCCGAAAACAACAACCACTGAACGCTCTTCACTTGCGGTGACAGAGTTCACCCTTCAGCCACCTGCTCTTTGCTTGCAGTGATTACAAATGTTGATGCTCTCGGCACCGCCTCAATGCATGCCCACCAAGGAAGGGATGGTATATGGTATGGCCATTTGCATAACAGGGCGTAACGCCGGATCTATGCGCATTCAATCTGCCGACCACCCACCACCCGAGCCCTGGGTAGACGACACTGGCAACGAACAGCAAGCGACAATGAGGTTATCGAACTCGATGGCATAGTCCACTGTGTCATCGAGTTCGATAACCGCACTAGGTTTGAGCATTTTTAAACTTCACTAAACTAGAAAAGTCGACGAGCGCTTCAACTTCTCTTCCGTTCGTTAGGTTAAGTGTGCCTGAACACTGTCATTACTACATCATATATCTTTTGCAATGCCGATGGATCGACGAACGTTGAGAAGACCCAGTTTTTCGAGTACACCTACGATCGACGAACTACCTATCTTTTGCACTGCTCATAGATCGATGCGTAATGTCGCACTCACACACCACGAGCGATATGCGATATAGATGGATGTTAAACATGCATCTACAATGATTCTATATGGATGATAAACATGCACGCCCTAAGGAAGGGGATGGATGGCAACCAAGGAAGATAGGCGATGGATGATAAACATGCACGCCCCAGTGTTTCGAGTACATCACGTCATCACGCTCGTTCTCCCGAATGCTATGCATACACAATAATACACCATGTCATCCTCCTCTTTCGCCCGAATGATGTACATACATACCTCCAATTGTTCCTCGCTGAAGCTTTTCCCATGGACCATCCACGTGTCGGCATGGGTGCGTTTGAACTCTCCAAATGTCCGCATTACTGTGTTGCCAATCGGTCCCTTCTCATGAGATGATCGTGCTAGGACCATCAGAACCTCTGGCAGCCACCTGATCGCGTCGGATAACACACAATTTCAACGGTGAGCACAGTTGCATTTTTTTTTTTTTTTTTTTATACTAACAAGCACAGACGCAACCAGTGTTGCAATAGCAACAAATAAGACAATGACAGGAACATAAGTTAAAATTGGATACAGTGAACTGTACAAGGATCACACACACACACACACACACACACACACACACACACACACACACACCAAACAAAAAGAAAACAAAAGAAAAGAAAAAAACAATGCCAGGAATAACAAAACAGCAGTAGTGGTAGGAAGGTAGTGAAAGGCGAAAAGAATTTGAGAGAAGAACATAGTGTAATTAAACAAAACAAAACAAAACAAAACAAAACAAAACAAAAAAACAGCAGTAGCATGAGGGGCACGAGCAGCAACAGCAGCAGCACCACTGGAGACAACACAGCAGATGATGACATGGCAATCCCAACGTCATCATAAGAGGTTTGAGGATGACATTGATAACAACAGCACTAATAAGCGCCACCACCACAATGACGACGGCACGACAACGACATCCATCACCGACGATCACGGTGAAACCACAACAACCACAGCACCAGGAAGAATAACAGCAACATTCTTCCTGCATCAACGACGATCACGATGACAATTTCCTGCACGAGTTCGTCGATCGACAGGATAGACTGCGAAGAGAGCACCATGATGTCAAATTGTTGCACATCCCAAACGTTGTGAGTGTTGTGATGATGTGCTTGAAAAGCCTTGAAACCATGGATGATCAATTGCCATAATATGTGCTATATTTTTGTTTGGCCCAAGCTCAGATGACTCTTTTTTTTTTCTTTTCTTTCCTTTAAAAAAAAAAAAAAAAAAAAGAACCTTGCGGTTCTGCCTCCTTCCATTCTCGGGAGCATCAGTCCGGTTCCTAGTCAACCGGCCGCAAGTCGGAAACTTGGATAACTCTTTAATACAGGAGCTGCTACAACACTTGGAAGAGGTGAGGTTTGTACCCTGGTAGGATTAAGGGGGAAAAAAAAAAAAAGGAAAAAAAAAAAGGAAATATGATTAACAACCTGGATCCTGGGACTTGAAAAAAAAACAAAAACCATCACTGTCCCTGAACCAGTATGGTGAACCAGTTTTTTGCCAAGCGCCGGACCCCATAGATGCCTCCTTGGGGGTAAAAGGGCAGAATTCTCATTTTATAATGCGCAGTTGGTGTTGCGATCATGATCCAACGGTGGAGGACCGGAGCCACCCTTTTTTTGACTTCTTTCTATGGCTGCCCTCGGCTCGCTACTCCGCAACAGCATCTAACGGGCATGAAGCCCCCTTGTATACTGGGCATGATCTGATGAGCGCGCTCTTTGAGGCCCATTGTGGCCTGACGTCAGAGGCTTCCCCGCAGGCTCCATGAGTACCTGCTTGGCTTATGTTTGATAATCAGGTCAACGGTTTTTTTGTTTTTTTTTTCCTTAAAAAATTTGGACAATTTCTCGATTTATGCGTGTCATCCTTGCGCAGGGGCCATTTGCTCGTTTACCCTTCTCTGTATCGTTCCAATTTTAATGGATGTCCCGAAGGACAGGTCAACTACCATTCTAATGTAAGGAGTCAGGACCTTTTTCTATTCTGTTTTTTTTTTTCTTCTTTGTGTGTAGCCATATTCGCTATAAAGTGTATACACACAAAAAAAAAAAACCTTGAAAAAGCAAGACTGTGCGAGACTGTTTTGTCGAAATTCCACCGACTCATCGTCAACTCATTGTGTGTGTGGGGGGGGGCGGAGGGGAGGGGGCGTGGGTGTGCAGGGGCATGCTAATCGTCTCTGTATTGTTTCGATTTTAACGGACGTCTCCAAGGTGCAAGGAAAATGAGGGATGACGAAATGACAGAATTCCAGAATGCAATTTCGCATTGAAAGATAGCAGCAATGCACTAATATTGCACCGAAGGAGAACCAGCGCACCGAATCCGAATGTCGATGAGAGCATAATCTCGCCACCACCAACATATTTATCCAGAGCCGCTCCCCCTACTTGGCGCTCGGCGCCCAGATTACTTATACACAGCTACTAGCAGCCTACGAATTGAGAATGCGTCCCGTTGACGTCAGCAGCAACAACCGAAGTGCATGAAGATGTCGGCCTTGTAGACCATCGCCAAGACCAGGTTCGTGCCCTCACAAATGTGTGGTGTTCCCTGCTTCAATCGCGTTGCTGGAAGGGCCTGGAAGGCTCACGAGTATTTCCGATTCCCTAGAGCAAAGCAGATGCAACTAACTGGCGCGTGGCAACTGTCTGGCATCCACCAAGATTTGCAAAAATTGACGAACTCAGGGTACATCGGTGTTCAGGGGGCCCGCCTTCACTTAGGGCGGGCACGCACCTGCTACAGGGCCCTATGCCGAGGGGAGTAAACCCTCACAAAGGAGTTGAGGACAGACTTTTTCTATCCTTCCTAACACAGAAACCTATTTCACTATTCGAATAGGAATAGGCAATGGGCTTTCCCTGATAGGCAAAGGGTCAATGACTATTCGAATAGGAAATAGGCAAACCTACAAAGGCTGATTCTCTCGTACTACAGACCAAATTGAACACACAAGGTGGACATCATGTGGTTCACGAAGTGCGGATCTCACGTGGAGATGCGAGGCATTCAATGAGATAAATAAATTTCTGCGAGCCATCCAGCGCAATCAACTTCTACATGCTCGCACGGAGGAAGAGAGGACGATTGACCTACCTCAGCTACCTGATGATTCAGCATAGGAGAGGGGAGAAAAACGTTCTCACAGCAATGTCTACCGAAAGGAAGGGAAGGTCGCCAAAGCTTAGGCCTTTGCTAGAGACCTGCTGCCACACTGAGTATCTCGAAGGATGCAAGAAATGAAGTGGAGAGGAAAAATGGCATTGCCGCGAATTTGCTGGGGGGGGGTATCTGGTAACAATGGCGAGTGTTGAAAGCATCCCATAACAATTTTCCTGTCAGAGGTTGTCCTGGGTGGTGAGTGAGTTACTGACCTTGGCAGATCGTAGGGTGAAGATAGGACACACGCAGACAGCCCAAGAACAGGCCCATGCTTTGCGGGAACAGATCCTGGTCCAGTGGCTGGCAATGTAGTGATCGTCGTCGATTGCATCCTGCATGCACATACAGGTCTCATGCAGTCAGTTGTGGACTTCGAAAAAATGCTCTTCCATAATTCCATTGTCAAATACATCCCCCTTTCCAATGCCTCTCGGCCCCCCACAGGCATGCATAACAGATATACCATGAGTTGAAGCTTCAATTCCCCTCCCCCTCTTCTCCTTACCCCGCAATTCGCGATCAGTTCCTGGTTCAATTTCCCTCCCCCTCGTGTCCTCAACACCACTTGTGTGTGTGTGTGTGTGTGTGTGAGAGAGAGAGAGAGAGAGAGAGAGAGAGAGAGAGAGAGAGAGAGAGAGAGAGAGAGAGAGAGAAAAAAAAAAAGAGANGAGAGAGAGAGAGAGAGAGAGAGAGAGAGAGAGAGAGAGAGAGAGAGAGAGAGAGAGAGAGAGAGAGAGAGACCCTAGCACGACAAGATCTTCTTGTACCATGATGTGTTTCTGAAAATATATTTTCCCGAGTTTCAACTCTGTTCACAGGCCTCCAGACACTCGCTAGAGATGCCCATAATGAGGTCCAGAGACGTACAATGTTGCGTAGTGGAGCGAGGCCCATAATGCATCATTGACATAAATGAGGCAGGCCCACACACGATTACGCAGGGGTAACCAAGTGGCATCTCGAACTCCTAACCTGATTTTCTTGGCTCCTTTGGCTGCTGCTTGTGAGGCCGAAGTAGCTTCTATGCAGCGGCTGCGAACAGATGCTGGCCAGTCATCATCAGCACCCTTCAGTAACCCTGCAAGTGTTGATGCTGCTATCTCCCTGACCTGCCACAGCGGTCAATAAATAACCAAAATCAACTTCAAGTTTCAAGTTTCAAATTTCAAGTTTCAAATTTCAAATTTCAAATTTCAAAACATGAAGTTTAGGTTCAAGACACAAACCCTGCCAGTGTTTGAAAAAGGAGGGACATTCATTTTCAAAACAAGTGCAGATGCGGCAGGTTTTGAGCTAGGTTGTTTTTCCTGGTGCCCGGGGGATGAAAGCCTGTCCAGAAATGTGCCCAGGTGCCCAGCCGTGCAGGCCCCCTGTGCAGTGTCCCAGACACCCAGAGCACGAAAAAAAAAAAAAAAAGGAAACAGACCGGTTTCAGTGTTCTGGCGGCTACCGGGGGCCGCTGCCAGGCCTACCGGAAATTTTTTTTCGAGCCTCCCGGAACCTTTTTTTGTAATGAACCCAGACTGGAAAATACTCGTCAGACGTCAAAATGCAAGACAACTCAGATCTGGACAAAGTCTCCAATAATCATGAAAGTGATCTCTGATACAAAGTCTTGTCACCAATTGACGAGGAGAGTGGAGGGGCAATAGACAGTCAAGAGGGTGGAAGAGATAAGCAATGACCACCAAGAGAGCAGCCAAATAGTACCCACTTCTTCTCCAGGCTTTCCCTCGCCTCCACGTCATCAACAGTATCCAATAATAAGTCAACAAGTCCTGGTCACATAGAAGTGCCACGTGGCACTAATCTCTGCAGACAATGAAGACAATCAGCAACACTCAATATCGACGTCGACCTCAGCTAAGTATCCCGTTCGTCAATCATCCACAGATCCCGATCTCCCTCCTTGTTGCGACCAATCACCTCATGCAGACAGCATGGCCAGTGCCACATCAGCAATAGAGACAGGTGGCATGTGCCACATCAGCAATAGAGACAGGTGGCATGCGCCACATCAGCAATAGAGACAGGTGGCATGNGCCACATCAGCAATAGAGACAGGTGGCATGTGCCACATCAGCAATAGAGACAGGTGGCATGCGCCACATCAGCAATAGAGACAGGTGGCATGCGCCACACCAGCAATGTATACAGGTGGCATGTGCCACATCAGCAATGTAGACAGGTGGCATGTGCCACATCAGCAATGTAGACAGGTGGCATGCGCCACATCAGCAGTGTAGACAGGTGGCATGCACCACATCAGCAGAGGCTGGCGCTCAGCAGAGGAGGCGACAGCATGCTTCCACAGTCCCGCGTCGTCGTCCACAGTACCAGCGCACAGCCAGCGCCAAGCCAGCGTCCAACCAGCATCGAGCCAGCGTCATGCCAGCGTCCAGCCAGCGTCAAGGCAGCATAGCAAGACTGAATGTTGACCTCCTGGAGACCTAGTCTCATGTAGTGTTTGATGAAGCAGTCTGGCCTCACGTCTCCCACCCACAGTCACAGCCGAGGGCCTGGATGGTGTAATGTTGCAGACTTCGCCTTGGACCTGATGCTGTCTGCGTACCTGCATACAAACAAGCATGTGCGTCTGACCGGCAGCCTGCGCTGGGTCCACTTTGACTTTGACTTTGTCTGTTGGGCGTCAGGCAGTTGACTTTAGTCAGCTGTCGTCCACTCAGGCCCTGAATCTACGTAGGGGCCATTTTCCCCTTCGGCCTGGGTCTGAGTATGGCCTGGCGAGGCCCTTAGACATTCCACAAGGCATACTGCATGGGTTATTGCATTTTTTTCGAGCCTCCCGAAACTTGACCGTTCGATCTTTGGATTGACGGCCCAGATTCGGGCACCTTCTGGATGAACCACCTGCACGATTTTGCATGTGCCTCATTTTTCGAATGCCCTCTGGAAACCGAGCGGGCGCTTCTCACTTTGACGAGCTCGCTCCCCCCCTCCCCGGCTTCCTCAGATGCTACCCGTCAGGTCTCCCGCCATTGCACGCTAAGCCCTCGGGTCTTCTTCTTCTTCTTCTTCTTCTTCTTCTGTGTGTGAGTGTGTGTGTGTGTGTGTGTGTGTGTGTGTGTGTGTGTGTGTGTGTGTGTGTGTGTGTGTGTGTGTG
>BFEA01000274.1:1744836-1772269 GCA_003427395.1 Chara braunii
AGAACTGTAGACATTGAAGAAGAGAAATCTGAGAAAGGCATTTGCAGATGGCGCTCCCGGAAAAAAGGAGTAAATAGTCTGAAGGAGGAGCATGAATCATAGAAATGTGTCGTTGTGGAGGCATTGCGGAATCATGGGGATAACACAGAAATCTGCCACATCCCAGGTTCGTATCCCAATGACTTTTACTGATAGGTCATCGCTAGATACTGCATGTACCAATACAAAGGAGCTTGAAATATACAGCACACTGCGGCGCACATACTACGCGCTGAAATTTTGTACGTGGGCAATGAAAGACAAGCTGAGTCACAAACCTACATAACAGAGAAGATGAAGTTGATGTTAAAAAAGGATGAAATTTATTTAATTTAATAAGAGGAATTGGCAAAATTGAAAAGCGAAGTTATAGAAGGTTTTTTTTTTTTTTTTTTTCTGTAAGCCAAGTTCTTGCCAGGCTTTCACAATTTACTTTTCGTCCTTCGGGACATCCGTTAAAATTGGAACGATACAGAGTAGATTAGCATGGCCCCTGCGCAAGGATGACACGCATAAATCGAGAAATGGTCCAATTTACTTTTCAAATTTTTTGTGCATTTTTGCAGGGATTGGGCTCTGGGCTCTCAGCAGGGCAGGACTACTCGGCTGTGCCTCGCTCGCTTTGGTCTTTTTTCCTTCCTTTTGGTGTACTATGCCTTCGGCACGGGGCCCCAGTAATAAAGAGATACTTTTCGGAGAAACAAATGAAAAGGGGAAAAAAAAAAAGGAACAGAAAACTGAGAAAAGGAAAAAAAGAAACAAGAAAAGAAAAGTCAAGTTTTAACATGTTACTCGTGCAATCGGTCGAGTGGTTGAGTGGCTTAGGCAGGAGCTGTGTAGCACACCGAGCATGTTTGGAGCTTTTCCGAGCACCCGAACATGTTCCGGTGTTCGGCCGAACACCTCCCGAATGAGTTCGGTCAAACATATTAAAATTTAAAAGAAAAAAAGGGGGGTTTATTTTTTACTCTTCATACCTCCCAGACAAAAGTTGTTTGCATTCTTATTTTACATAACATATATCGTCAAATAGAACTGCCCGGTAAACCGTAGGCAGAGAGGGAGAAGAGGACAACAAACGAGGGGCTGTGACAAACTGTTTAGTTTTCAGATTTTTCTGAGTTTTTCTTTGTTTAATATTTTTATGTTCGCATTCGGAGGGTATATTACTAGAGTTTGGTTACGAATTCGAGCATACCTCCCAGGCAAAAGTTGTTTGCATTATTATTTTATTACATAACATCTATTTTTTTCAGATTTTTCTGAGTTTTTCTTTGTTTAATATTTTTATGTTCGCGTTCGGAGGGTGTAGGCCCTCGTCCGCATTCGGTCACGAACGTTCAGGTTCGGTCACCGAACCCGAACACGATGCTACACAGGGCAGGAGATGGAATTGCATGAAAAAAAGACGATTGAAATTGACATGAAGATAAGACGAGTTGCAAAACTTGGAAACGCAAAGCTATAGAAAGGAGGATGAGATGCTCTCATCTATATTCTAAATGGCAGCATGCAAAAAAAAACTCCAAGAGTCCATATCGAAAAAAATAATAAAAACGAGCGCCCAATTGGGCTAGCTCAGTTGATTGAGCAAAGTAAGTGGCACTCAAGAGGTCATGGGTTCGATACCCAACGTCGTCCTTTTGATCCCCGCAGCCTCCTGGGGGTGTGCTTCGGGTTCACCAGCCGAGACTGTTGGTTTGGGCCGCCTGGCTGGTTGTGAAGTACTTTATGGTTGTGCCGGGTGTTAGGAGCTTGGGTACTGCTCCCTGCACAGAGCAGAAACAGGTAGGCGTAGACCCATAACCTTAGGATAACTTAGTCCTGGCTGGTGAATCTATAAGCTTTAGTCCTGGCTGGTGAATCTATAAGCTCCGTTCCAACATCCCTAAAATGTAGAACATGCCTCTAAGCTGTAGTTAGCTGGGTAGAGCTTGCAGGTGGGATATTGCTAGATATAGGTAGCTAGAGCGAGGTAAAAGAAGACAAATAATAAAAATAAAAAGGCAGCACACACTATACCACACACGTCGACGAGGGAGAAGGGTGATGCTGCGGCGGCCAAAAGGCTGCCTCGGTTTTGGCATATTCGCACACAGTCCTCCTAGCGAGCAAGTCCTCATATGGTGTGCTTTACATGAAGTGACATCAAGTGTACATCTTTTTGACGGTTTTGCTGAATTGCAAAACCACTTTAAACCAGTTTTTTTTTTTTTTTTTGTCTTTTCACTTTCACATTGTCGAATCATGACCAGTCATAAAACTTATAATCAATTACTGCATGTAATTTAAATGCTCTCACCGTTTCCATCCATCGGAATGCTTCTTGACCATCCCCATCTTCGGAAGAACTCCCCATCCCCATGTCTTCATCGACCACATCGGTCGTTCCCAATCGCGAGGTACCTGGTCCTGAAGTCATCCGGCGATTACCCAGTGCTTGTATTTTAACAGCCAAGGCAGAAGCCCTAGCTACTAGAAACTTGCAAAAGGCATTGACTTTGGCGACCAAAGCCTCCTCGTCCTTGTTACCAGCCTTCAACTGCTTCTTCAAGAGTTTTCCGCAAAGCATTGACAGGAGCTTTCCAACAGCTTCACGCACCTGTCAGAGGGGGGAGGGAGAGAAACCACAGAGTTTCCGCGGGTGATCCCCGGAACAAACGGACAGACAAACAGCGCTCAGCAGGTTGCTTTGGAGTTCCGTTCAGCTTCTGAAAAGGGGAAGAGGCGCTGGCAAAACGCTGCGATGACGCTGACATCGGGCCTCGCCACACCATTTGCCAAACACCGACATTTTGAAATTTGAACGTATCTGGACCTCGTATTGGTCGTCGTGACTCGTGATGTTGGCGATTGACAAATGGTGCAGCGAGCCCCATTGCTGAGACAACGCCGATAACATTGCGCCATCATAAGAAGGTTGAGATGGGCGTGCAGCAAAAGTGTTGCATTGTTTCTTGGCTTTTTTCTTTGAAATTTGGAACCATTTCTATAGACTTGTATGTGTCATCCTCGCACGGAGGCCAATCTTCTCTGCTTTGTTCCAATTGTGAACACAAGACCATTTCTCAAGACCGTTGCGCAAAAAAAATAGAAAAAGAGAAGGCGAGAAAGACAATCTTAAAATCATGAAACATGTCAAAAATACTTCTAACAAACAAATGGCAGTCAGCCTGGGAGGTACTCATACTTGGACGATATCTGTGCAGCGAAATTGTGCGGAGTGCCAAAAACAGAAAACAAGAAGGTGCATCATTTTCTTTGGTGTGTGGTGCACTAAAGATATAGAGAAAAAAATTAACGAAAAATTTGATTTTTCAGTAGGTTTCAAGTTCATGAATTCGACAAACACGAAGTTCATGAATTCGACAAACACGACTTCGGGACACTGCAGCTGCGAAGTGTTGCTTGAAATAATTTGTGAATTTTTCTCACATCATGCGACCAGAATTTAAAAAAACATTTCTTTGAGGATTCTCTTGTGCACGCGAGTGGCAGACACCACCTACCTGCCTCGCTGAGTTATTCATCATTTCTTGGAGTTCGTCAAGCAAGGCATTCTTCAGAGCAACATCAAAATCATCTTCACTTTCATCTGCTGGAGGGACCATCATCTCACCAAGGCAGGCACCAAGAAGTCCCAATCTCTTTACAATCTGTCCCGATCCTGCGGACGCTGGTACAGGCTCCATTAAACACACAACCAGTTCCCGCCTCAGTTTCGGTGGGGTCAACCCACACTGACCCTTCCCAGTGGCGATATACCTGACACATGCAGCCCACTCACTCATCAGCTCGACGGTGCATTGCTGGAGCGCCTGTGTAACAGTTGAGCGGAGCCAAGAGCCCCAGGCTCGAACAACCGCAGGTCCACCACTGTGCAGCAGGCCGGCCACCACCTCTGCAGCCATGCATTGCTTTTGTCGATCATCGACCGTGGCGATCGCGGCCTCTAGAGGTTCGCGTATGGCGTTGAGCAGCACCTCATCCTGTCCCACTGCACTGCTGAAATCGGCAAACATGTCCATCAGACGCTCCCAAAACTCTGCGGTCGGCAGCGAAAACACAGTCCCAACATGTAAGGAATCCCTGTTTTTACTCCGGGGCCATTCCATAACCAAAGTCCAGATGCCAAGGGCTCTTAATAATGAAGCTCCAGGGTCAGCAGCCCGCGATGTGCGTGCTTGGCCAGTACTTCTGTCACCGGCGCCAGCAGCACCCTCAGCCAAGTGATGATCGAGGGCCAAATTGCTCAACATAGTACCTGGAAAGCCCTCCCGTTGGATCACCTTAATGAGCGTTTCACACAGTTGCTGGCGATGGAGCTGTGCTCCGCCGTGTGATGATGCTACTTCTCCACCTTCCATGTCAGGCAGCTGGTGACCCTTATGCTCCTCCTCCTGAATTGAGATATTCCAAGGCTTGCCAGAGGGATCAGACGTTGAAAGCCTCATGGGTGGAGATTGATCTGCTGGAGATTTCTGAATCAGCACTAGAAGAGCAATGACAGCCAGTGGCCGCAAGGGAGGCAAATCGCTGGCCAAGCTTGATAAAAAATGATCTGCAATTTTACCATGCCATAGGACATTAAGGAAAAAAAAATGAGAAACGGTATGCACAGGGGTTTCATAAAGTTACTTTCCACAAACAAGAGTTTCCACAAACAAGAGGTGATTGGTCGCAAGACAGGAAAAGAGTGCTCAACGGAATTAGTTCAAACAGTGAAGTTGGATGGCAAAAAGCTTAAACCAGCAGTACATGCCGGCCGCCGGCCCCTTTCGGAGGCGGCCTGCTGTCAATTTATTTTATCGACGGCGTGCGAGGCTCCACAATTTAAGGAGCGGCTCAATCGGACTCTCAACTTGCCTGGGGCTATGTACTGGTGCTTGAAGGCCAAGTAAGGAGTACTGAACCAGGGTTCAACATGCTCTACATGCAATGGAGGGAGAGAGGCATACTGTTTGACCACCAGTACATCCAAGCCGGAGGTCGGCACCCGGTGCCTCGAGCCACACACATCTGCACCCACCCGACCCACAATGTGATGGGGTCGGGTCTGGGTCTACCTAAGCCGGCTTGGGTGGGTCACGGGTGAGTGTACCTGGCCTGCCTTTGTGGATGACAGGCGGGTGATGATTTGGTCTGGGTCACGCGGGGAGTGGGTGATGGGTGGGTGAAGTTTTGGCCTGGGTCACCCCACCCACAGAACCAGAACCAGCCACAAAATATGCCCCTCTCCCCCTTCCCTCCTTCCCCACTTCTCCCCCCCCAAAAAAAAAACAAAAAAGAAAGGGCATGCGTCCAGCTGTGCAGGCCCTGAGATATGCAAGAAAAAAAGGACTGGTCCAGTTGCCCAGGCCCCAAAAAGAGTCGAAAAAAAAGGCACCCTTCCACAGTCCATGGTTGACCTTCTACCCTTAAAGAAAGAGGAGCGAATCTAACCGCCATAGGTGGCTAGATTCGCTCCAAATTCCAAATTTGCCACATACACAGAGAATTTGTGCCCCTGGCCCCAGGTTACTAGCAAGGCATACTGATGGGCCAGGTTACTGGCAAGGCATACTGATGAAAGGAGGATGGTGGCACTATTGGCGGGCTACGTGGGCCAGCTGGCAGTGGTACAGCAAGCTTCTAGTGCACACAGAGAGAGAGAGAGAGAGAGAGAGAGAGAGAGAGAGAGAGAGAGAGAGAGAGAGAGAGAGAGAGNAGAGAGAGAGAGAGAGAGAGAGAGAGAGAGAGAGAGAGAGAGAGAGAGAGAGAGAGCTCGGGTGAAATTGTAATGGTCTAAGGGACTGGCACGGGGGGTTGTGGGCGAGAAAACGTTAGGTCCTGGGTGCGGGTAGATAATGATGTTCTCAAGGGTGTGGGCGGGTGTTGGTGAGGTTTTTCTTTGGGTGGCGGGCGAGCTGGGAATGGGGTCTAAATTTTGGAAGAAAACTTAATCAGTCGGATTGGCTTGAGGCAGATAATAAAATGCTTGGGCATGGTTGTTTGCGGAACCAAAGAAAACTGGCCGGGTCGGGTCATGGGTCCGACAAAAAAAAAAGAAAATTGCCCACCTCTGATCTGAGCCTCTTTTCGCTGAGGCAGATTAAACCACCAGCACCCCCGAAGCAGCCTTCCCGGACCTTGCTTTTAGCAAGCTACCGAATCTCTTCGTCTTTCGGGAATACGGCTGGAAAGTGGTAGTGACATGGTGGGCGGCCAGTCCTTCAACGCTGGCAACCAGTATTTCTGTCCCAGTTGTTTTCCTTTTTTTTTTCCCGTCCTTCTTTTGTCTTTTTTTTTTTCCCTTTTTTTCTGTATTCCTTTCGTTTTCTTTTCTCCCATTGGGCAGCTGCTACTCCAAAAGTGCCGTCGAAGGCGCTTGTCGTTGGAGAGCTGTCAGGGCACGACTGCCATAAGTCGTCATTCTCATGGAGGGCCATGCTGATCTTCGCTGTATAATTCTGTGTTCCAAGGGTAGATCCATTCTCGGTTCACCATTCTCGAACCCCGTGCAGAAAGGCAGCTTGCAGATCTTGTATGACGAGGGCCCTTGCTCCAACACTCAGCGCTAAGCACAAACGACAAAAGCCGTGGGCGTCGGTGGGACTGTTTTTCTCGTTTCTTTGGACTTCTCTGCACCATTCTCGATATGCATGAAAGGCCAAAAATGTAGCTGTGTATCTGCCCATGTTGCAGCTTAAGATTCATTCTCATTTTGCACATTTGGTAAGGAGTGCAGCCATGCCCATTTTGGACACTACTCTCCAAATTAGCAAAACGAGAATGAAATGAATCTTCCACTAGAACATGGAACTACACACCGTCATATTTTTTGTCCTTTGTGCCTGTGGAGAGCAGTGGAGCGAGGCTCAATTTCTAGATTTATGCGTGTGGGCAGCAAGGCCCCAGGCGAATCTCGTAGGAGGAGGTTCCAGCACTAAAGGACAAAAATCAATGTGCTGTACGTCTGTTTTTTCTCTTCTTTTTTTTACATTTCTCGGTTCATCCGTGTCATCCTTCCAGCAGGGCCATACTGATCTTCTCTGTAATCTCCCGTACTCTATGAAAGATTCATTGCAGGGCCGCACTGATCTTATCTGTATTCTTCCGTGATCTAAGGAAGATCCATTTTCATTTTCCACTTTCAGATTGCACTTCGGCAAGCACAGCAGAAAGGATGACAGATGCGCCAGAAGCCGCGCCATTTTGGGAACAGCAGCACACCAGCCGCGCTGTTATCAGAGGGAGACATACTTTTTTCCCCCCATAACTTCGCTTTTGTTCTCTTTTTTGTTGTTGTTGTTGTTTTCAGTCTTGTCTTCTCTGGTCGCTCATTTCCGTTTTCAAAATGAGCGACCGCCGAGGCTGGACCAAGCCTCTACCGACGCTATCGACGCCTTCCTTGAAAATTCAGGAAGTGAAAAGAGTTTGGCTGGGCGGGGTACTGGTGGTATAACCCTGCTCGCCAAGCTTTGCCGCAGGACCAGCGCAGCGCCTTTTTTTTCCTTTTGGGCCTTTCGGCTGGGACTGCCAGCCATTTTGGTGCAATAAATCGCAGTTTCCCAGTGGGGCTGTACACTAAGTGCTTGGCTTCGTAGTTTGTTTTTTTTGTTTTGAGCCTTGCGGGACTTGGTCCCGTGACCTGTAAGTCGTGTGTTTTGTTTTTGAGTGGGGCTGTACACTAAGTGTTTGGCTTTGCAGTTTGTTTTCTTGTTCTGAGCCTGGCGGGACCGTGACCTGTAATTTGTATGTTTTGTTTGTTAGTTTTGAGCCCTATGGGATTGATCCCTAAGTCTGTCACTACTAGTCTCTGTTTGGTAGCCTTAGGCCATTCGGCCTTTTCCTTTTGCCTTGTCATAGGTCTAGGTCCCCTTTTCCCCCTGTTTCCATCTAGATGCAGATGAGTATTGGGTTGTTGCCTTTGGAGTCCGTGGTAGGTCTACGCAGACGGTAGAAGTTAGCGGGCAGGGAATTTGGTTTTGGTCTTTTTCACGTTTTCGTTGGCTGGGAAAACTCTGCCCGTCTGTTGCTGGAGCGCTGCTGCTCTATTTTGGGCGAGGTCATCTTCTTCCTTGAAGCCCAGCCATAGCTGGGGTTGAGAAACGAAGTTGAAGATCGCACTGCTGCTATTTTGCAGCTCTGCATGAGAGCTTCCACAGGACTGTGTTGTTGGGTTTGGGTGCTGCCATTTTCCACTTGGCAGCCATATCTGCTGTTCCTCTTCTCGAGGAAAGTCTTCTTCGAAGTGCTGGATCGGTTGTCTCCTTCTTCATCAACACTTCCAGCGCTGCACTTCCGTGCGGGTGCTAAGCTGGCGCTGTTATCATTAGGGTTGCTGGTTCGGATTGGCACGTTGTGACAGCTGTGGGGTTACTGCTGCTACGCCAGCCATAGCCAGGGGTATGAGGTGGCGAGGAGGAAGAAGAAGACTCCTGCATACTTCGTTGAACACTTATTTCTGGTTGTTCGGGGTTGTTGTAAACGCGGTTGTGATTCTTGGAACGAGTACTTTGGATTGATTGGAGGAGGACGAGGGATTGCAGGATTGAAATTCGTTTTTCAATTCTCTGTGTATTTTGAGCTTCCGCTGTACGTATCTTCTCTCCGGTTTTGTGTGGATTTGCCTCCTTCCGAGTCTACTCTGCAATTGCATGCGTGTATGGGAACGTGTGAATTCGCTGTGGAGTGAAGTTCAATCGGGTACATAACATTGGTGCAGTAACACCATTCACCCGAGCTTTTCAGTTGACTCATTTCAAGTCATTTTCGATTCTAAATTTTACCTGGGTGACGTACTAGCGGTTTAAAGACTGGTTGCTCGATGCTTTGCCGGGGGAAATGTCAAAGGCGCTGCACGACGGAATGCACACAAGTTGTGGAGACATCCAGGGGAAGGAGCCGTGTGGAGGGAGATTGTAACCTGAAGGAGCGGTGTGGGAGGGAGATCGTAACCTGCTTTCATGCAGTATCAGTGGCAGCTCCAAGGTGCTTTGCATGGGGGATGCCAAGGGGTGGGATCACAGGGGTTTAGGGTGGGAGGGGACTGTCAATGGGGGGGGGGGGGGGGGGGGGGGGGGGGGGTGCAAGATACTTTGCATGCATGCGGGCTAGGGAGTCGAGGGGGAATTCTGCACAGTGGCAGCGAATCAGAGCATGAGTGTTGGCAGAAGGTTGCAGGAAGATTTGCATGCAGGCAGGGAGGGAGGAGGAGGGGAGGAGGGGAGAGGGGGAGGTTGAGTTGTAAGATGCTTTTCATGCAAGGGTTCTGAAAGGTGCTTTGCACACAAGGAGGCCAGTGGTGGGGGAAGGGGCAGAAGGGAGCCAAGGTGAGGGGCAGTGCTTCGCAGCAAGCCGTCTTTGCAAAGGGAACAGATGGAGGGGTGTTATTAAGTACATGCACAGAGTGAAATAAACATTCCAATAATGAAGGCCAGACGAAATTTTATTCTCAATGCATCTCATACGTTAGCGAAAGCGGAAGAGGGCAAACGAGAGAGTGCACGTGGAGTGCACGCGCATTTGTAGAACGTGCGAGCTTGTAACGCAGGGACAGTTACAGAGAAACAAATTTGCCAAACGTTGACCAGCAGGGGCTCAATCCATTTTCATAGTCAATTGAGAATGTTCTCAATCTTAAAAATGAATCCAAAAATTTTGAACATCGTAGTCAAAGAAATTGGCGAACAATCACCAAAAAAAACAACAAAAAAGTACTGCTTCTTTGCAAGAAAAGTCACAATGGGTCTAGTGCTGTAGTTCATTGTGGTTGTGAATTAACAATGATTTCTTTTAAAAAACAACAAAAAAATCGGGTTGGACCCACCTGAGAGTAGGTAGCCTAAATTATATATGTTCACATAGTCCAGACTCCTCCGTAGACTATTCCCGTCCTTTGTTGAGGGAAATGCTCACCTAATTATATATGTTCACATAGTCTGTAGACTATTCCCGTCCTTGTTGAGGGAAACACTCACCGTCTCTTGGCTTAAACCACTAGTACCTTTGCCGTACGGTTTCGACAAGTTTTGGTATACCTCCGAACTTTCAGGAGGCCGGGCCCAACAATGGCTGCTGTTGATAAATCGGATCGGCGGTTGTCGTTTCATTTCGGCCTCTCCTGAAAGGCTGGAGGCCCAGTATTTTCGAACCGACAAAGGTACCAGTGGTTTAACGGACATCTTTCACATCCTGCTTTCTTCTTTTGATTCTCCTACGGATTCCCTACGAAAGATGCTTCGGAAAAAATTAAAACACTCAAAAGAAGAAAACAGATGAACAAATAGAGTGCACGATGCTCCACAAGATCCATTAAACCACCAGTACGTTTCCCAGCCATAGCCATTTTTTCAGAGTCATGGCGTACATGCTGCCGCGACTCTCGGAAAGTACCTGGGTGCCATTTCGCTGAACATCCATCCAGGCAAAACAGGCCTCGCATGTGAACCGTTTTGCCTGTATGGATGTGCCGCAAAAAGGCGCCTCGATACTTCCCGAGAGTCGCCGCAGCATGCACAACGCGGCTCTGAAAAAATGGCTGGGAAACATACTGGTGGTTTAAAGTTACTTTTAACTTTAAATACAAAAAAAAAGAAACGGATGACGACGTGTGAATGCAAGATCATTAGCTGTAGTCACTGGTTTTTGGACTTGTTTCAATTTCAGCGACTTATTTTTCCACTCTCCTACACATTCCCTACATAAGATCCTTTGGAAGTTGGAAGAGATGAAAATTTGAAAATGGTATACTGCATGATCATCACCTGCCAGCTCTCTGCGCAGCTCCTGGCCTCCAACCTGGGACGCTGTGTACTCAGGGGCCACTAAAAGCATGAGTGTGGTATTAGCCATCAATGTATACCTGCAGAAAGACGAGCACCGGATACGTTCACACAATCAAGCAGGATTCTACACTCTGTTTTTTTTTTTTTTTTTTTTTTTTTTTCCCCCTCTCAACTGCATTGCAATCAGACTCGCTTTCATTCACACTTTTCATGCATGCAAACAGTAGCGCAGCAAACTGGCGACATGCGCCCACTCAAAACTCAGAGATATGGCAACCCAGATACGAGTTCACTTTCAATGGCTATGGCGACTCAGCGCCCAAACAACTCTGTTCGCATACCCCGGATCACCCTGGATATCCCACACGCGTTACTCTGCACTCACACACACACCCTACACGCTAACTCTAGCTATGGCGGCTATGGCCGCAACTACCCTATCGCTATGCTACGCTCCTTCTCTCTCGCCCACTTCAGCTCCGGGCTCACTGCAGACCTCCTTGCACAAGTCGCTGTGGCAGCGCTTCCGCATGGCTCACGCAGGAATCAATGAATGACTGAGCGCTGCCTCTTGATTTATACTTCTGAAGCTCGTTGGTCTGCCCTTTTCCCATCGGCCCATGGTGCTCACAGTCCCTCGCGGTACTTGCTGGACTGGACTGGGACTGATGGACCTTACCGCTGACTGCTTAGGGACTCACTGCTAACCTACTAAAGTCGTACTGCAATCGCTCTGCAGTTCGTCCACCACTTGATTCACCACTTGCCCACTTGCCGACCTTCAAGAAGGCTACAGCTAAGACTTCTAGACTTCGCTAAGACCTCTATTCGACAGACCTACAGATCAAACCCCTACGACCTACAGACCTATGACAGCTGCTTAGTAGTACACAGGTCACGTGTTTAACTCTCGGGGTCTACACAGGTACTGTACACGGTGGGGTAAGGACTAGGGATCGAGCCCTGGGATATGCGTCTGCTACTGCAAGAAGGTGAAAACCGTTTCAGCATCTGGATTTCAGCTTGGGTCTGCACCACCTCAGCTTGTAGTGCACCTGCTCGGCCGTTTGTCGTGCAAACGTGGCATAGTTTCCTCTCTGCAAAGGAGATTCGTTGAAGTTCAAGCACTACGAGTCGCACTTGCAACCTTCCACCTACCATTTTCCACACAAACACAATGACCGGTCATCTTGCCTGCATCGCACCGGAAAGATACCTTGTGTTCATTCATGACCAGATTGCATTGATAGCTTATACCCATCTATGATGCAATCTGGTGAGGAACAGTTCACTTCAGCGCGTTAGGGGGAATTAGGGTAGGACGAAAATGGAGTGWCGTGTGGAAAAAAAAAAGAACACTTCCACCTACCATTTTCCCCACAAACACAATGACCGGTCATCTTGCCTGCATCGCACCGGAAAGATACCTTGTGTACATTCATGACCAGATTGCATTGATAGCTTATACCCATCTATGATGCAATCTGGTGAGGAACAGTTCACTTCAGCGCGTTAGGGGGAATTAGGGTAGGACGAAAATGGAGTGCCGTGTGGAAAAAAAAAAGAACAGTTCACTTCAGTGCAGCATGGACTGTATACCCCGACTCCACTCAATCCAATCATCAGCCCAGGGACTAGCCCCTTGAACTGGAAAAATCATTCCCACGCATTATTGCAAGGTCAATCATCCATCTCTAAGTGGATTCTACACGCATGTTATGGAAGTCTAACAACTTTAACCTTGGAAGTCAAACAACTTTAACCAGCAAACTCCGCAAAAGAGATACTCCAACAAATACAAAAGTGACTCAAGTGAGTTAGGATACCAGATTGTGACAGGCATTACATGCTTGCTCCTTCACTTTGTGATAGGCATCGCGTGTTTACTCTTTCACCTTCTTTACAACCACTTCCACAATTCACCTCAGAAGAGCTGAAACATTATTCTGAGTCGGCCGCACAGAAAACGACTTCGCACCATTAGGATGCACACTTGCGCCGCACCTGTGTGGTGCGCTGTGCCGCCTGCTGTGCAGTGCACGATCTCTCCATGCATGCGCACCAACTCAGCCTTGGACGTGCACAGGTGCTGTGGACCATGTGGTGGGCACCACTGTGTGCTCTCGGTGGCCGAGGCAGATAACGTGCGCATACTGGACAGTGTGTTTACAGCTTTACACTGTCACAGGAATCAGCCCTTTTTCCACCCAACTGCATACGTAGACTCAGAAAAGCACAATTGTGAATCATCATTTATGGCCAAACTTCGAAAAACAATTTACGCCTTGAAAAAATAGTCTATGCTTTGACACACCCTGTGCCTTAACCCCCTATGGACTGGTTTCTTCAGCCCTTCTTTTCATGTGTGCTAAATGTTTCCATTATTGCTACCAGGGGAAGCAGGACCAGGGGGTTCATCTGGAAAAACGCTTGAGCAAAAACGTGGTCGAATACTGTGTTTTTTCAACTTCTTTTTCTTTCACTTTTTCTGAAACGGGGTCCAACTGTGCTCACCAAGAGCAGTCGGACTCTGGCTTTACTATCTTCGAGTTCGGCAATGGTTTGCCAAAAGGGGATTTTTTTTTTTTGGGGGGGGGGGGGGGGGGCATGAACAGGATTTACAGGGGCATACCTTAACTCTTATTTCCTACTTTAATTTTAACTTGGAATTGGTTAAGGAATTTCGAAGAGACCCTTGGCCCAAAGTTGTGTATATTGCAATTCCAATTCCACCACACATTCTGTTTGTTATTCTTATTTTTTGATATTTTCAATTTTTTTTGACAATTTTTTAATTTTTAAATGTTCTAAGCCCTGGGACTGCCTGGGACCCCGCACGGACCTCACCTGGCTGGCTAGGCCCACCCGGGTACCAAGGCCAGCCTGGGTCACCCGGGGACCAGCCCTGTTTGAACCATGAATTCAATGTCCACTACACTTCCCATTTCCTATATGCTGCTTGCACTGCCTTCCACTTACCGCCAGTGTACGGTTTCCGGCGCGTGTGAAACCATGTCACGGACTTTGCCAACCAACTCCCTGTAACTCACAAGGTCAGACTTTCCATCACTGGATCTTTTGTGCCATGGACGGCCAGGTACTCCCCCGTATCGCAGAACAAAGAACATGAACAGCTGCACAGATTCACAACCAGCAGTGAAGGCATCAACATATCAGGTTAACTTCCCGTGTGTGTTGCCTCTGTGTTTGGAACTCAGTAGAAGGTAGTTTTCCGATCGGGTTTTGGGGTTTAGGAGGTGATGCATCTGCAGAAGATGTGAAAGAGAAGCTACCCAGAAACCATGGACAGCTATGAAGTAGGCAGATGGCCAAAATAACCTCGAGGCTCGGTCAAAATTAGGTGCAAAACTGGAAAGGCATTGAGCTGAAGAAGATGACAAAGGACAAAGTTGCAACTCTTGAAAGATTGGCTTTCTGGAGACTGGAGTCGAGCATAGGTTGCCTAGCTGATGACTGGCTCAGATGGAGAAACAGGTAAAGCTGTGACCGGAGAAATCGAGTTCCGGAACGGCAATCTTAAACCATCCGTTGTGTTGGCTCCGGGTATCGGTCTGGCTGAACATTGATAAAATGCACCAACAGTGTACGAGCTGACGTGTAAGTCCTTGTTGCAACCGCGCTGGGGTGGGCTGAATGTCACGACCGGTATGGCTTCAGTTTTGAACACTGAGTCACGGTTGCAGTGGTAAGGCATCTGGCTGTTATGGCCGAGGTCACCAGTTCAATTCCGTTGTGTTGGCTCCGGGTATCGATCTGGCTCTACACCGACAAAATTTACCCACATCCGTCGAGTTATACGACCTACCGTCGTCACCTAAATAGAACGCATGCTCATTGTTGAAGTATCTAGACCGAAAGTAAAACCCAAATACAGCTATGATGGACATGCACTCTATGATAGTGAAGATGGTAGCTAAGCGCCAGAGGCCCGTCAATTCATCCTCGAAGACTACAACATTGTCCAGGAAATCAGATTTTAGCCAATGGCTGTTTAGCTCGATCTGCACAAAAGAGGGAGTGGTTGCATCCCGTGCGGATGCAAGTCCTCGGTCAAAATGCTATAAATGGGAATGTATGTTCTTATATCATTTGATCAGGCCTTCGTGATTGGTGCACATTGCACATCCTTAACCAGAGCAGGCCGAGGTGTGAGTACAAATACACTTCTTGCGGGCATACAGAGAAACAAATAAGGACATCGCTATACGGCCACCACATGTGACCGGGGCAAGACCTTGCCCCGGAAGTCGAGAGGATGATATTCTAGTGTGGACTATACCAAGAGCTTTTCTCCTTTTTTTCTTTTATTACCTTGAATATGGGGAGAGATTCGAGTTTTCTTTTTCTCTTTCATGGGTGAGGAATCTGAGGATACTCCCATCTGTTTAGCGGCGTGTCAGTCCAGAGTGCACCGAAATGAGCAAACGGTTGGGTTTTTCAAATCTTTTAAATTTGTGTGAGGCACAAGGCCTCGATAAGCCGTACCGGGCCCTTATTTGCAACAGGTCGGCCGCCCTAAGTGAAGGCAGGCTCGACAGACGACAAGAGGCCTATTTTGGACTACTTCGCAACTGGGGTAAAATTCACGCAGTTGCGGAGCACCAGTTGGTTGAAGGCGCCCAGTCCCTGGCCTCCTTTATCAAATGTATCTCGGTCAGACCCTGGGCGAGATACGCAGCATGGACCCAACTCAGACTATAGGAAGTCGGGCACTGGTAACTGTCGGTGGCCTGGGTCTGATTCGTTTGGACTGAGGCTCAGCCTCCCTGGGCCTACCGGAAGCTTCTGGGCCGGGGCCCAGTACCGCAGCACAGCACGCAGCAGCAGGCCACTTCGATATAGGGAAGGGCCTCCCACGCATTGGACATTCGGACACTGCCTGCATGCTGCGCAAACGCTGCTGCGCTAACGCTGGCCAGGCTCATGCGCTCACGGGCGAGCTAGAAGGAGCAGGCAGCCATAGCTGAGCTGCGCTGCTGTATGCAGGATGGGGTGCATGGTGGTCCTTGGGTGGAAGTGGCATCTGTGAGTTGGGGAACGAGGTTGAGTGATACGAGAGACATACCTGGTGCTTGAGGCGTGCGGCATTGGCCGAGATCTGCTCGTACTTGGGAAGCTATTGACGTCATCAGCGGCATTGTAGTATAGGCTAGATAGGATCTGCCATTCGTGGTCTGGGCGCTGAGCGCCAGATAGGATATCAACATTGGTTCTTCGTTGATGATGATGAGACTATTCCAGCATTGTCAATTATGAGCTTTTGGTGTGCTCTTATTTGGTGAAACTCATGATGCAATTCTGCTATTGGTTCGAGGTCACGACTATCTGGTGTTATGTGTATGATGCTGTTTGATTTCTGAAGTTCGCTATTGCGCATCTTCCTTGCATTTGAAAATGCTTCTCTATAGACCCTTTTGGGCCTATTCTGAGGAGCGTCAGGACAGTCTCCCCACCGCTGCCAGGTCATAAAACAGAATACCATCTCACCCAGACCATGTTGCAGAAGGGTACACCACTCAGCTCTCAATACACGGACCTGGATTAGAATCCTGAAGACAAGTCGAACAAAATAACTCTTGAATTGCCTGTCACTGGTCAGTTTGATAGTGACACCTCAAGGCTGTTGGCCCTTCTAGAAACAGATTCTTATTAATGCTCAGATTGAGTCAGACATGAAAACCCCCGTGCGAACCTCGAGAACAAGTAGAGAAAGTAGTCGTTATGAGAGGCCTCTGATGCTGGCCAATAGTTGCTTTACCTCACCAATGGAACCTTGAGCCTTCACCGTCTCATGATGAGCACTGCGCACACACACACACACAGAGTACCACATAATCAACACAGTGCAATGGAGCCACCATTCCGCCCCCCTCTTTGCCGCTCAACACACACACACACACACACAGTGAAAGTCTGACAAAATAGTCTGGCACAGTCATGCTTTTTTCGTGGAGTTCTGTTTAGCAACCACGACGATGCACACGTACACACCAATTGAACTCCAAGCAAAGGCTTTAAAAGATGTACGACGCATGCAGCATTCTTTTCTTGTTTCGAACACGCAGTCATTTATAGATATCGCAGCTGTAATGTCTCAGGTTTACAACACCTACATCACGATGCCATAATGAAGCTTTTCTGATGCCTGTTTCTGTTTGGGAGGCACAACAAAGGCCTCTTTACTTATCAAATGATGAAGGGAGAGAGCTAGACCAGAATACTCTTTCAAATGATGAAGGGAGAGAGCTACCGTCTTCACCTGAATAGAACGCCCAGTCATTATAGCTGCATTTGGCCCAACTTTCAGTCCAGATGCAGCGATAATGACAGGGCGTTCTATTCGGGTGAAGAAGGCAGAGCAAAATTAGACAGATGGCTGACGGGAAAATGGTTAGTTGTAGACAGTTGCTGATGCAGAAAGAGAACCTGCGAGGGAGAAGCAATGCTATCATTCATTATGGAATAGTTTTCCATTTCACAGAAGAAGAAGCAGGGTAGATGTTGCATACCGTAACCGTGCAGACCAGAACAAGAACCGACCTCTCTCACATAGTACAAGATAGCACAGCGGAAGGCTAAAATACCAATGATCAGACCAATCAATGTCACAATGCAGACCAAACATACATCATCGACATCGCAAGGTGTGAAGGGGCCTGGCGCTCACACAGGAAGAATGTGCCAGTCCCAAAGCATACACAGACGAAGAAGAGGGGGAAGATGGGAATGTCGTCAACACCAAGTCTTCGATATAGACCCCAAATAATCCCTCGTCCAATGTCTCGGTCCCAATGTCGAGTCTGAATCCAAATATCGTCAAATCTCAAAGTCGCAAATCTGTCTCTTTCCCGTAGTCTGTAGCTGCTGAGAAGTCAGGTAGCGAGAGGGTGAGGGAGAGATGGTGGACTTAAGAGGAGGAAGGCCAGGGATACTTACCTATGGCGCCATAGCTCCAGCTTCGTCGATGTACCTGCAACAAGGCGCCACCTTCACAGGTTAGTACGCTAGCTACTACTACTGCAGCGGCCGGATCCTGAAGACTGCCTCCTGCACTGCCCGTGAAGTGCCTGTGAACTGCCTGCAGCCTGCAGGGCGGACCAGTACTATATAGTGCTGGTCCGGCTGGGAGGCTGCTCTTGCCCATGCCGAATCGTGCCAGACCCTGACGTTGAAGTTCAAACAAAGGTTGTCTTGAAACGGTACTAAAAATGGCCTGCGCTTAACCCTGGTCTGGCGCCTAAGTTTCGGGACAGGTCGACTTTATGAGGGCCTGAAAATGGCCCTCCTTTTTAGGGTTTTAGGCTGAAACGACACAGGGCCTGGAGGGCCCTTATTTTCCGTCTGGTCGGGCCCTGCAGGCCCGTGTGGATGTGCAGTATGCCACACCCTCCCCTCCTTGAAAGACCGAGCTTACCTGCGAGGACGAAGCTGCCTGTCGGAGGGAGGGACCAAAGTCCGGGTGGGAGGGGCAGGTCGTGAAGCTTCTTTAGCTAGTCTTTGTCGTTCGTAGTGAGCGTGGAACAGCGGTGTGGATACTTGCAAATCTGCTCGTGAAATCCATCGAGTGTTGTCAGGGTCGCATGCTTTGAAGGTAACTTCGTACTGTCGAGGCTTGTTGTCGTACTTGCGATCCGTGATGACCCGGTCGACTTCCTGATGACCATCCATAGACGGAGGTTCTTACGATCGTCGGCCCGGGAAATCGTCGCTCTTAGCTGGTGTGTATGTCGCCAGCTTCGAGGCGTGAAAGACTGGATGGACTGGCAGATGCGGAGGGATGTCGATCACAAAAGATGGGCCGCCGGGCTCGTCGCCTGCGGCTGAAAGGACGGTCCATGGTCCAAACCACTTGGGGAGTAGTTTGTGTGAAACATCCTGTTCGAGCGCAAACTCTTCCGCGGAGACCCAARCCAGATCACCGGCGCGGATGGCACATGGCACGGGATGTTGGCTTGCTGCTGCATGCGGACTTGAGCATTTTGCATGTTCGCACGGGCTTGAGTCAACAATTACCTGTACTTCCGAATGGAGGCGGGAGACCAAGCGACGTCTATGTCGGCAGTTCGTGGGAGGAGAAGATCAGCGAAGATACGGCCTTTCCCGCCACCGTGGTGCAACTCGAATGGAGTCACGTCGATCGCAACGAAATGTTGTAGGCGAACTCGATGTCGGAGAGGCGGTCAACGCAATCCTTCTGATCCGGACGGATGAGCGTACGAAGCATCATTTGAGCGGTTTGATGTGCCCGCTCCATTTGCCCGTCCGTTTGTGGATGCCGAGCCGAACTTGGTTTCATTTTGGAGCCGAATTCCTGCATGAGAGAAGTCCAGAATGCCGACATGAAACGAGTGTCGGGGTCGCTAACGATGTCTTACGGTACACCATGGCTGCAAATCCAGCCGGTGTGCTAGAGTTCACATGGGTCACTGATAACAACCCATTGACCTACTACAAGACACGGTGAGCAGCACGATCGGACGATGGATGTACTTCATCGACCAATTTGACTTCACACCGAAATACCTCGCCGGCCTCTCCAATCGTGCAGCAGATGCACTCTCGCGAAGACCCGATCTTTGCGCTATGGCACATCATGCCTTCGTGTTCGACGAGGAACTCCAGCGGTACTTCATCCGGGGCTATGAGTCTGATCCGGATTACGCCACACTCTATACGCAGTTATCTTCGGATCACCCGCCGGCCAGCCACCATCGCATAGTCAACGGCTACTTGCTCCTCCACTCGCGAGGCGAGGACTTATTGTGTGTCCCACGAGACCGTCGTCTTCGGACTCGCCTTCTTGGCGAGTACCACGACTCGTGACTCGCTGGCCATTTCGGAGTCAATCGGACTATCACACGACTTCGACAATGATTCTGGTGGCCCAACCTCATTACCGATGTCACGTGGTATTGCGACTCTTGCGAAGTTTGCCAACGAAGCAAGCCCCGCAACCGCAATCCCTACGGCAAGTTGTGCCCGTTGCCTATCCCACGGGAACCCGGCCTCTCCATTGCCATGGACGTCACCGGCCCATTTCCCCGCGACCGCTTTGGGCACGACGGCATCCTCACGGTCATTGACCGATTGAGTAAATACACGCGATTTCTACCTTGCAAGTACTACGCCACGACTCCCGAACTTGCGCGCCACGACGCCCAAGGAGGAAGTGCCGCCATCGCTTGAGAGTCATCACGAATGCGAGCAGCTCCTTCTTCCTTGCATCATCAAGTGAGTCGATGGGAGGCACCTTGTGGCCCATCGTCGTCGTGGTGTTGGTCCAAGACTGCCCCAATGCCATAGCCGGAAGCATCAGTTGTCACTCTCGTTGGCAAGGTGGGGTCGTAGATGCTAAGGACGGGTGCCATGAGCATGGCCGTCTTGAGTGCTTGGAATGACCGACGCACTTCGTTGCTGAATACGAACGGCACCTTTCGCGATTGTAGTCTCGTCAATGGTGCAGGGATCCTTGAGCACTCGGTGATGAAGCATTGGTAGTAGCCTGCCAACCCCATGAATGAGCGAACTTTCGTGGTGTTAGTGGGCTCGGGCCATACTCGGATGGCCTCTATCTTGTCTGCGAGCGAACGGATGCCTTGCGGCGTCACAAAATGGCCCCAGTACTCTAACTCTTGCCGCGCGTATTCGCATTTATCGCGGTTGGCTTTGTACTTGGCTTATCGTAGCCGTTTCAAAACGGTGCGCAGGTGCTCCACATGCTCATCCAAACTCCGGTTGTACACCAAGATATCGTCGAGGTAGATGAGCACAAATTTGTCCAGCATGTGTCGGAACTCGTCGTTATAGCCGCTTGGAACATGGTCGGGGCATTCGTAAGGCCAAAAGGCATAACCAACCATTCAAAATGCCCATATCACGTCTTGTAACGGTCCTCCCGCCGAATCTCGAGTTGGTGATATTCCGATTTGAGGTCAAGCTTGGAGAAAAATTTAGTAAAGCCCAGTCGTTCGAGAAGGTTGTCGATGCCCGGGAGAGGGCCGGCGTTCTTGATGGTTTGCACGTTGAGCTTGCGATAATCGCTGCACAACCGCAAGTCCTTGTTCTTCTTCCGGACGAAGAGAACGGGAGCGCCGTATGGCGAAGAGCTAGGCCGAATCCAACCTTTCTCAAGAAGGTCCTCGAGTTGTACCCGTAGCACACTTAACTCTTCCTCACTCATGCGGTAGATGCAACCACATGGAGGCACGGCCCCGACCTCGACGATGATCTCGTGGCGGATGGGCCGATCCGGTACTACTCCATGTGGGGCTTCGAGCACGCCGTCGTAGCCGTCGAGAAGCTCGGTGAAGCGTGGGTCCGTCGATGCGTCCGTCGATGGGATGTCATGGGGAGGGAGGGCGTGGAGAAAACACACCCCCATCTCCTCTATGTCGTCCCTGGTGATGGAAGCTCGAATGCTTGCGGCGGACACCACATGACAGTTGATCGAAAGGTGAGGTGGAGGCACCGTGCATAGGACTAGAACTCCGTTCTGATCACGAACGCGAACGGTGCGACGGTAGGGTGATCCTCACTTCGCAACCATGACATGCCCAAAATCATGTCGAACTGGGTGTCCAAAATGTTGAAGGATACGGCCTCGCTTGCATGCGAGGCGAAGTACATCGGAACGGAATCAATGCACCGGTCGATTGACTTGCGCGTGTGAGCATCGGCCAACGTGACTTGCGTGGGCTGCGACTTCCTCCGAACGTGTGGCCCCAGGCTAGCGCGTACCACAAAATCTTGGCTCATATAGTTGCGAGTAGCTCTGCAATCGATCAAAGAGTTGCAGGTCGCTTCTTCGATCTGAATGCGTACGTACAACAATGGTGCGTCGTTGGTGTCGTACCGTTGTGTATTGAACTCGCGGTCGATCTTCGCAAGGTAGTCGCGAAGGTCAACAACCCCTACTCCAGCGTCCATCAACGGAGCTGGTACTACAGTGTGCAAGTAATCCTGCAATTGTGCCATGAGCACGTTGCAATGCGGTTTCGGCGATCTACCGGTCGGGGGAAGGGGCATCAATTGGAAGTCCACGAACGTCAACGGGTCGAGTCTCTCAAGTCTTGACCATGACGTCGAATCCCCGGGGAAAGTTGGTGGCGAAGCTGTCGAATCGGTTGCCGATGGTGGTGAAACCGTGCATGCGGTGGATTGTTGCACGTGGAGTGGCTGGTCCAACGGTGGGACCAAGTGGACAGCGTAATCCTCGTAAGTGAACCAAGGACTTGCGACATCCGCATTCTCCCCAAATGTGTAGGAGGCCACTAGCAAGGCGGCCGAATCTGATGGAGTGAGAGGTGGAGTCGCCTCACTTCCCGCGCAGCTCAGTTTCCCAAGCTGATTCGAGGTCGAACATCCTCCTTGCCTTGATCTTGGCATTGGGAGGTCTTGTGCTAATAAGCACCAATAGCAGCAACCGTATCAGCTGCGGTACTTGTATTCGGCCTAGGTCAAGTTGAACTTGACCCATGGTACTGGCTGTCCATTTCCGATCGGCGATGCAGTTTTCACCTTCCCTTTTCCACGGGAGTTGTTGTTGCTTTGCGGCTGGACAGCGGCCACCTGATCTCCCTTGTGTGATGCTGGGGTGGCTGCCGAGTCTTCCACAATGTTGTCCGGTTGGACTGCAGCGACGGGCTGCGAACGCGGACCAAATTTTCCTTTCTCCACATGGGCTGGCTGCCACGCTAACTTCTCGTGTGTAGCAGCCCGGTTGGTCTTGATGATCTCATGCGCCTTGTCGATGATTTCGACAAAGGTCGTGTACTATTCTCGATCACCAAGTGCAAGGCTCAAGAGCACACGACAAGTTGTCGAACTCCCGGCGCAGATGCGAAAATGACAACTCGAGATCGGGTGTTGCCACGATCTTTTGCCATTCTGTGAGCCAATCGCGTGTCGGTGTGGTGCCTTGAGCCATGCGAAGAGGCGGTTGATGGTGAGCGCCGAGGTGTCATCCACAATGAACCGCTCCTTCCATTCCTTCGTCATCTTGTCCCAAGAAATCTTCTTGTGCAGGTCGGAGACCTGGACGCCGTGGGTGGTTGCCATGTGGCTGAGCCAGATCTGGCAGCCGCCCTTGGCGTTGAGGAACAACGGCGAGATGTACAAGTGATTGGGGACCTCATGAATCCCAATGTCCGTTGTAAAGCCTTGCCACCAGACGACTGGGTCCTGATGCGTATAGTCATCAAACTTCTCGATCGGAAACGTCGGCATCTTGTACGGTCGCGATGCACTGGTGCTGCCATCATTGTTAGGCGGCTGGTGTAGTTGCCGAACCTCGGTCTTCAAGGTGTCGAGCTGCTCGCTGATGGTGGCTGGTGCGGCGAAGGTGCTGATGTCGCCGAGCATTGCGACTGCATGGTCAACTCGTTGCTCCAACTGGCGGGTCGAGGCCGCATTGCTGGGTTCGCCAGCATCTGATCCTGGTGTTGTTTGCTCCAAGTCCTATACACGGGAATGAATTGCCCGTTTAGCATCCTCGTGCAGATCCTTGTGGTTCCGCACTGCCCGTCGGAGATTCGCCAGGTCCTGGTGTTTTTTCTCTAACTCGGACTGCAGGTGGTTAGAAGTGTAAACCAACCGGGCCACGAGTTTGGAGAAAAACTCCTTGTGCTGCTCTTCCGGTGTCGTGTGGCCAGAACTTCAGCCTGTCGACGCTGGCAGCTTTGTGCCGTTGCAGCAGATCCTGGGCCTCCTTGCGGCGGGCCTGCGCATCTGCGTCAGCTGCAGCCTGAAGCCACTGCTTTTCAGCTGCTGCCTCCGATTCAGCCTGGAGGCGGGCAGCCTCAGCTGCCACCTGCCGCTGTTCCTCGGCCTCGATCAGTGCGAGCTGAGCTTTGAACCGCTGTCGGTACTCGGCAATGGACTCGTTGGCCAGTTGGATTGGCATGCCCAAAACTGAAACCGTCATGGTGGTGGGGCACTGCTGATGTGGCACTGCTGACATGACACTGTTGCTGAAATGGCACTGCTGACGTGGTACTGTCACTAACGTGGCACTGCTGATGTGGCACTGTTGCTGACATGGCAATGCTGACGTGGCACTTACCAAACCGGGAATGCAGGCAAAGGGCTGGGTGGGAGGGAAACGCAGGAAGGTAACCAAACTGCACTTCCATTCCCGGTCCTAATCAACCGAATAAAATAAAAATAAAAAATAAAAACAAGAGGATCCCGCCCCCTTTTTTTTTTTCCCTTTGAAAATCTGTCGATTTGATATCAGTGAGGCATTACGGAGGAGTACTATGAGCGAGATCTAGGCAAGGTTTCGCAAAGTTTCGGCTTTCAAAAAAATGCGATCTTGAAAAAAAAATTGCACGAAACAGAATGGAGGTTCCACTTTCAGAGAAGAATAGATCCAGTCCGAGAATATGACCACCTCCCTAGTTCACCTTATATGCCCAGAGTGAGACCAAAAAAAAAGACCGAAATGCTAATATCTGCAGTTGTGAAAAAATAAAATAAAATTGCAGAGATTTTTTTTTTTAATAAGGCTAATTCTTTAAGCCCAACCAATTCAATTACCTGTCAAATCTGGACAGGACGGCCTTTCAGGCCTTTTTTATTGTCAGTATAGTATTACGGGGAACCCCGTAGCAGCCACATCCGTGTTCAAGCCTCCAAGGAGGGAACATGCGGGAGCTGACTGGCTCCTTGATTGGGCGGATCCTCTGATTGAGAGGTCCGCTCCAATACCAAACTGTTGCACACCGTAACGGTGCAGACCAGAACAAGAACCGACCTCTCTCACATAGTACAGGATACAAAAAAGGCTAAGATACCAATGATCAGACCAATCAATGTCACAATGCAGACAAAACATACATCATCGTCATCGCAAGGTCTGAAGGGGCCTGGCGCTCACACAGGAAGAATGCGCCAGTCCCAAACCATACACAGACGAGGAGGAAGGGAATCAGACAAAGAAGAGGGGGAAGATGGGAATGTCGTCAACACACCAAGTCTTCAATATAGACCCTAAATAATCCCTCGTCCAATGTCTTGGTCCGAATGTCGAGTCCGAATCCAAATGTCGTCAAATCTCAAAGTCACAAATCTCTCTTTCTTTCCCGTAGTCTGTAGGTGCTGAGAAGTCAGGTAGCGAGAGGGTGAGGGAGAGATGGTGGACTTAGAGGAGGAAGAAGAATAACTCTCTCTCTCTCTCTCTCTCTCTTGTGCCAAGTACTAACCTGTGAAGGTGGCGCCTTGTTGCAGGTACATCGAAGACGAAGCTGGAGCTATGGCGCGACAGGTAAGTCTCCCTGGCCTTCACCAACTCTCTCTCTCTCCGAAGCTACTCTAAGCTCCTAACAGCGCCCAGCGCTGAAGACTACTCCTAGCGCTAGCTACTACTGCTGCAGCGCTCCTGCAGAGTGCCGCGGCCGAATCCTGAAGACTGCCTCCTGCACTGCCCGTGAAGTGCCTGTGAACTGCCCTGCAGCCTGTAGGGCGGACCAGTACTATATAGTGCTGGTCCGGCTGGGAGGCTGCTCTTGCCCATGCCGAATCGTGCCAGACCCTAGCGTTGAAGTTCAAACAAAGGTTGTCTTGAAACGGGCTTAAAAATTGCCTGCGCTTAACCCTGGTCTGGCGCCTAAGTTTCAGGACAGGTCGACTTTATGAGGGCCTGAAAATGGCCCTCCTTTTTAGGCTTTTTGGCTGAAACGATACAGGGCCTGGAGGGCCCTTATTTTCCGTCTGGTCGGCCCCTGCAGGCCCGTGTGGATGCGCAGTATGCCACAGTAGACTTCGATATCATCACTCTCAAAGAGGGATGCATACTTAAAAGCGATACAAGTTTAGAAGGCCAACTCAGATCCAAAATGACAAAATCTTACATCAGATCAAAGTGAAAAGTTGAAAACCGACCTGCCAAGCAAGGCCACGATAAACTGTGACATAGAGTGCCAGTCCTGCAAAGCCAGACACAGAAACCGCAAAACGAACATGTCAAAATAACAAATGAATAGCAGTTCCCAGTCATTCGATCCATGTATGTTACTAGCATAGTAATCACAGAGCTCTTTAGATCTCCAGAAGAGCTCTGAGTTTATAATAATATACTTACAAGTTACACCCTCTATATTGTCGACACACTGACGCAACATTTGTCATCATCTACATTGTACAGTCCTGAGCCTAACTTCACGCATCGCATAAACTGTGTCCAGTCTGGGCCCCAGCTAGGTGAGTAGATTTCTTTTCAGCCTCTATTTCAGCGGTTCTCCTGGGCTAGGCTTTTGCCATACCCTGACAATAGAGTCAATAGACACATACAAGAACAATGACCATGACCAGAGGCATAACAGGTGACCAGAAACCTTGCTGAAAACTTGCACTAAAAGAGAGTTGTAACCAATGAAATTTCAAATTTCACTCAGACCCTCACAACCTCTAAAGATCAAAAGGACGAAAACAAGGTGGGGAATCCACACTATTTTTCATCCCCAGTTAACCCCATCAACCCTGAAAACAGTGAAAAGTGCATTGGACGCTGATTGGAGATCATTTCTTTTAGTTTTTTTCTGTTTTTTTTTTTTTTTTGCCCTGTTTTWTTTTTGGTCAAGGTCTGTGTGTGCCAAGCTTGGTGCTTGTTGGGTTTCTTGGAGTTGACTGTTTTGGCTAGCCCTGAAAAATCCTGAAAATCCTGAAAACTGAAAAGAGTGAATTGTGCATGAAAACACACTTTTGCCTTGTTGTTTTATAGGTTTTTAAAGTTCTTTTTTTAATTTGTTTTTTGTAAGTAGTTAGTATGATCTCCACTCTATGGATTGGCGACAAATTTGGTTACAATGACCCTTGGGTTTTGTTATAAATGGCCTGACAAGTTGTCTGAAAATTGAGGCCTCTGTTAACCGCCTCTCGGAGGACAAGGATGTGCAGGCAGGTGCTTCTGGACGAGCAGCGAGTTTTTCTTCTTGTTGCATGTTGTAAACCGTCCATGCATCCACTACACTCGCAGAGACACAGACTTCCCTCCGTGTGTGTTGTCATATTCGCTATACAGTGTATACACTGAAAAAAAGCATGACTGTACCAGACTGTTTCGTCGGACTTTCACCGACTCATCAGGAGGTTGAACCCCGACAGTCTGCCAAGCATGTATTTGACTGATGGATAAGGACTCACCACATCGCCCAGAGTTAGCGATACCCCTGAGAAAAGTGTGTGTGTGTGTGTGTGTGTGTTGTTAAAGCACCCCAAATTCTCTCCTCTCATTTCCTCCACCAATCATAACAAACCATCAATCACGAAAAAGGATAGATAGGCAATATAATAGAAAATGCAAGGTTGGCCATGCTTGTGTGGTTCAGCGCGAAGTCCCTGTGTGTGTGTTTAAAAACCCCCAATTCTCTCTCTCATTCCATCCCTGATTCATCACAGAGCATCCATAAAACAAAAAAATAGAGATAGACAGTATAGTAGAAGATGCAAGGTTGGCCACGTTTGTGTGGTTCAGCGCCAAGTGCCCACACACCCGTCTTCTGCCGAAGCGGCACACTTGCACATAATATATATATCGTCAAACAGAACTGGCCGGTAAACCGTAGGCAGAGAGGGAGAAGAGGACAACAAACGAGGGGCTGCGAAAA
>BFEA01000274.1:1772634-1784397 GCA_003427395.1 Chara braunii
GAAGAGGAAATAAGATGAGCGAAGAAAAGAAAAAATGAAAGGACAGACAGGCAAAGAGACAGACAAACCAGAAAAACACAAAACAGTGTCTTCTTCTTTGTTTTAGACTTTTAGTGTATTCTTATTTCTTTCAGTGTTTTATAATTTTTTTACACTGAACAAAAGATAAATAAAAAACAAAGACACATTGAAATCATTCAATTTCTCAGTCTTCTTAACTCCTCCTCCACTGCGCCTCTCACGTACAAGGCTCGCCACGTTGATGAAGTTGAGCGCGAGCTGCCCCCATCCCCGTCTGGCATAAAGGGATGAGAGGAGCAGAAAAGAAAAAACGATAGGCGAAGGGAAGGTGACACAACTTCTTCTTTCTTTTACTGTATTCTTCGTTCTTTCACAGTTTTGGAGTTTGGTGGAGGGTCTACCACGTTCGCTTTTCAGCACACCTGCACTTCCTTCATTACTTCTTATTCTCATTTTCACCCTTCTGACTTTTTCTTTGAGGGTGTTAGGGTGCAGGGTACAAACAAAGTAAAATGACACAAACTTTTTCTTTCTTTTACTGCATTCTTCTTTCACTGTCTTGCAGTTTTAGTGAAGAGTCTCCCACTTTTGTACACTCTTTTCAGCACACCTGCACCTTTTTGTTAAGGTGCAAGGTATGTCTGCGTAAGACCCTCAGACAGATAGGACAACTATCATAAGGATGCAGGCGATGGTAGCAGCCCTCCCGCAGGAGCCATCTTTGCGTTAGTGTATTCTTATTTCTTTCAGGCAAGCAACCTCGTCACAGCAGGAGCCAGGACGGCTAGCATCAACCATACCTCTGAAGCATGCACGGCAGAGGGCATGCATATATCGTCAGTATATATATTACATATACATATATTGTCACATTTTATGAATATATATAGTCAAACAGAGCTGCCCCGTAAACTGTAGGCAGAGAGGCAGAAGAGGACAACAAACGAGGGGCTGTGACAAACTGTTTCATCGGAGTTTATATATCTCATAATCCATGGAGGGATGGAGGGCAAACGGCAACTTACCTAAGACAGAAGACTCCACCAACAAGAAAGCACCAACCCCCTGCTCTAGGTCCGAAAAAAATTGGAGAGCCCTGTGTGTGTGTGTGCACGTGTGTGTGTGTGGGGGGGGGGGGGGTACAAGGCAAGGAAGATGAGGAGAACGGGGAAGAGAAGAACAACAATAGCGATGACATCATCAGTGTTCATCACATTGCTACCTGGGCAGGCATCTGCGCTATGGTGGGTGCAGTGCTTGCTGATTGATTCATCCAATTCCGCCGCTTGGCGGCCACTTCGTTTTTGTTTTCCATTATTCCTTTACCTTTGGGTGAATCATCTGTAAGAGGCCTATTATTGGAGGTGATAAGGGAATCCTCCACGAATAGGACCCCGGTCGAAAATGGCTCCAATCTGTTGGTGTGGAGCTGCACCAACTGGAAACCCGATCCAGCGTCTCAATTAGAAAACAGGAGCAAAGGATGAGCAATTGTAAATGATGACCAGCATTGATTGCCCTGGTGTGAGGGGGCTGACTACCCGTCAAAACCCGAGGATGGGCTCATCACCAAGCCAGCCCCGAACCCACTGAGAGTGAGATGCCTCCCTTCCCCCGCCACGTGGCAGAACCTCAAGCACATCAGTGATCCACCACCCACATAGCATGTGTTGAGTGAAGGTCGAAGAAAGGAAAAGTCCTCGTGCAACCAAAAGCGCCCCCCCAATTCAAGTCAAAGTTGTTCAGAGATCAAACCAATCGGATCAAAACGCATCAGATCCAACAGAACCAAATCAGAGCAGATTAAATCAAATCAAATCTAACTAATCCAATCAAAAGAAAACAAGGAGGAATAGAATTCAGTAAGCACTGCGCAGCCAAATCACCAGCGGCGGTTAAAGATGTACAGATAAAGAGAAGATATGAAGGGGGAGAGTGAAAGATCGACAGTAATCACCCTCACTCCCCTTCCAGATGGATCCTGTAAAGTTGAATGAGGACAACAGATGAAGGGGGGAGGGTGGAAGATTGACATAACCATCGTCATCCCCCCTCCAGATTGACCATGTGTAGAATTGTGAGAACATGCCATCAGTGGATAAAGAGTTGTGATGAAAGACATGTCAGCATACAACCCCTCGGGCAATGGCGAGAGGGCATGACGAGGTAAAGAAATATGGACCGGGGACAGTAAAGATTGCGAAAGTCACCCACTTCTCACCCTCATGGTTGAAAGCAAATCCAGGTCGAGGGCATCCCCACTACTGCGCTCCATCCCTAATGACGTGTACTCAAGGGCGGAACTCCCTCAAACCACACTTGACTGGGTCCACTAACCTACCCCTTCTCGCAGCCAACTACCGTCCTAGATCCAACAAAGTAAGCTTTGCCCATGCAAAGTGCCCCTCCGGGTCCCACATCCCACCATCCTGTCTGCCCAGCCATACTGGCAGAGAGAAGAAAAGTCAATGTCCTAACCACGCCAACATGGATGGGACCCAGAGCATCATGCACAGTGCCAGAATTGCCATGAGAAGAAAGTAGGAGTACAGAGAGCAGGGATGGAGATGGGGGGAAGACGGAGGCGGCGTCGCAGGACACAAGACAGAAAACACGACTGACTCCTCCTCCGCCAGCAGAAGCTTACCACACAGTCCTCCGTGATGAGCGCAAGGCAGACCGATGAACTCCTCAACCACCCAAGCCGCCCAACCCACCATCAGTGTTGTTGTTGAAGTTGATGTTGTTGTTGTTGTTGTTGTTGTTGTTGTTGTTGTTGTCGTTGTTGTTGAAGTTGATGTTGGTGTTGTGATTGTTGGTGTGTTTGCTTATGCCACTGCTGATGTAGTTGCTGACGGCGCCCACCCCGTGCGTCGGGCCACCGCAGCACTCAATGATGTAGTCGCTGTTGGCGTTAAATTTGACGTGCATGTGGGCATTGTGATAGTTGTGATGTGTGATGATGTCACAGCTGATGTAGTTGTTCACAGCACCCCACCCGAGCGCATGGCCACCTCAGCAACCACAAGGGCACATGACATTGACTCCGAAGAAAATAGGCCTGCCGCCAGTCAACAAAAGCATCCAGCTCAAGTGTCGGGCCCTCCTCCAACGCCCAGACGGCCTCCGACATCTGACACAGCGCTTCCTCCACCTGACTGGTCACCGAGATCTCCCACCGATCAAACTCTGCCCACGACAGAGTCTACTGGAGTTGGCGCCGACCTCCAATGCATATCTCGTGAATAGCCAGTCAGTGGCAGCCTGTCATACATCCCCCTGCAGAAGTCAGCAGACTCAGCACTAGTACTAACAGAGTCAACCTTACCTTTAGCGTTGACACAAGTGCTTGTCGTCACGCTGGTCATCGCGCGAAAGCAATCCAGTGTCAGTGAATACAATGCTCACAGAAGCTTCGGCGCCATGGCCGCCGTTGTACAACCCCCTGACCTATCACCGTTGCTGGACCCTACCTCGGCAACGCCAAGGACCCGGCAGTGGATGCCCGCAGAGTCTCGTCAGGTGGAAGCACTCTTTGCGTTTGCGCCCATGCGTCATCCATTGCTTCTCTTCAGAACAGGGATCATTGTTTCCTACCTTTCAAATCGTTTGTGGTTCCAAAAGTTTGGGAAATCGATATTACCGGTTCCCCGCACCCTTCAGACCGCACCGCACTCACCGGATCTCACCAATGACATTGACCTGGCGTTTTCCAATGGAAACGCCTCATCATTTGGATTTTCTGGTTTTTACAGCCTGGACACTTAATTTGTGCCCCATATAAGGTATACTCACACTACCGTTTTTGCCCTAATAGAACGTACGGTCACTATTGTTGTACCTAGACTTAAAGTTACACCAAATGTAGCTATAACGACCGTACGTTGTATTCGGATGAAGAAGGTATCGGACCGCAATTCCGGCCAGCTCCGCATCCATCCTTTCCCAATTGTCCACAAAGGAGTCAAAAAAGTCCTACTGTGAGTATGCCCCTTTCGTAATCCCAATTTCGACACTCTCTCTCCGTTCTTGCTAACCAAACATAAACAAAAAAGGATTGGGTGCTAAAATAGCAAAAAAGTTGAGCAGGAAGCACCACCTGTGTGACACGTCTCATGATGGGCCGAGAGGCGTACAAAGCACAAGCACCCATTGCTGCCTCGTCTGTCTCCGCTGTCGACAAAAGGCTCTCATTCAGTGTGGGAAGGCAATAATCAATCAAGGAAGGGTAGCGCTTAAGTATTCTTTCCAATGGACGTCTTGCTGAGCTGCAGCAGAATACAATACAACAGAGAACAGCTTTTCATCAGTCATTTCAAAATGCTCGCACTTCACCTCACACTGACTCAAAAGAGGCACGTTATCAAGGCCCTTTTATTGCAAAAAAAAACAACAGCCTGAAACATCACTCCTAGCAGGTCACGCCAACTTCGCTTGGCAATATGCATTTGGTTTGAAGCGAATATTTTTTCATGGGCCAAGCCGCCAAACCATTTTTTTTTTTTCTCTTTCGTTTGCCTCCCTCATGCGGACTAACCTCAGAAACATCCCTGACTTCTTTTCAGAATTTTTTTGTTGCTGGAAATAAGAATGAAAAAATCTCTAAAGTTGGCGTAGTCAGAATTTTGCACACCCAACCCCCCCCAAGGCCTGCCCAGCAACATCACTCCTACTGCGTCACACCACAACTTCGATTGAAATATGCATTCCGTTAGGTGGCTTTGGCCAAAACATTTCATGGGCCAAAGGGCCCAAAACCATTTTTTTATATTTCTTAAATTTTGATGCGGAGGAACCTAACCAACATCCCTTTTCTATTTTGGATTTTTTTTTGTTGCCTGAGGGCACTTGGAATTTTGCACCCCGCCCTGTATCTCTGTTGGGTCTGGTAGGTCAACCCTGTAATTTTGCTCCTTGTAGACTGGTGAGCATTTCTAACTACCGATGGACCTGCAGCGAGTGGAAATTCAAGGGACCGACCGGTAGTACCAGTGAATGAAAAACTTGGAAAATTATAGCCTGCTGGTCGCACCAACAACAAAGAAGTTCAAAGACTCAAAACATATCCCCCATAAAGCAATCATTTGCTGCCAATTTTTATTTCGGCATCTGAGCCGCATCTTATATTTTTTTTCTAATTATTTTGTTCTGGAGAGATCAGCACCAAATCTGTGCAACGTGCGCGCGTTATCTTTTTCAGATTGTTTCGCCCATATTTCTGAGTGCAACAAAATTCCAAACTTTGCACGCTCATTTTTGTTGCAGACAGCCGAACCCCGCATCACAGTTCCATAGGGCCCCACACACCCCGTGTGGCGACCGGCCCATACGCTCACCAGAATGTCATGTTCAGAGAGTGGGGGATGGGAGATTTAAATCACCAGTGCGTTACCCAGGTGTTCTGTTTCACTGTGGTTGGTGAACATGCTGCCGAAACCCCCGGTTTCAACCACCAGTGCGTTCCCCTGGTGTTTTGTTCCACTGGAGAGATCAGCACCAAATCTGTGCGTATGATTTTTTCAGATTGTTTTGTGCATATTTCCGAGTGCAAAAATTTGCCAAAACTTCGCGTGCTCTTTTTTTACACGCCGCCGAACCTGCGCATTGTGTATGCCTACAGGTCCATAGGCCCCCACGCATCCCGTGCCAGTGCATAGGACCACCAGAATGTCACGTTCAGAGCGGCGGGGCTGGGAGGTCTAAACCACCTGTGCTTACCCTAGTTTTTTTGGTCCACTGTGGCGGTGCACATTCTGCGTCCTTGTGGGGGGATTGGCCTACCAGGCCAAAAGGGCGGGCGTCCTCATGTTTGGCCGGAATTGGCATGCAACAAAAAACCGCTTCGGGAAACAGAGGCCTGGAAGGACTGGTAGTTCTAAGAATGTCATTCTGTCGGCTGCAGTTTTGACATGATACAATAAGTTTCACCTTGTTGAGAAAAACTACTGTACTACGCAATGTGGATCAGTTTATAGCCCTTTGCACACATGATGCTTTCTACCATCATACTGTTCGACAAAGCTTCTGTGATCAATATGTTGGAAAGAGCTCTACAACCACGACTATGTTGAGAATCTTGAGATAACACATGAAGGCCATACTCACACTTGGGATTCCCTGGATGTATACCTCGCCGCCACATTATGGCCAAAACATAGAAACGTGCAAGGGTGAGTGTGGCCTACGTCTCAGGATAGTGGTGCTGGTTCTCATCACAGAGAGTGTGCCAAGGTCACGAGTGTCGTGCTTTTCACAGCACATAAAAAGTTTTCATTTTGTTGTTTTTCCGCACGGGTGCTGTTTTCATCCTGTTTTTTCCTTTTGTTTTCATATTCCCGCCCGGCCGCTGTCGTTTCCGTTCCGACAAACGGGCGGCCTTTTTTTCCCTTTTGTTTTTGTTTCGGATGGTCGTGCTTTTCACAGCACATAAAAAGTTTTCGTTTTGTTTTTCCGCGCGGGTGTCATTCTCGTCCTGTTTTTTCCTTTTCTTTTCATATTCCCGACCGGCCGCTGTGGTTTCCATTCCGGTAAGGGGTTGTCACCACCCTTAGGGGCGTATCCCCATCGAGCTACTGACCCACATGCGAAAGCTTTTACATGCAATCGCAGAAGTGAGTCAGCCGAGGGCGTTTGCTCGCTCGTTGTAGTATAGGCACACGCGATCAAAACACCTGTTGAACCCGAACATCGCTCGTCACTTAGGGCACTGATCTCCTAAGGATAAAGCGTACGCCGGTTGACTAGGGCGGTTTCAACCAAGCATGAAACCTACAACTCAACCCTAGCCCCATACATACAATACACACATAACCATGCATATATATATAACTTATCAAGGCTAACTCACGCAAGTCCTTAACAAAGCTATACATATATATAAGAAGTCATCCTTTCAGTCAATTACCTCAGCAATCATAGTTATGAAAACATAGCACAATGTTAAATATAATTGGTTTGGTCTAATGAAAAAATCATGCCATTGTGCTTTCCTCCTCGTCGTTGATATGGTCAATACATAGAGTTCTTTTATCGGAGAAGAGTTTTTTCAATCCTTTAAGCCTAAACCCATAGTCAGATCCTTCTGAACTCAGGGTTAAGGCTACCTAAGACTGTTCATACTAATTTTCTATGTTGACTCCTGTCTGATGAGGAGTATTTATTTACTTTTTCTTTCCTATATATTTACCCCTCAATGCCAAGGCATGATAGTGAAATCATCGGGGTAGTCCGAATACTTTCCATCCGGCGGCCCTTTCTAAATAAAGTGCTTTTGTTTTTGTTTTGAGATTACCTCGTGAAGCCATAATCATATGGCTCCCTCGACGGGATTAGTCTATGCGAGGCATTTTCTGGAATCCGAGTAAGATTTCCAGAAAGTTGCGTCTAACCCTGGTAAATTTGTCGTCCACCACGCACCTCGGTCTCCAATACGTCCAATCGCGCAAGCTCATCATTGTCCAAAACCAGGGTCGTCACCTGCCACCTCGCATAACTCTAATGATTCGAGTACCATAGGAGGCCATCCGCAAAGCTAGTCTCCATACTATAACTTGAAGAGGCCGACTAAGTCCAAATAAATGTCGGGTCTCTGTGTCCCGGATCCGGACAACGCCTAGACGTCTGTCGGAAGAGGTAATCTTAATGCTCATAATGACTCAAGAGAGACATCGGAGGTTGCTCGCGCGGTGGAAATACAAAGTATATCCAAAAAACTCATCCGGAGTCCGAGCCGTATTGGCCCGGAAATCCGCGCGAGTACTAGGGAAAAATCCCTCGCCGTTTTGGAGTAATCCGATGAAGTCGATCCACTCAGTAGGAGAACCATCTCGAACCCGTAAAAGTTGTTCCGCCCCTCTGATAAGATCGTCCTCATGTGTGTTGCGAACCACCAGGTACCTCGGGATCGCCAAATCTCGTCGTGCTCCAGGCATCTGCGCGTCAGAACAAAGTTGCATTAGTAATTGTTCCATGAGTTCATCCTCCTCGTCCTGCCAAGCATACTCGGAGAATGGCTCAATACGTAGGATGGCGAACCTGTTGGCTCGCACCCGTCTCGCATGATATATACCAAAAAATGGACCCTGCCGTTCGTTCGTCCAAAGTATAAGACGAACGAACATTAACCTTATCTCAGGGATCTCGTCCATTCGGGGGTTTAACTCGTATGGCTGCATCATGACTAAGTTCATGTTCGGAAAATCTCGTTCGGGCAGCGGTAGTGCGAACTCATAATGAAGAATGTTCAATCCAACCCTTGACTTAAAAATGAAGCGTCTAGGGGGATTTCGCGTGCTGTCATCCCAAAATCGCGGAATATCCTCTTCTGAATACAATTCAAAAGGGTTGAAGATAATTTGCCCTATTCTCTCTAATCTCTCGCCATTGCGTTTCGGCCCGTTCTGATGCAGCATCGCGGTTACGGAAAAGTTGAAAAATCGTCGTCCTTGCAGTCATCTGAAAAAAAACGAGGGTAATTAAGTTAAAATCTTTGTCCACTAAGAATTACTTAAACGTTCGTCTTCTTTCTTGCCCGCGCTTTTTGTGGCGCGACCATTCCACGACAAAAGTATCTAAATATACTCCGTTTAACTAGTAGGACAAGAACTGGGCTGCTTGTGGCACCAGTTCCCCATGCGTCAATGGCCTCCTATAATGGCCACCAAAAGGGTATACTATGGCAGTTCTCTTTTACGTGAGGTGCCGAAAAACTTTGAAGGCCTTCTGTGAATACGCACTTGTCCATCCCCTAGGAGGTGGTCTGGGATACCCCTCGTCCTTGCCCGAGCAAACCTCGGATCTCAGAAGTCGGGCTGGCTCCACCACAACAGCATGGTACCCCCCCGCGAAAGCGGTCCACTCCGAGTCGATAACAGGGTCGGCCCCTAAGGCAACGAAMCCCCGCCTCAGATGCCTCTTAGGAAAAGGAAAGGCATCTACCACGGAGGGTCATTCGGGAAAGAACCGGTTATCTTGGGAGAAAATCTATGTCCACGGTAATGTTTTGTCATCATCATCAGGTTGTTGCTCGTCATCACCATCATCAGCATCAGGGTACTGCTCGTCATCATCAGCAAGGCGTATGTCTTCACTCTTGTTCGGTGTTAATATCAATACTACTATCAAGGAGCGGTGCATCAGGGGAGCGGCTCGTCACTCACTGTTGTATCACCATCGTCAAATTTCTCTCCATCATGCGGCACGGGTGGCAAAACTTGACGTCATCATAGGGCTTTGCTCATCATAATCAGCATCAGCATCARCATCAGCATCGTCATCATTCTCAATTTCGTAAGTGTGTCATCAATGAMMKKTCATTGATGACACACTTACGAAATTGAGAATGATGACGATGCTGATGYTGATGCTGATGCTGATTATGATGAGCAAAGCCCTATGATGACGTCAAGTTTTGCCACCCGTGCCGCATGATGGAGAGAAATTTGACGATGGTGATACAACAGTGAGTGACGAGCCGCTCCCCTGATGCACCGCTCCTTGATAGTAGTACTGATATTAACACCGAACAGGAGTGAAGACATACGCCTTGCTGATGATGACGTGCATCAAATCACGCCCTGTTGCTGATGATGGTGACGAAAAGCACCCTAATGATAATGACGCCGATGCTGGTGCTGGTGGAGATCAGCAAGAGTGCCGCCGATGACAAAGAATCAAAGATGTATACAAAAACCAAAATCAACGCACTTGATATCGCCTCCAACCCTCCTCCCGCTCCACGTAAGCACGCGCTCCTCCTTTCCGTCCGCGTCATACCAACCGCCTACCACAACACTACGCAGACCAAGGAGCACAAGCCATAAGAAGGCTGAACTTCTCAATGAGACCCACCTCTTGTCGAAGGCAAGTTCCCCTTCACCCAAAGTGCTAACTTGTAACACCACTGGATGAAGCGCAAAGCTGGAGATGGCACCGAAGTGCTTTCAAAAGGCAGGCAACACCGAGTCACGCTCCATCCTCCTGCCCTCCCGCTGTCCGATCTCTACTTCATCACAACCTCATCACCAAGGCGCCGACACGCCAAAACTGTCCACGTCATACCCAGCCGCCACTTCGCGCTCGCGTGTTTTCGACCTGTAGGGCGTCACCGGGCTGCCCGCGTGAGAGTGCCAACCCGGCGGGGCGCAGCGCTCCCGGAAGGGCTGCGCCCCAGTGTGATACTACACTTCAGCCATAGCGTGTTCTCAATTAGATGTTGCTCTACATCAGCAGGTGAATTGGTTGTCACCATCATTCTCCTCATTATCGTCAAGGTGCTGTCCAGCGTCACCAATAAAATCCAACAAAGTCCAAGTGAATGATATTTTCGTAGTGTGTCATCAATAACTGTAGTTGGCTGGATCGGATTGTTCGCGGAGGGCTGAACGGTGGGAAGGGGGTGGGGGGAGCTCTATCCTGCAGGGGCATCGCAAGGTGGGGGGTGAATGTCTCAAAGAGGGTAGGGGCAGAGTAGGGGGTTGCCTTATTCTGGGGCAGGGACTGTGAGTGGGTCCATCAGTCCCTGCGGAGGCGGAAATGGGCAAGGGGTGGGGGGGCATGCTTTAGGTGGGAACTACGTGCTCCTGCGGAAAGGGTGGGAGAGGATTGGTCCTATATTGGGGCCGAGGGAGAGTGAGTGACTCTCCTTGGCGGAGGCAGTATCGGGCTGAGGGGGAAGGGGTAGGGGGAGGGAGGGGCAATCTCTCTCGAAGAAATCTATCATCCAGTTTACTATAGCTTTCCATTTGGTTGCCTCTCGAGGAGGTTGTAGGAATAGGTGTTATCTGCCAAGCCATCTGTGATCCTGCGAGGGGTGGTTAAAAAGTCGGTGGCCCTCGAAGACCGATGCTGGAGCAACGCTGGCCGGAGCCGGAGCCACGGTGGCCAGAGCCGGAGCCAGGTGGCGCAACTCTGTGACCTAGCTTAATGGGGGCATGAGGCCTGGTAGAGAGCTCTGGGGTGGTCATCGGGGGTCGTAACTGGCGCAACACTGGCCGGTGCTGGAGCAAGGTGGTGCAACTCTGTAACCTAACCTTATGGGAGCATGAGGCCTGGAAGAGCGTCGGTTCGTGCTAAAATTAACCATGCTGGTGGTGGTCGTAGGGGGATTGAACAGGTTTCACCTATCTGATTCGTGATGTGGAGGCTTATTGACACACATTCTTTTGACTTGGTAGAGTCTGAATGGAAAAAAACTAAAAAAAGTCAGTTGTTCTTATGAATGTCTTAGGACTTTAGGGTAATCCATCTTAGGCAGTTTTGATGCTGTTATACTCAATGATCTGTGGCCGTTCGATGCCAGAACGACGCTGGCCGGTACCGGGGTGTTGCCCTGTAACCAGCTGATGCAGGAGCGTGAGGCCTGGTAGAGAGATCTGGGGATGCTTTGGGGTGGGCATCCCAAGGGACGACCAAGGGTTGCTGGTGGGCTGACGCTGGTCGGAGCTGGGGCAAGTTGTGTTGCCCTGTAACCCAGCAGCGTGGGGGCGTAAGGCCTGGAAGAACTCAGCAGGGAGTAAGACAATGTTGGGAAGTCTTAGAAGGGTTTCACGGAACCTGAGAGTAGTGAGCATTCGTAGGACTCTGTTTCACAGTTTGTTCTCAGCCGAAGCCGGGTAATGGCCCCGGTATCTCAAATGTCCTCAAAAGACCTCAAATTTTCTCAATGATCTGTATAATTCGATATGGGACGCTGGGCCCGGTTCCCAGCACGTGCTGCTCCCCACGAATAGACTGGAGCATTTG
>BFEA01000274.1:1837879-1847960 GCA_003427395.1 Chara braunii
GAATCAGAACCTGCCTGGGAGACCTCTTCACGATGGACTATCCTCTTCAGGATGGCCTATCCATCTTTACCAGGATACAGACGAATCAGAACCTGCCTGGGAGACGTCCTTAGGATGGACTATCCATCTTTACAGGGATACAGAAGAATCAGAACCTGCCTGGGAGACCTCTTCATGATGGACTAAAGAGAATATTTACCAGGATACAGACGAATCAGAAGCTGCCTGGGAGACCTCTTTAGGATGGACCATCCATCTTTACAGGGATACAGCAAATCAGAACCTGCCTGGGAGACCTCTTTTGTCTGGTTTGTCGAGCCCAGACACCCTGACACTCACCAGTCAGGAAAATACATATGAATTATGAATAAGAAAAGACCCAAGGACAAATATTTTCACTCTGGGAGTCATTACGGCTACTTCACACTTCCAAGCTCGCTTCCAACAAGTGTGTGTGGGCTTCAGTCTTCGGAGGGGCGCATTACAATGCATTGACTGTTTCGATGTTGTTTTCACTACCGTCTTAAGTGAGTTTCCATGACGTCTTCCGGACATACATTACGGCCAACATATGTCCGGCATTGAGGCATGCACAAAGTAACTGGAAGAAAGAAGGAAAACTGCAGATCAATTCAATTTTGGAACAGGAAGTCTAGGAGTGTTTCGTGAATAAAATGAATTTCCCTAAACAACTAAAAAGGACATCTAACCTAGGCCACCGGAGTGGCCCGGGACCACTTTCCTGACCGCGCCAAAAAAAAAAAAAAAAAAAAAAAAAGAATATTTTTTAACTTTATTTTTTATTTTAAAAATTTGAAAGAATTTCTATGTGACCCTGAGGCAAAAGTTATTCAGTTATTTTTTTCTGGATAACATAGTTTATTAGTTTGTTTTTCAATTTTTTTCAATTTTTTTGGGTTTTTTTTTTTTTTTTGTGCTGGGACATTCTTTGGCCCTTACACGGCCAGACTACCCAGCCAAAAAGAGGTGACCAGGGCGGCCTGGCTGGTAGCCTAGCATCAACGTATTATTGTTCCTCAACTGCGGCCAACAAGACGTGCTGTTGGTTCTTCTCTTGTGTGCCGAACCTTCCGTGCGATCCACTGTGCAGATGAGAGAAAGACAGGGTCTGATTGGCTTGTGCAAAGGAAGGTGGCCGCACCTGTGCTCATATGCAAGCCGTTTGTGAAAGTAATATACCAAGTACCGAAGTAAACGCTCCAGGGAGCTTGTCCATGAACCCCCATTAGATGGGTGATAATACCTGGTGACAAACGAGCCAATGAAGCAGCCAAGGGTATGTTAGGAATCTTAGGATATCTTAACAAACCGCCAGCATTGTGCCCTCAATCAGGGAGTGCAACAATTTTCAGGAACATCAAAGGAACACAATACAAAGAACCTAATTTAGTAATTTGCACTACAAAACCTGTTTTCCAAACCTAAAATGTCCACACCCCCGGACTGCCACAAATACCGCAGAGCCTATTTTGTTGAACCTAAAAAGTCCATGACCCTGGCCTACCACAACGCAAAGGTCAGGCCTACCAGATCACAGTGACCGTGATTGACATATGCATTCAGTTTGCACCCAATTCTTCTTCGTGGTCATTCCTTTTCATAATATTTCTCCCTGATTGTCAAAAAAAATGAGAATAGAAAAACTGCCAAAGGCGAGGCAGTCTAAATTTTGGCTCCACAAATATGAGGCAATCTCCACCCCCCCCCCACGCTCCCCTGGTACCCCCCTTGGGGCCCAGTAGACCAACACTTCTGCAGCCTGCATGTGTAGGGAAGCACATTTCGGTAGAAGGGTCCTCGTACTTGTGGTTTGATCAAAACAGAAAAAAAGCTATGTTACCAGTTGTCCGATGGCAGGACGTCCTGGCCGGACGTCTTGGCCGGACAGTCAGGGGAGTCCCGACGTCTGGACCCGGACATTTCCATTTTTAGCAATTGAGGGTGCCTTTAATTTTATTTTTTATTTTAAAATTGACAACGAATTTCGGTATGATCCCAAGGCAAAAGTTGTTCAGGTTATGTTTCTGCATAACATAGTTTTTTTTCAGATTTTTTTGAGGACGTTATCTATGTTACCAGTTGTCCGATGGCAGGACGTCCTGGCCGGACGTCTTGGCCGGACAGTCAGGGGAGTCCCGGACGTCTGGACCCGGACATTTCCATTTTTAGCAATTGAGGGTGCCTTTAATTTTATTTTTTATTTTAAAATTGACAACGAATTTCGGTATGATCCCAAGGCAAAAGTTGTTCAGGTTATGTTTCTGCATAACATAGTTTTTTTTCAGATTTTTTTGAGGACGTTATCTTTTTTTTTTTTTTTTTTTTGCCGTTCGGGCTCGGACAGTCTGCCAAGGGAGGATGTCAGACCGGTTGTCCGAGCGGACAACCCCGGACGGTCAGGGGCGTCCCGGACGTCCGATCAGGTAACCTAGAAAAAAAGAGAATTGAATACATAATAAAAAAGTATCAGACGTGATACGAAAACCCCACCACCTGCTCCAAGCAGAATCCATAGTAACTCATTCAGCGAACAATGAGCCTAAGCCTACCACAAACACACAAACTGCTCTTTTTGCTATTTTCCATTCTCCCAACATTCCCCCTCTTGTGGCCTGTCCACATTCACCATGCTTGACGAACTCCTGACAAAGTTTGTGGTTGTACAGGCTTGCAACATGATTAATCAAAGATGGAAATCCTGAGTGACATAAAAGCATTCTTTGACTCGTAACACATGTAATCCACCAAGCAACAGTCTCATGTATCAGTGAGGAAATGGTCCCAATGGTCCCACTCTGTAACACCTGTCCACCTCTCTCTCTCTCTCTCTCTCTCTCTCTCTCTCTCTCTCTCTCTCTCTCTCCCCCCCCTTTACTCCCCTTCATTGAGGTTGACTGAGGGTCCACAGGCGCCTGCTATGGAAGTTCCGAAACCAATTCCAAAGCGAAGATCGACTTTCCCACAGTTGTTTTCATGTTTGCCTTTGGGTTCTCTCTCTCTCTCTCTCTCTCTCTCTCTCTCTCTCTCTCTCTCTCGGCTTTCTTCATCTAATCCCCTTCTCTGTTTCTTCACATTCCTTTGTTCCCTTTCCTCCGATGACTACCCTAAACCTCTTCCATTCGCTGTATGATGGACAGGCAAAACTTCTTCCTACTCACTCGGCTTGACAGAAGACAAATCGCTTATCACCACCAGAATCACATGAACAGAACTACGGCCCCAAATGCAAATTCCAAAAGCCTTTATAAATCCCATCCCCTTTCCAAATGGTCTCCCTTTTACTTTTACATCCATATGCTCAAGCAACAGCTTATAAGAAACGAAACATAACTGCTCCAAGAAGTTCACAAGGGTGTCAAACCGCTCCTGAGCACTGCTTCCGGGTCCAAGCAATAGAACCTGTAGGCCAAAGAACATGTAAACCACAAACAAACACCCAGATCAACACACACGCACACACACACACACACACACACACACACAAAGAGAGAGAGAGAGAGCATATCAGCAAAATGCAAACGAGGCATGGGCAAGCTAGACAAACGGAATATCAGCAAAATGCAACCGAGAGTGCGCAAGCTCGAGACAACGGAAGAGGGGACACAATAAAATAATAGCCCATCTGTTACGACTCCACCTGCAAGAAATATGGGTCCAGTTTCGTCCAGTCCAGTCCAGTCTCAGGTAAGTCAGTGGTCTGTTAACGTCCAGGACACGTCAAAGGCCTACACGCCGAAGGCAGCAGGTTACTGGTTATCGGGCCTACAGGTCCAAGGGCTGAGGTGCTGTAAGATCTAGTATAAAAGCACAGCAGCAGTTGCCATCAACATTTATTCAACTTCGGCTTGCTGCAGAAGTGCTGTTGCGCTGTAGTGCTCAAGTGATGAGCGGGAGTAGTCGACAGGCGTTGAGCGCCATAGCTGTACTGTGAAATAGGCAAGGAAGAGAGAAGACATTCACAGAGAGAGAGAGAGAGAGAGTGAGGCCCGAGGATCAAGCGCAAGAGTTCATCCTTGGTGGTTGTTTACGGAGGCCATAGCTGCCCAGATTGAAGCATACAAACTTTTTGTAAAAGTCCTTTATTTCTGAGCAACCTTGAGTACTCATAATTCTACTTTGGTTTCGAATTTTGGTGCTCTGGAGCGTGTTTGTTGGTGTGACACGGGTCCTCGTTCAAAATCTGGGCGGATTGCAGTTAGCAGGGTGCCTTAGTTTGATTTTTTCATCTGCTAAGTAAGGTCCTGAGGTGACCCTCAGCCAACACGTGTCTGCATTGCAATTCCACACAGCATATATATACTTTTTTTCGTGTCTGCATTGCAATTCCACACAGCGTATATGTACTCTTTTTGCTTTTTGCACTGGGGCTGCACAGGACTCTGCCCGAAGGTCATGCCTGGCCGAGCCACCAGATAAAGTTATGCTCGTAGTCACATTCGCTAAGTCAGACACATTCCCTCAGTCAGACCTTGCAATCCTATGTATAGTTTAGACCCCCTGACAAGAACCACAATGGCAGCAGAACTTGTCTGTCGCTGCCACAAAATCTGTTCAGCACATGCACTCATCCATAGTCGCATGACCACAAAACCTGCTCAACACACACATTCAGCCAAAGTAGTACGAATCGTTACAAGTCAGCCCTTGCTGCAAAATTCCACCATTAAGAAGGGCTGTTTGCCATCTTCACTAAAGATGCAAGTCCACAATGAAAAGCCATCACTGTTGCAGACAGTTTTTAGGTGTGTCATCCTCCTAAGAAACGCCGCATGCCGGACTTTAACAATCTTGTCAGGAGGTTCCACAACCACCAGTACATGACACTGCCTCGCTCAAGGAGAGGTGATACAATTCAGAGCAGCGACCGACTTCACTCGCATCAAACTTGCAATCCTAGCAGACTGTATAGTTAAGAGTTTAAAGAGTCAAGACACAGTAACGAGAACGGGAATTTCTTTCTCTGTGCAGGGACAAGAGAGATACAGGCAGAAGGAACAAAAACACTGCAATCGAGCACAATCCCCCCCCCACAATCTTCTTCTTCTTCTTGTCGGGTTTGCAAATGTTTTGTGACCTTGCATACTCAAAATCACCCATCGTTATCCCTTCCTCCTCCTCCTCCATGTACCGCTGCACAACACAACTTACAACTTACAATTGCTTTTGTAATTATCTTCGACAGTACGCCACTTTGGTTTGGCCAAAACATTCGCATTGCTTCGCTGGGAGCTCCCCTATGAATGGGCGACTGTGCTTGACATTTCCCAACAGGAACCTGACCAATACACACAGCCCCACCCACAAGCGCAGAGAGCCATGACACACAGAAACCAGATAACGTACTCAGGCGCACATACATAGACATAGGCATATGTAACCTAATAGCATGAAGACACCATCTCTGAATTCTTTCAGAGGCCTAAATCACATTCAATGTCAAGAACTTGGTGCATGCGTACTATGGCATTTCCCAACCCTTTCAGAGTCTCTCTCTCTCTCTCTCTCTCTCTCTCTCTCTCTCTCTCTCTCTCTCTCTCTCTCTCTCTCTCTCTGTGTGTGTGTGTGTGTGTGTGTNTCTCTCTCTCTCTCTCTCTCTCTCTGTGTGTGTGTGTGTGTGTGTGTGTGTGTGTGTGTGCGTGTGCGTGCGTGCGTGCGTGTGTGTGTGTGTGTGTGTGTGTGTGTGTGTTGGCACACATACACGTTGCACCGACAATGCACATGCTCGTCCCTATTTTGTCAGAAAATTTCAGCGAACTGCCCCCAAGACAAAAGTCACTGAACTTTTGGGGCATGGCCACCCTTTTCTCCTGCATTAGCAACTCTTGCACACACCCTAAGGCCTTGAAGCCCCAGCAGCACCAGCGTCCACAGGCAAATGCAAGACTTCCCCAAACTTGCCCTAGATCCATGCACCATCTGACCAGATTGTCCCCCCATATACATGACCACCTATCTAAAAACACCCTTAATTTCCCACAAGGGACAATGTAAATTGGAGATTGAACCCTTAAACCCCTTCCATACAACCCCTCTCTTGATGTTTGCTACCACTGTCGAGCAGCCATGTGTTCCAGTAACCTGATAGGGCTGCCATCAGCAACTGAACTCCTGACTAGCCCCATCCATACGATACCTTGAAGTGGATTACCACCCCAAAATTGCGGAAAAAAGTACCCTCCGATGCAGGCCAAACTGTGACATTAAAGCTCTACCTCGAGCTCTGAATTCAGATGGTATTCATTCATCCATATCCCTACTGTTGTGCTGCAGAGTCTGAGAAATGCCCCCTGTTCGTCCGATGACTGACAAACAGACACGGAAAGAGAACATCATGGTCCCTACTGACGGAATCGCATTCATCCTCAAGGAAAGAGATCACCCAGGTACAAGTCTCCATAATGAAATTGGCTTTCTGAAATCCCACCTTCATGGCACTCTAACATTGCTCTTGCACTGGCCCCAGGCCATAGCATATGACTATACGCACAGAATCCTTAGCAGAAATTCAGGGAACAATGCTGAGGACCAAAACTCGCATAAGAACAGACAGAAGCGTGCAGGGACAAAAAATGAGTAACTGGAAGTGCCAGACTCGTCATCGATCGCTTATACCCCACACGCATTGCGGAAACGAGCAAGGCGGCTGCAAACATCTGGTTCCCAGTCACAGCATACAACAATTATTTCCCGCAACAGAGATTCGGTGAACATAGACGAGAAGGCTCCAAAAGTAAATTGTATGCCTTCCAAGCAGGGGATATGGGTTCAATTCCCGTTATCCGCAATTGCTTTTCATTTGATGCAAGAAAAGTAGGACATTGATAAAGTGCGTATCAAATTCAAAACTCGTTGACAATCTTGGAAAATGTATTGCACATAAGCTCATCACACTCACCTCAAAAGCATTCAGGAAAAGAGCAAAAAGGCTGGGAACATGAGGCTCCCAGTTAACAGCATGGCTTGGGAGGTGCTTCATGCATCTTGTTAGAAGAGAGAGCCATTTCAGACCCCAGTAGTTGCAGCGAGGAACTGCACTCCACAATTCCATCCACTCCTCGACCCATAAGCTGAAAACAAGGGGAATAGAAAGAAAAGGGGAAAAAAACACAAAAAGAAGAAACAATAATTTAGGGTTGCATCACCCACAGCCTAACAACGCAAAATTCAGCAAACTGTTCCAAGTCCTGAGAAACGCGAGCAGTAAAGAACGAGTACAGCCCCAGATCAGACCGAGCCAGGATAATCACAATGATGAGCCCTGGTCAGTCTGATGAATATTGCATGCCATGCACAGTCCCCAAATTCACACTTCGCCGTGACATGGGCTTAATTGTTCGATGGCACACAGCCTCCTCCTATACTTTATGTTCAGAGTCTGTTTTCGTATGAGCTCAGGCACAGGCATTGGACCAGAAGCTTGAAACTTCCATGTAAGCTAACGCATTTCAAGACTCGTTTGTGTATTGATGAACTCACATTACTCGTATTTCTTCCTCCAAGTGTTCCATTCTTTGTACCTCTTCCTCGTCTACTCGACTGCCCTCTGCTCTTCCGGCTTCCTGCTCTTCCTTGTCTATGACTATATCTTCTTTGTCACTACACCTACTACAGCTCCATTACGGATGGAGGAAGCCACCAGTCAAAAATTGTGCGTCATTGCTACGAGTCAGAAGTGATGCACCCTTTCCAATAGACAGACTGCTTCACAATGAGGCACATCCTTCTCCTCTTTTTAGTACCAAACCTTCAAAGCCGCACGGTTCCACACTGCACTTATTGCGCTTTCTATATTGCGGCATCCGTTTCCCCAAGGCACAGGCTGCACCTAAGGTAAGGCTCTTGGAGCTCTGCCTCAGCTGCAGATAGGCTCAAAGGACATGATGGCAATTAGCCAACACTGCCCCCTTCCCCCCCCACCCCCTCTCCTTCTCCTACCTTGTTAATTCTACTCTCTACTTGTATGCTTTTCACGCTTTTCTCGTTTTTGCTAATTCTTCAAACTCCTGTAAATCCATAAATCATAGAACAACCAAATGAAAAAATCCCAGAGGAAGAGGCACCTAAAATGAATATTTTAATTGAGCCTCTGTAGAGAATTCAGAATTTCGTTTTGATGCTGGAATATATAACATAAAAACATGAAATTTCAAGTTCGATGGCTAAATTCTGGTAAAGACAAATATGCAGCCACAGATAGGCAGCAACTGACAAATGACCACAGTCAGTGACTCAGCATGCATTCACCTCAACAGCTGTTTCACCCTTTCATATAATCATACCTCCACCATGATTTCGCTGTTTCCCTTTCATATAACCATATACCTCCACCATGGTTTCGCTGTTTCATATAAATCACAAATCAATCACTGACACGTCCTTTCATATTAACACACTTGCTATGTTCATCAACATCATAACAGGCAGCAAAACTTGCTTTATGCTCATGTACTTCAGACACTGCTCGTACCTCCATTTACCAGATTCATCCCATCGTTCACCGAGCTGCTTAGCCCTGCAAGTAGGCATGAAGAGTGCAAGATAACCAACAGCTTCCATGGCATCATTGTGATCAAGATCTGAAAATCCTGGCCTGAAAGCCACAGCCAAACACAAAGAAATGCGCTCAGGTCATTCAGCTCAGCACATTCTATGGCAGTTCGACCCTCTGCTCCTTGGATGTCTAGGAATCCAGCACACAAATGCACGCACATTCATTAGACTTCGTGTGTCTGAGCCTCCGTACCCCGGCTGGGTTGACACGAGGGACGTCTCAGGCCACTTCTTGCCCTAGAGTGTGACTTTTAGCCCCAAAGCTTGCACTAAGACCTGAAGACACGACCCTAGACTGAAAATGCCAAATCCCTTTGACTCATGTTTCCCACAGTTAGACCCCGGTGTTGTATCCATCAGGATTTCAGCATACGATCTGCTTGGAAACAGTTATTTGCATCGTACCATTTTGCTGCAGGGATGGTAATATTTCGAGTTAAGGCAAACAATAAAAAAAACTAAAAACCAAAAGAAAAATATTATGAAGGGCTTGAAAGAAAACAAACAATGCCAGTGAATTATGAATTTTTTGAAATTATTACAACCGACAAAAAGGCTATCTATTTTTTTCTCATGGTAATCTGATTCTGCCAGTTAAAACAGTAGCAAACAATTTGTCCTCCTTTTTGTACAGTGAGGCAAGCAGCCTATTCCTGACAATTGAAGTCAGTAAAAACGTCTGCCAGCCATCAAATGGCGGCAGATCTGCATGGTTGAGAATCAATCAGCTCACATGTGAGCCCATTCTCCTGCTAGTGGGGTGTCCCGTCCTTCCCATACTGCAGGTGCACGGACATGGACAGTCTAATAGACCCAGTCACCACTAGAATCATAGCAGAATGACCACTGTCCTCTATTTCCCTTGCGAATTTGAGTTGCACCTCAACGAAAACCGCCACAGTTTCCATAACCACAGCTGGCGAGTCTCATGGGTGTTCTATCTCCTCCCTCCTCCCTCTGCACTTCCTGCCAAGCCCTCCGCAGTACCTGCAAAGACTTCTGTTCTCATTGTATGTGGAGGCTGCTATTATTTCCAAAAATGTAAGAAAGAGAGAACAAAAAGAAAGGGGGGTGGAGCGGGGAGGCAGGTGATGGAGGGGGAGGAGGGAAAATCACCTGAACTCCTCCCAAATTTCATGTGCAGACCCGAGAGGAAAGAACCTCCTAGCCCGGTGAATAAGGGTGGAGAAAACAGCAAGATGGATTTGAAGAAGTGCAGTTCCCCCATAGGATTGCCGCCTGCCACAAGGTACATCCATAGGTCAGCAAAAAGCATACAATTTTAACTTATAATGTGGACCATGCGCAACATGTGTACATAGTACGTACGACATTCTTATCATTGGCATTGCAAGCTCAATATGTAATGACCCGTCATAACACAGACTGAGAACAATGCTGATTTCTGAAGTTCTGCCGATGGAATGGATGCCTTGATGAGATTCCCGCATTCTGCTGTGTTTTCTAAGTCTGTCTGTGTGTGCGTGCTTGTGACCTGCATGCCTGTCTG
>BFEA01000274.1:1867194-1878613 GCA_003427395.1 Chara braunii
TCTCTCTCTCTCTCTCTCTCTCTCTCTCTCTCTCTCTCACGCGCCCTCGCTCTTACGCATTTTTTTCGGTTTCTTTTTTTTGGGTCCCGATGGACCACGGATCAGTTATGAAACTGATCGGTACAGATCATACACTTGACGGTTGGGGCTGTGCAGATATTGGGCCGGCGAGTGCCACACGTGGCACTACCGGGCCAGGGCCTACCAGCCTGGTGATCGTCTCCAAAACGATCAACACACAATCTGGACCGTGCGCTGATGACAGTCCAGATTGCGTGTTGATGACATCGAAAACGATCAGCAGCCAATCTGGACCGTCGCGCCCCAAGGAAACCCAGGGCCCAGATCGGCTGCTGGTCACAGGCGGCCAAATAGCAATTGTTATAATGTCGTGACCAGGGCCCACACTAATCTTGTATACTGTTCCAGCTTTTTCGGTTCTCCAAGGACCTGGGGTCAGGCTCTAGTGCTGCAATGTGAGGGTCATGCCCTATTGCTGACATGTGTGTTTCCTATTTGTTAGCATGAGCCTAACTAGTCTGACAACCAGGTACTGACCTGTGACCACTGGTTCTATGTTCGTGTTAGGAAAGCACAACCCTGACAAAATAAGTAGCCTAGTCTGCATACTAATTGCTTGCGCAAGCGTTCGAAACGACCGCACTATTTTCAAAGACGGCGGCGGTCACGTCTCCCGTGTCTAAAACTCTCTTTCCTCTTTTCAGAGGTGGGGTCCTACTAGAGGGTGCTAGGAATTTGGTTAGTGTACAGGCTGAAGAGGCACCCGGGAATCACTCCCACCTCCCGCTCAGTCAACCCCCCACTTTCCTGGGGTAATCAATGCCGGGGGGAATAGAATCCTCAAGTTGATCCAAGCATATTGTACTAGGACGCTGGACCCAACTACCAGCAGGTGACGCTCCCCACCAATGGAACGGAGCAACCAACAACCTACTAAGTGAGACTGCTCGTACCTTCCCCCCTAGTAGGTGGAGTCTAGTTTTCACCAAAAAAAAAAAAGAAAAAAAAGAAGGGACAGCTTAGTTCAACATGGCACCAGCGGGCAGTGCCTGGCCTCTGCATATTTCCATGCTCCCGAAGGTCTGAAATCTAATGCCTTCTACCTTGAGCTGATTCATAGCCAGCTACCAGAGGGTTAGAATTGAAGTTCAGTTGGGGGGCCAGGCGGAGGGGCAGGTTTAGCTGGATTACGTCCACGCTTTCCTAGAGAATCTGGGGGCCTCGACCAGGGGGGTTGAAATTCAATACTCGATAACGAATGTCGGATTTTGAAACTTGGATTAGAAATAGGCCCACCCCCGTAGGCCCTGGCCTTACTGGTGTCACATCCACGCTGAGAAATCGTGACCTTAGTCATACAAGTGGCCATGTTCATGTTTTCTTCGCACAAACATATCATCAGTATCACCACGCTCTTAGTTCCAGAGCGTGAAATGACCAGTTCTCAGCCCAGCCTCTGGAAGAACACCTGCTGGTGAACACAAGGCCGTGGAAAAGGCTCTTGTTCATGTTTTCTTCGCACAAACATATCATCAGTATGACCACGCTCTTAGTCCCAGAGCGTGAAACGACCAGTTCTCAGCCCAGCCTCTGGAAGAACACCTGCTGGTGAACACAAGGCCGTGGAAAAGGCTCTCCCGATCACAAAAGGCTGGCAGCACCTGGCAAATTGCCTGCTACGATGGTTCCATTTTCTAGGACTAGGCAAAAATCTGCATTGAGCAAAAAGAGGCTAAGAACAACTGCTAGTCTAAACCACCAGTAATTCCGAGGCACTTTTCTCCGGGGCGGGAAATGCGCTGCCCACCAAAAATAATAGTAATAATAACGAACAGGCACGGACATCCTTTTGAATGGCGCCGTCAGCCATTTTGCCCGGGTGGCCGAGCCCCAAACGGTGCGGCAGCACGTAAGCCACAACTCTTAAAAATTAGCTAGGAAACACACTAGTGGTTTACCGAATTTGAGCAGGAGTCCACAGAAAGCAAGGCTGCGGAAAAAGCTCTGCTAGTGGCAAAACAGGCTGCAGCAACAGGCAAATTGACCACTGCGACAGCTTCGATTTCGTAGGGGCCCGTCAGAAGTTCGCATTGAGAAAAAGAGGCTGGGAACAACTGCTGCTTTAACGTATTTGAGCAAAAGGCTCCGATAAGGGGTCCTCCCTCTACCACCCTTGATTCCACTATTTTCAAGCATGAGGCTCCAGTCCACCTTTTGATATGGAAATCGGTTGAGTCGTCAGAAAGACGTCTTTGAGAGGACTCAAAAAAGACAAGTACTCAGCCTGCACACTCTAGACAAGAAAAAATAAAGGGGCCTCAGTCAGACCCCTCAATCAGCCTCGAATTTTGGGAGTTAGCCGCATGTTGGGACCCAGCTGTCAATTTTTCCCTCCTCAGCATGTGCTCTGAAAAAAGGAGAGTCAGTCAAAAGTGAGAGACAGTGGAGCGAGGACTCACAAAGTAGCAGTAGACTGGGACCAAGGACTGTTCACATGGCCAACTTGTCAAAGTGCCTGACCTCCATGAAGGCGGAATTCTAGATATTGCAGATACGTTTAATATGATTCCAAGCCCAGATAGGATTTTTCAGTCCAGCCTTCTCCTTCCCGGCAGGACTCAAGGGTTAGCTCCTAACATTGTTGTATCCATACGATTCCGGCAGGACTTGAGCTCATGATCTGTTCATCAGCTGATACATGTGTGTAGCTTTTTTTAACATTGTTGCATCCGTTTGATTGTGGCAGGCCTTGAACTCATGATCTGTTCATCATCTGTTACATGTGCATACCATTCAGCCACGTGGACCACAGTCTTAATGCCACTGTTCCACCCGGTTCCATGAGGAATGAAACCACCAGTAAACCCGGACCTGCAGGCCCCTTGCTGCGTTCCAAGGTTTTCCAAACCGCAAGCAGCGCACTTTTTTTCTTTTTTGGCTGGTGCCGCCAGCCCTCGCAGTTCGGTAGGCCGAGCCTCCAATTTTTTTTGCAGGCTACGAGTTTCATTTTCAGCAAGGCTGGGGCTGTGTACTGGCGGTTTAAGCTCACACCCTGTTTATTGACAGTTACATGTGCGTACCATTCAACCACATGAGCGCGGTCCTCCTGGGGACGATTTTAATTTTTTAACAAAACTACTCCGTATCATCTATATGCAACCCTGCCCACAGTGCCAAATCAAATAGGAAAAAAAGGGGCAAACCATCACTACTTTGTAGCCATGTGTTGCCAAAAGCAAACTTTTTGTGGACTTGTGCTCAAACTCATTAAAACGCTGGGATTTACTGGCAATTTCTCAAACACAAAAAATGCACTCGGCCATATCCTGCCTGCAGCCGAAGACAGGAAGCACCGGATTACCAAAAAGAGAACTAAAGACGAGTCTGAGGGCATGCTCACACTAGGACCCAAATTATCAAAAGGCTCAAAAAAAGGGGTAACCCAGTACTCGCACCCGTTTCCCAAAGCCCCAAAGCACTTATTTGGTGCCCCATTTGTCAGTGGCCTGCAGGGCTGTGGGGCAAGGAAATTTGCAGCACCGGATTCATCCAGCCCGGGGCAACGTTTGTTCACGCCATGTGGACAGCCAAGCAAGCAACTTTGGAAAAAAAGAGAACTAACCCACCTGCAGGATAAACCAGCACACAATAGAGCCCACAAGAGGGTCTGGCCCCACACGACAGTCACAGCCTATGCCCCCAGACCCGGCTCAGCAGGTGTGGCAATTTGGATCCCTCCTGACTCCCGCTTCGAGATGGTCCATTGGGCGGTGGACGAGGAAGAAGGGCGATGGGTGTCAGTACTTGGAATGCTGGAACTGGAGCTGCTCTGCATCTTATGCATCTACTCCCCTAACATGGTCGGGAAACGGAGAGCTTTTTTAGGCAATTTAGGGGCACGCGTTCCTGATGGTATCCCCTGGTTATTGCAGGGGATTTTAATGCCGCCCCAGAGAGAGGGCTAGATAGATGGAACCCTCTGGGATCCCCCTCCTTTGCAGCAGAAGAGGACGAGCAAATGATCGCGGATTTGTGCGAGGGCCTGGCGGTCTTCGACACTTTCCACCGCCTGCATCCCACGGACCGAACCTTCTCCTGTGTCAGGGATAGCGATCCGGCCAGGCTGTCCAAGTCACGGATTGACCTCATATTATTCTCAAATGACTTAGAAGGTGCCCTCCGATGGGCAGCCATCCTCCCGCGTAGTCCGCACCCAGGTTTGGATCACAAAACCTGTGGGATAATACTTACGATGCGGAAAAGACCGGATCAAGGCCCCGGTTTCTTCAAATTAAATACCTCGCTATTACTTGACCACCAATTCACACAGATGATCCAGTCTGAGTAGCAGTTCTGGCGCCAACAAAGGGGCCATTTCGAGTCGTTCTCTACATGGTTCAACAACGGTCTAATTTTCTTAGCCAAGAAATGCAAAGATTTTTCTAAAGCAAAGGCGGCCCAAAGACACCAACAAGAATTCATGATCCATCAGGAACTGCTAAACCTGGAACACCAGGTAGACTCACATCTCCACACCGCTCACATCCAGGCAGTGAAGACCAAACTCCTCCAACATGCACAGCATGGATGGCAAGGCATCAGAATACGAGGCAAAATGTCAAAGTTCACTAAGGAAGCCACAATGGACGCTCACTTCTTTAGCATGGCGACTACCCGTGCGAGACGTACGACCATTGAAGCGTTGTATGACCTGGACAGAGGGAATGAGCTCATTGCAACAACCACCGCACACTGCACTTTCATCACACGCAGCTTCTTCAAAAAACTTTACGAATCTCAACTCCCGGCCCCACGGGGGGAGGCCTGGATGCAAGAATTAGAAGAATTTCTAGAGCCTATGGATAAACGCCTCTCCCCCGCGCAGAAAGAGCATTTGGAACGGCCCCTGACAAAAGACGAGCTATGGGCAGCACTTCTTCAGATGCAAGAAGAAAAAACACCGGGCATAGATGGTTTCCCGAAGGAGTTTTGGGAAACAATGTGGCCAGCATTGAGTGCAGACCTATGGGCATTTTACCAGCAGGTCTGGCAGGATGGGGAAACGGGGGAAATAGTGGGAAAAGGAGTGCTGACTCTGTTGTACAAAAAAGGGGACAAGATGAACATTAGGAACTACAAACCGATTACCCTGCTCACAGTCGTTTATAAAATCCTCTCCAAAGCCCTGGCGAACCGAATGGGCGAGATTCTGAAAGATGTGATTCATCCAGCGCAGGCGGGTTTCATAACTGGTCAAAATATACAGGAAAATATCCTGTTGATAAACGAAATCGTCTGTCTAGCACGCCGGAATCGGGCAAACGCGGCGATAGTCTTTATTGATTTCGAGAAAGCCTATGATCACGTCGACTGGATCTTTTTAGATAAGTGCTTGGAAAAAATGAATTTCGGGCCAGGCTTTAGAAGATGGGTAGGCATCCTACACAAAAATGCCACTACCTGTGTCCAAGTAAATGGTTCAGTGGCACCCCCCTTTGAGCTCCAACGATCGGTCAGGCAAGGAGACCCCATCGCCCCTTATCTCTTTCTGGTCATTATGAAAGCCCTTTCAGCCAACCTAAGACACAACAAAGACCTGACACGCATCAGGATCCCCAATATCCCGAAGGAAGCAGTGCCCATCTGCTCTTTGTTTGCAGATGATCTTACCGTTCTGATGGAGGCAACTGTACAAAACATGGAGGAGATCCAGGCCCTTATGAATCGTTTCGGTCGCGTGTCAAATATGACTGTCAACTGGGGGCCAAAAACAGTGGGATGGTGGCTGCACCACCAGGGAGGCAGACCGCCAGAAACCCCGTGCATCACTTGGCTTCCCCCGGACGACCCCCTTAGAGTTCTAGGTGCGTCACTCACAGCCAAAGGGAAGCCTGCCACAAACGACGAATGGCTAATTAGACCAGCACAGGCCAAACTGTTGCAATGGAACCACAAGCACACTTCGATTTTCGGGTGGGCCCTCGTCATTAATAACGTTGTGCTTGCCACCCTTTGGTATCGGGCCATCCTTTGACCCATAAGCAAGACGCTCAAGCAACAGTTGGCGGCTTTCCTGTGGAGAGGGGACAGCAGCAATACCCATGCCATCATCCGGGTGGCATGGGACTCCGTGGTCCAGCCGAAGGTCAGGGGCGGGCTCGGGATTGTGGACCCTTCCACACAGTTTCAGGCCTTAAGTATCCATTGGATCCAACACATCATCTTTGAACCCTCCTCCCCTTGGGTCCCTCTGGCACTGACGCAAATCGCGGCCTTGGCCCCGGAAACCCCGCCAGAAATTGACCCTCTCATATGGCTCGAGGATAGGTACTGAAGACTCCCCAAAAAGTACAGGAGCGGGGACCCGGTGGACGAACACTGGATACGTCTCCTGCGCACGTGGAGGAGACTCCCACTCCCCGACCGTCCCGCCTCGGACAAATGGGAGGAGATAGTCAGGCAACCATTGTTCGGCAATAGACTAATCACAGATTCCTTTGGACGGGTGAGAAACTGCTCGGACTCCCCCTGGAGAATCTGGGCAAAACATGGGGTGCTGAGGGTGGGGGACCTATGGGATGAGGCACAGGGAGAATGGAAAAGTGCAGCAAAGATGAAAAGCTGCCTGCGCTACTGCCACTCCCTCGAGGCTACCATGGAAGATCTTATTGAAAGCTTTCCTATTCACTGGTACGCCAAGCTCAAAAAGGGTCCAGCAGTGGAAGAAGATGATTGGGTGGGATTGCTTAGCCATGACTCACAAATCGGCCTCGTACACCTAGTAGATCAGACAAAAGTCCTGGTGGAATGTTACACTGTTACAGACTGAGGACAGCTCCAAGGAAACAACCAGCCCTTCGTCTGGAAACAAAAATCAGAAGTCCACCGTATCCGGATGTTGGACGAAGGGAAAGGCTGGAGAGCGTTTCGGCCAAGGACCCCGATTGAGAATCTCCCCCTTGACCCTCAGGAATGGAAATGGTCATGGGAAGGAAAAGGAGGACGGGGACGGGGGGAAGGAAAAACGGTCCACCTAGCCACACTGAAAACAAAGTCCGTGTACCGGATGCTCAGGCCCAAGCGCGGGCTGCGCAATGTGGTGGTGGATAGATGGTAGCGCCATCTAAATGTAGACCGCAGCACACTTCGACCTATTAAATGGTTCAATGGGTATCACACAAGGCCGGCGAAAATCTCCGCCCTCCAATGGCAGATCTTTCACCGTTGCCTGCCGACCAATAATTGGTTGATAGATCATACGCAGCTCGAGCAACAAGGAAGAGCACTCCCCTAGTATCGGGCCTGCCTCCAAAACTTCCCTGGAAAGAAGCGCCCGGAGACGATTGAGCACATCTTCTTACAATGCCCGGCGGCTGTCCTGCTCTGGAGATGGTGGGATAGGATCTGGCGGCATATTGTCCGAGGCTCATTATGGCCTTGGGATTGGAGGGCAATTCTCCTGGGATATTGCCCCCCTTGCTGCGAAAATGTTTTTGTAACCAATATGTTCTCCTTGGGCCGGCGTACAATTCTCTGGACCATATGGTGGCGACGATGTGCCCTGGAATTGGAAGGGGCAAGAGTAGAAGAGGGGGAGCTTACAGAACAAATACGGTCGCTCTTTCAATACGAGATTATGGCACAATGGCACAGCACTAAGGAAAAACTGCGCCAGGTGCACAGCCGGGGGGACATCAAACGTATCATCTCCCGCTTCTGTGAAGGTTGGCTGGGGGGGGAAAGGGAGGGATGGGTCGCGAAAGTGAGCTGGTCAGGAGACAGGCGGGACCAGAGGGAAGGACAAGGAGGAAACTTGGACAGCGATGGGGAAGGACAAGAAGAGCAAGACAGGCAAATGGAAAGAGATTACCAGCTCCATTTCAACGATTGGACCAGGGTGGACCCCGGAGTACACTTACGATCTGCGCAGGACTTCGACGATCCCTTCCCGCCTCACCCTTTGGCCCTGGAGGAATTTTTTGGGGCCTAGAGCTTCTTTAATATTTTCGTTACAGAATTTTCTCAATACGCATTCCTTCAGTATCTCTCAATATTTCTCAATTATGTCTCACTACCCTTCAGAATCACTCTGGAAGATATCTGGAGGTTTTGTAAAATGCTTTTCTCAGACACTCTCAGACCTCTTTAGTCATTCCCAGTATGATGCAGAAATCCCTGTTTTGGTCATAAGGAAGTAAGGGGAAGTAGGGGAAGTAGGGGTAGTAGATGGAGGGCAGGGTCTGGGTGAAAGCGGGAGAGCTTACTGGTGCCCCCCGGTGACTCCCCCCCCGACGCCCCGACCAGGTCACAGTTTAGGGAGGAACGAGAAGTCTTGTTATGGGACACTGGACCCGTTTTCCAGCACAAGGAATTTTCTGAAAGCAAGGGATGCTGGACCCGTTTTCCAGCAGGTGATGCTCCCCACCAATAGATGGAGCCTCCCCGGGCCTGCTAGAAGTGTCTGCTCTTATCAGCACCTCTAGCAATCACCTGGGCTGTTTCAAAAAAAAAAAAAAAAAAAGACGAGTCTGAGGGCACGTTCACACTAGGACCAAATTACCAAAAGGCTAAAAAAAAAGGGGTAGCCCAGTACTCACACCCGTTTCCCAAAGCCCCAAAGCACTTATTTGGTGCCCCATTTGTCAGTGGCCTGCGGGGCTGCGGGCAAGGGAATCTGCAGTAACCTCGGGAGGTTACCGCAAATTTTTTTATTTATTTATTTTTGAAATACTGCAAATTTGTATGCGCTCTTCGAATTAACATTTAGGAAGTAGGAAAAAATCAACTAGGAAAAAATCGAACAGGAAGATATCCGCACTGTAACAACTAGAACTGGGGGATTTGGGCAAATGGATATGGGCATGGACCGGTCAGACACGCGCAGGCTATTTTTCATTTTTTTGCCTGTGTGCTGGCGTTGTCTTTTTCCTAGGTGAGCATTTTTGTTTTCAGGTGCCCGGTCCTGTCATGCAGAAGCCTTTCCATTTCAGGTGCCTTCCATCCCCTTCCGCTCTCTTGCACCTGTTTTCCCCATGGTCTCTGATTGCCCCAAGAGGTGGGCAAGCGCTCAATTCCCTCCTCTGGTACGGGCTTCATGTTCATATGTTTCCGGATGCTACCGGACTACACAGCGCAGTGGATGTATGTGGTCCCGAACCGGTTAGGGTACATACTGGACCCCCGTGCGAATGGAATGAATATGGCGCACCACCGTGTCCGGATGCATTCCCCGTCGGTGCAGCCCTTGCGACTGGGAGAGGTGTGAATGGAAAGAGCCGCCCTTTCAGATGGGAGATGGAAAACTGGCCATGAATCCCGATGCAATGCAGCAGTGTATTCAATACAATAGTTGTCAAATTCCACGCTCCACATTGGCCACTCCATGGCCAATTGCTTCTGCAATTGCTTGCCCGCGTCGGCGATCGCCATGCTAACAGTGCCGTGGCTGTAGCTTTGGCGCACGTGCTTGGATTTGTCGGAGTGGCTGGGCCTCCTGTCGTTTTTTTCTTCTTTTTTTTTTCTCTCTTCGTTTGTGAATGTACATTCATGTACATTCTGTGTCGTAGTCCTCATACATCCCCATTTCCAAATACTCTAATCACACCATGCAAGATGGGTGACGAGCAAGGGATAGCGGACGCACTTTCCCGCTGTCCGGTGCTCTGGTACTCGTCGCCCATCTTGCTCAGTAAATGGGTGCTCGTCACCCATCTTGCTTGGTAAATGCCGATGGGATACGGGGAATGTGCCTCGTGTTTGGGAACTCGTTCACGAGCGAAGTGTCCACACGGATGAGCTATAGATCTCCTTCCTTGGGGCGTGCAGATGGTGATCTGGCAAAGGCGCACTTCTCTAGCTAGACCGTGGATGCAAAACCTTTTTTTTTTTTTTTTTTTTTGCTGCAATTGGCACTACGAACAAAGCCCGTAGGTATGGCTCGTGCTGCATGGTTGAATGGGCGGGCTCTTCATGACTCCGAAGGAACTGGGGGCTGTGGGGATGGAAGGGCAGGCAGTGATGTGGAAGCGTTGGTGTCAGGCAGCGTGCTGCAGGGATGGAAATGGCACGGCGCATTATATCTAGATGGGGGTGTTGCTGAGTCGTGGGGAGGTGTACTTGCCAGCATTACAGAGCACCACGAGTCATTGAAGGGCAGTGGGGAGCTCAGCTCGTTGCAACAGTTCATCCAGCTGATTGAATCAGTGGATTCAGTTGGAAGTTCGTTTCATCAGTGGGAAGGCTCTTTTCATCGGTGGGAAGCTCTTTTCATCAGTGGGAAGGCTCTTTTCATCAGTGGGAAGGCTCTTTTCATCGGTGGGAAGCCCTTTTCATCCTGGGAAGGCTCTTTTCGTTGGTGGGAAGCTCTTTTCATGGATGGGAAGCTTGGTGCATCAGTGGGAAGCTTGGTGCAACAGTGGATTCAGCAGAAGAGGATTCCCGCACTGGGTAGTTTGTTGCATCAGCGGATTCAGTTCGGATTCTTAACACTGCAGAAACTATAGCTTGTTGCACTCTTAGTGCAGCTCTCTCTCTCTCTCTCTCTCTCTGTGTGTGTGTGTGTGTGTGTGTGTGTGTGTGTGTGTGTCTGCTCTGGCCGAGACTGGTGTGCTGGGCACTTGGCACGTCTCTTGGACTGGGCGTCCCTGCGCCAGGCGCCAGACGCAGCTATGGCAGAGACTGGTGCGCCAGGGCGGTAAAATCAACACGCTCCAAGTCCTACCGCGTCACGGCTGGGGACACGCACCAGCCCACTGCAACAGAGCGCTCACACCGGGCATACATAAACCTTTGAAGTGATGCCCGCTGGAGCAAAGTAGCAGCCTAAAACAAGGGGGGGGAAATGGGTTCAGAAAACAGGGGAGGAAACGGGGTACGTCCAGTGTGACTGGTGACCTCAAAAGTACCACACCCGGTGAGCTGCCGCGACACGGTGTGACCGGCACCACCACTATAACCCTAAATCCGGCCTTCCCATTTTCTCATATTTTACGGATTTGGTACCGCAGTGTGAGTGTGCCCTGATTCCAGGTGGAGGATTGAGTCAAAAAAAAAAGAGGAATGGGGGGAGGAAAGGGGATTGAAAGAGAGCGGGGTTCATAAAAAGGGGAGCAGCAAAGGGAACCAAAAGGGAAGTTTCTAAACAGGTAAGGGGGGGGGGRGGGGGGGGAATAAAATAAAACAGCCCATGTGGCCAAATGTCTGGTTCAACCACCAGTTTCTCTTAGGGCCTCGCTTGCTCCACCACTCGCAATTGGTTCTGGTTCTTTTTCGAGAGCGAGGCACGGCTCCACCAAATCTCGAAATTGGTTCAAGAGTTGCCAGTAAGATTTCGTCGAGAGGAATCCCGAAAAATCAAGAGTCGGCCTGCGAGCTCTCAATTTTTGAGAGAGCTCTGGAG
>BFEA01000274.1:1889990-1905188 GCA_003427395.1 Chara braunii
ACACACACACACACACACACACACACACACACACATACACACACACACGCACGCATACACACACAGGGCCTCGCCACGGTCAAAATGAAACAAACTACGGGCTGCGTACCCGTGCCCTCACGGTAAGTCAATAATTTTTATTTTTTATTTTTTTTTAATTAAACATCCCCAGCGGATGCTAGGAGTGTTGATGCCAGACCCAGAAATCGAAGCTCCGTTCAAGACAATAACATGTAGGGCCATCTTGGCAGACTGGAAAAGGAAGTCCCTAAGGGGTGGGGCCGAAGAGCGGGACTGAGATGGTTCAACGAAACGTGGGGAGCCAACGACAAGTTGCCCGTGATTGATGGCAGGAAAAAGGTGAAGTTCGAAGAGCGGTTAGTTAGCTAGGTGTACCAGTGCACTCGGTTTAAATTCTGCATTAGGAAGGCAGATGGGAATGGGGGAAAGAGAGGGCTAAATTGTTCCATTGGACTCGCAGTAGAGTCCATCCGTCATGTAGTTCAATCATGGCCAAGTTGTCCTTGGCTGCCCACGTTTCGTTGAACCATCTCAGTCCCGCTCTTCGGCCCGACCCCTTAGGGACCTTCCTTTTCCAGTCTGCCAAGATGGCTCTAAATGTCATTGCCTTGGACGGAGCTTCGATTTTTGGGTCTGGTATCACTTTTCCCTGGAACAACGTTCTGTTTCGTTATGTCCAAATAATCCAGAATCCGATTGCCCTGAAAGCCTGGGCAATGTACCCCCATCCCTTTTGGAGCTGGAGGTTTTCTGGGACGCCCCCTAGGAGGACCCATTCCCTGTTTCATTCCATTGTGTCTCCTAAGATGATATTCCAGTGTTTCGCCCACCAGTTCCAAACCTTGGATGAGGCGGGGCAGTCCCACCAAATATGGACTGTTGATTCAAACCTCCACAAACACCTCTTGCACTGTGAGTCTATGTCCAGGCCTCGCAACAGGAGCCAAACTGCTGATGGAGTAGGCAACAGGGAGGCTAACCATAAAATCGTTGTTACTCTTGTGATTGGTGTGTTTCCCAATTGAGCCCAACACGTCTTCAATGCCCATGCTATTTTCTCTTTCTCGGTTACATTGATCTGGCTCCAACGCTCCGTGGCTACCATAATCGGAGTTCGGGCCTTCATTTGCATCTCATAACCTACCTTCATAGTATACTCACCCAGTGGTAGGTTGTCCCCATGTAACCCTCTACCTCTCCAAGCCCACAGTTTTGGATCAGCTCTCAACAGCGAGATTGATACCTCTGTTGCCCAGAGCTCCACTGTCCAATTTCCTGCCTCATCCACCTTTTCGTTCACCCGTACTTCTGTTATCGAGCCTTGTGGGACTGTTACTCGTACTTTTGAATCTTCATCCAGTTGTCGTCGGGAGGCGAAGCCCTTTTGGTTTTTCTATTGTTGAAAGATCCTGCCTCCATTGATTGACAACTCCAGTAACTTCAGGTACTTTGTTTCACCCGCCGGTTGAACCAAGTTCCAAGTACCAGGTGGGTTTACACCTTTTGGACTTAGCAGCCTAACCCCTTCCAGTGGTAAGGCATTGATGATGGCTTGGCACTTGTCCCCCACTCCTCTGCAATTTTTCAGTGTCCACTTCAGTTCATTCTCTGAGTGTCATCTCCCTTCTATTGTGTTCCCTTTTATTGTGTTCCATAAATCCCTTAACCTCACCACTCCTTTGGACACCCAAACTCTCCCAAAGCTTCCTGTCGCTGTATCTGCCATAAACATATAGTCGTCTGCTTTCCTTATATGCTGGTTTTCAAAGATGATTTGAGACAACACTTCGTCTATTGCGGCGGGTTGCGATACCGTATCCGATTTGACTTCTTTCCAAGTTTGTAACACCACCGACCAGAATTCTGATGCAACTCTCCTTCTGAGGAAGGAATCTATCGATACACACACCCATACATCCTTCGCCATGGACAGTTCTCACTCCCTACCCAGGATCCTTTCACCTAACCGAATCCAATGTTCATCCCCTTGTGTGCAGATAGCCTTAAACACCTAATGTGTTAGCATTGCCTTTATCCTTCCCCCTGGCTCTGCAAGTCTCAATCCCCCCTGCGGTTTTGAGGCGCAGGCTAAGTCCTAGACTACTTTAGACATTACTCCTTCCTCCTCTTCTGCAAAACGGGGGTCAAAGGAAATGTGTTATTTTCCTCCTGATTACAGTCTGGGTTTTCTTGCCCACAGGCGTAACGTTCCTGAGGAACCATAGTAGCGCGAAGAGAGCTACGTTCACCACAAGGGCTCGACCAAGCAACGACAAATAGGGTGTTTTTCCCCGAATAGAAGTTATTTGCATTACTCTCTGTTGAATGATTTGATCTTGTTGAGTTTCGTTTGGCGACAAGGAGATCTATACTCCTAAGAATCGTTTTGTGTCTTCCCCTTTCAAGCGTTTCATGTCCCACTCCACTGCTGGCTCAAATCTGTTTGGGAGGAAGAAGGATGATTTCGACCAATTGATGGCGGCTTCCGAAAGTTGTTCGTATTGCCGAAGACAGTGTCGAAGTGCGGCCATTGAATCCTCGGTGTTCTAGGATACTACAAAGAGGTCATCAGCAAGCGCTTTGACTATGAAGGTCTCACTATCCAACAATATACCTTTATATCTGCATGTGCACGAATGTTGTTTAGCGGTACCTCAAGATGGACAACAAAGAGCAAGGGTGCAAGGGGGCACCCTTGCCTAAGTGAGCGATATAGAGAGAATGGCTTTGACAAGTGTCAATTTACCATCACTAACGTGGTGGACAGTGAGTAAAGAGCAATCACCCAGGTGCAGAAGGCGTCGCCAAAACATATCCATCACAGTGTAGTCAAAACGTACGACCAATTAACCTTGTGGTACGCTTTTTCCATATCGAGGAGCAACACCGCCACATCCAGATCTTTCATCCCAACAACCTCCAATACTTCAATCGTCGTTACTGTGTTGTCGAATATTAAACAGCCTCTGACAAACGCTGCTTGATCGTCTTGCATAAGCATTGGTAGGTACCTTCCGAGTCTTCTGGCCAACAATTTGACCAGAATTTTGTAGGGTACATTTAATAGCGAAATAGGACGCCAGTTCCTTATTTCGTTCATATCACTTTTTTTTAACAGGATGGAGATGATGCCCTTGCAGACGCCGTATTTCGTTCAACCCGCAAATCTGGTCCGAGCTCAGGTGGAAAAAAATATATATATCTTTAAAGGTAAGCGGGCAGTGTTAGATTGGTGACACACAATTTTTCAAAAAAAACAAACCTGCACTAAAAGACATACTGAGTGAGGAAAACAACGTATTGTTGGTTAAGAATAACAACGTACATAAGAGCAGGATCAGTTAAGGAATAGTTAGTGCCCATTATTGGAAGTGATAAGACACTCTGCATTTTGGAACAAACCATAAGCTAAATCGACTGATGTTGTCGGGATAACCTTGGGGGCATGGTTCCACTAGCACACGAGTAGTGTAAAATATTTGCACAAAACACTTGTGAGACAACTGCAGAAAATCGCCCAAACGTTGTTGCGGGAAAATGAGATGGCAACAAAACCACAATGAATTTATATTTCGAAGTTTTTTTTTTTTTTTTTTTTTCCTTTTTATTTGTGAAGAATGAGAGGTGAAAAAAAGAAACAGAAAGACTCATTTCGATTGACCGCACTTCAAACGAGAAAAAAAAACTTAATTACTGGAAGTGGTTGATTTTTTTTTTTTTCGGTTTATTACAAACCCATCGAGTACTTCATTTTTTATGCAGAATACAAGGATGTGCACACTTCTAATCCCTAGTCAGCCCGAGGCCTGCCATTATTGGGAACGCGCCTAGCGCCAAGTGCTAACCTGCACTGCGGTTGCACTCCGTAGACTGGGGCAGTGACATTGTTCGCCATAGTTGCTCCTGGTTATCCTACTGCCCGTCTGGTTGGTCGATATAAGATCACGTATCTCAATTGCGTCAGGAAGAGGGTCGATAATGCCTATCACAAAGTCATCTTCGTATCGCACATAGCTAAGACGTCGAAAGTTCGCGTCTGCCACTTCGTGCTTGTCGTATTGCTCCTTTAGGGTCTCATATATGTATTTGTCCAATTGATGTAATGTAATGTTACATAGTAGAGGCGTTCGCAAGAACGTAATAACATATCCAACACTTAGGGATTTTCGGACTAAGCTCATAAATTTTATACAAGCAATTTCTTCTGAAAGAATTCCTAGAATAACCTTGTGAGGCAGCCGCCAGGCTGTGGTAATGTCACCTTCTATAACCCAAGTCGCACTCTTGAATGTTCGGTCTACCTGGAGTATTGCACGCTTCACGTGAGAACAGTCCAAAAATTCCGAATGACGACGGTGCACTTTCCACGTGACATATCGGAAGATGACACGTGGGTGTGTGGCTTTTTTTTGTTTTGTGTTGATCTGAGGGCGCGTTCTACAAACAAGGGAGATGACTTAAATAACTGAATTACAACAGGGTGCGGATGAGTTGTTGTCGACCAATCAGGAGGGTTGCGCTCGCTTGCGAAGTACCATGGAGGCTCTGTCCGCGAGGGAAGGGATTGACATGAGGTCGAAGGGGGGCGGTTGTACTGATTCCACGGAGGGAGGACACGATGCAGAGGATGTTGGACGTCATCTGGGAATTGAAGGATGGGTCGGCTCCTCAACTGGATGAATTCATCAATTAGCGGCAAGCGGAGACTTTGATGCAGCGTTGCTATGACATCTTCAAGGAATGGTGGGATCTGTGCAAGGCTTGGGCGGCGAGAGCACTGATGCAAATTAACGAGTGTGATCAGACACGCAACTCGGGGGATCGATAACCGCCACTTGAGGAAGGTCATATGACAGAGGCGCACTCATCTACGAAGGCATCAGCAACAACAACAATAACAACAATACCTACAACAACAACATCAATATCATCAACAACTACAAAATCATTAACCAACAACAACAACAACCACAATTATAACAATGATAACGACTGCACTATTGCCTATGACAAACACTCTCATCATGACAACACCAAGAATGGTGCCGGTAGTGACGACGACAATAAAGGCGACAACAACAACAACATCAATAACAACAACGACGGCAACACACATGTTGGTGGTTGCGGCAACAACTTGCTTACAGCGGGAGAAAACAAGGGGTCCAAAGCCAACAACTACAACAATGACAACGCCAACACGATGGGATAGGGTTAGGGATTTCATGAGGATGGCGGGTAGAGGTTTGAGCTTGAATGTGTGTTTTGTTTTCCCCCCTTTTTTCTGTGTGGAGTCTCTTGTCATTCATCCTTTGCACCTCTCTGTTCGGCACTAGGTGGGAGTGGGTTAGACTACATCAATCATCAGGGGTTGCTCGACCGTCAATCCATGATAAAGAGGTGGTGTAGATTGTTCCCAAGGTGAAAGGTCGGTCACTTCGGGTTTCAAGTGTTGAGTTGGGGGAATTTCGCGACGTTTTCCCAGATGTTGGATGAAAATGTTTTTCGTTAGGGTTTCTGTTACATGGGCAGAAAGTCAATCCTTCCCTTATTGTTGGAACTAATAAATGCCTCTTGCATATACAGACACACAATACAACCTTCTCACATATCATATCATTGTACAGGGACGTTGGACCCGATTTCCAGCAGGTGCAGCTCCCCACCAATAGATGAAGCCTTCAAACTGGGGGACCCACTTAACAGCGCTGCTCTTATCACCTCGTTAAACCATTGGTCCCCCCGCCACCAAAAACTCTTAATCCCTGTGAGTTAGGGCCGGGTTGTACGGAGGGGCGACGACCGTACGGAGGCGCCGGGTTGTACGGAGGCCGACGGGTCCAATCCCACCATTTTGCAAGTGGCAACTTTGCCGATGTTTTGTGCTCAGAAAAAACTATAAAAATGTCTGAAAATTTGAGGGTCCGTAGATTAGGTCATGATCTTTCAGGGAAAAATATCAGGAAAAAAAAAATTCATTTTGACGGTGAAATATTCGCCGTGCCGATTTGGTTTATTTTCGATTTTTGTCGCAAATTCCGTACGGAGGTCCGCCCGTCGTGAAACGGCGCAACCGGTACCCCTGAGGTTTTCTTACGTCAGGAGGACCGGTTTTCCACGCTGTACTACCGGTACCCGTCGCAAAACGCCGCTACCGGTACCCCTGAGGTTTTCTGACGTCAGGAGAACCGGTTTTCCATGCTGTACTACCGGTACCCGTCGGAAAACGCCGCTACCGGTTCCCCAGAGGTTTTCTGACGTCAGGAGGACCGGTGGTTTAAGTGGGTTTCCCCGAGTACAAAGTCCCCCCCTCCCCGCTTCCCCCCCCCCCACACACACAAAAAAAAAAGGTGCACACTTCAATATGGCAAACCGTCACTTTAGTCATCCCATCCGGCACACAGAGGGTCTTGGTCACAATAATCGTCGGGTATAGCTCATATCCGAATAGGCCAGTGAAGCAATGCACCGACTCTGGCTTCATTGGGTCTTGGTGGGTGGCATGAATCTGGATGTGTTTTAGGGGATGGGGCGGAGGTGGGGAGGGCAAAACGGGTGAGGACAAATGAGGGTGCATGAATCGAACATTACCACTTTTTTTCTTTTAATTTTCACTACTTTTCTTCGTTTTCTGGTGGTGTCGCACACATCGTGATAGGCCATCACTCGTGTGCTAGTGGAACGGTGCCTCAAGTGGAAATGTGAGGTCACCGACCTCAATTGGATTTTTTTCTTTCATGATATAATAGTACTTTTAAAAAAAAAAGACAAAAAAAAAAAAACAAAAAAACTCACATACGTTGTATCAGAGGCAACAAACGAGTTGCTTCCTCGCAACGGACCAATTCAACTTGCCCCGCGGTCTAGCCTCGACCTTGCTTCTCCCTGCCTGCAGGATCCAAAACGGCGCAGGCAGAGATGGGAAGCCTGGCGGGAGCACGGTGGTCCAAACCCACAGATTTCCATGGGGGATGCTCGTGCATATTTTTGACAATATACTGACTATTATAACATGCTAAGAGCATACTCACACTAGGCCCTCAACTCGCAAAATCACAAAATGAGCAGCCAGACCGAGTCCTTGTAAAGGAAGGACTAGATCTGGCCGGTCATTTTGAGATTTTGCGATTTTGAGGGCCTTACCCGGAGAAGCAGTGACCGCTCGTGTTTTTTTTTTTTTTTTTTTTTTTTTTTTTTTAAGCATTTAACTTTTATTGCAAAATCATAGGAATGAGGGCCTCACAACTCGACCCCAACCATGGTCTGCCAGCCACATGCAGGAACGCTTTGGCTGGCGCTAAGCCACTTGATCCTACGTTATAGGATCGCTTGGCGGCCATACGACCAATCGAAGAGCTATCACTGAGATAGCGCCTCAACATCCCCGAAACCTTTCCTCGACTACCACGCAAAGCGGCTATGACAGACATTCATGCTGCTCAATCGACGCTCACGTGCCCGCCTAAGTGTGTGCCACATCCGTCATCCGACATCAGTTAATGAAAAGCGAAAACGAAGATTGCGGTAGCAGACAAAAGATAGGAGATTGAGATAGATGCAGCAGCAGAGTGATGAAGCGAAGTCGATTTAGACTTGGAGAAAGTCAAGAGTATCGAAATAGAAGTAGGTGAGGATGGAAGAAGGGAAAGAACTAGGGAGCAATGCATGGTCACCCCCGAGGGACCCAGCGGAGTAACAAGAGTATTGAGAACATAAGGAGCGAATTTGAACGTTGTTGGCACTATGTTTCGACGACGGGGTCTACGCTACAGACTTAGACTCAAGCAAGATAATGATTCAATGAAAAAAAGTTTGATTTAAGTTAAATACGTCGCTTGGCGATATAAAAATTAAATGGTTAAAAGAACAAACAATATCAATTATTTTAAAAAAAAATACACTATTAAAGGTAAACGATAACATCATTCACGCCTTTGAGGATGGGTGGATCCGCAGAAGTGAGCGATCCTAGGAAGTGAACGATTTCCTCATGAGACAAAAAGGGGTAGAGTTAAGATTGAAGGTTCCATAGCATTATGCTATGTGGTAAAATCAAGGGAGGATGTCAAGTTTATGATTGATGAAAGAAAGATAAACATACCACTTGGATAACAAAGATGAAGCTAAGTGATTTTAGAAGATTGAAGGACGAGATAAAGTTATGAGTAATCGCCGTTTCAGTTTTCATGGATGATATGTCATTCATCTACAATCAAACCAAGCTAGCAATAGGCACAAATTTAAAGGCGTTGCCAGTGCGAATGTCCTTACATGGGTATCCGCCTTGGTTTTTGCAAGTGACAAAAAAAAAGTTTGATTTAAGAATTTTGGTAAAATGTTCGGTGTGTTGCGCCAACTTGCGACTTGTTTTCTTTTGTGACCCACTTTATGTTTACAGGAAGAATAGGGAGTATGTGGGCGTGCAACTTTGAGGTACTTCACATATGTTGCAACTCTCGTTGAGGACTCTTCTCCGATCCCAATACCTCCCAAACACGCCTCGCAATGGTTAGCGTCCTCATTGGACGCGAGGTGGTGGTCGTCTCCCCTCCTCCACTGTGAGCGCGAACGAGTGACTGATGAGCATCGGTGGTCTACTGCCGACGACGCATAGCGGAGCGCTACCGGGCGCCCGTCAACGCATCCCTCTTTGCCACCGTCATTTTTGGGGGCAGCACCACAAATTTTACCAATTTTCCTTATGTATGCGTCACTAACTTGCCTCCCAATCGCCATGTTTCCCTAAACCATCGAGTGAAATTCCCTCTGACTTTCCTTCGCCAATCTGCCTGCATGAGGCGGCGTAAGGAGGATTTAAACATGTGCCTGATCTCCTTGTTCGTCATTTTTTGGTTATCGAAAATTCGTCGGTTGCGTTCGTTCCAAATCACCTCACATCCAACCGCCCGTGCAGCTTGGGCTATATAGCCCCATCCTCTCCCTTTTTCTAGGTAATCTGGGAGACCACCCAGAAGAACCCATTCCCGGTTCCATGCCAATCGATTGTTTGAAATCATCACCCAAAATCCCTGCCACCAGTCCCAGATTGTTTTAGAGGCAGGGCAGTCATACCAAAGGTGTACAGTGGACTCAAAGGCCCAACTACATCTTTTGCAGGCCAATTCCACTTTGAGTCCGCTCTAAGTTAAATTCACTGCAAACGGAGTAACCAGTAAAGAGAGCAACCACAAGTTAGCTGCTAGACGAGGGCTTGGAGCATTTGTTAACTATTGCCAACACCCCGTTAAGGCAGTTTCTATTTTGTCCTTGTCGCAGAGTAGAACTTGGCTCCATCTTGTTGTAGCTATTTCCAGTGGAGTGCGTCCAGTCCGCTGGGCTTCATATCCCTGTGCCACTGTATAAAAGGGTAGTGCCAGATCTTTCCGTTTTTGTCCGTTTCCCTTCCAACCCCACAATTTAGGATCCAGTCTTAGCTCCGAAATGGTAGCTGCGAATGCATGTACTTTGCAGGTCCAGTTCGTCATCACACGTCTCCCACACCCTTACCTGTGCCAGCCTTGCTGTTAGCCGGGGGTGGGAAGACCCATCTACCTGCACAAGGAGATTCGTTTTCACCAAGTTGGCCCCCTCCCCACACTGAAACTCTCTTTTGCCTTAGGGGGCAATCCCCACAAGCTTCCAGAAGACATGAGGTTCTTCTGGGGACTGAGCAATGAACCACATACCAGAAGGATAAATGCCTTCAGGGTTGAGCATAAGTTTCCATTGTTCCGGGATAGCATTATTCAGTTCAGTCAGACGTTCCTCCACATACCAGAGCTGACCCAAAATCCCCCTAATAGATGTGGGCGGGACCCATTGATTTTCCAATGTGTTTCAAATATCTGCAATTCGTAGCACCCCCTAATAGTTGTGGGCGGGACCCATTGATTCTCCCAAAACTATTGCGAGAAAAGTCTGCAGTAAACCAGTTGCCATCCGATTTGCGAATGTGTGAATTCTCAAACAAAGGCTACAAAAAGATTTTTGCCTTGGTTACTGGTTGCAGCCAAGAATTTGGCTTCAGGAGTTGTCGAGCAAATAGCACTGCTTTCCAAAAGTCTAATTTAATCACACGGTTGTGATATGAATTCAATAATAAACAAGTCCAAACATCGGAGGGTCTTTGAAGGTTTCATTCTAAGGCAAAAATAGCTTCAGCCATATATATCCAGTGTGCCTCCTCCGAGGTACAAAAAGCCTTGATAGCCCACCGAACAAGCATAGCTATGCTTTTCTGTTGGGGATCAATCAACATTAATCCTCCTTCCATCTTTGGAAAACAGAGTAAGTCCCATGCAACTTTCGACATAAAGCCTTCGTTATCCCCAACGAAAGGTTTCCATACAAATTTAACGGCTCTCCTACGGATCAAACCACACAGTTGTTTTCCTAAAGGCCTGACAATAACCACAAACTAAAGCAAGGCAAAAAGGGCACAGTTAACCACCATTACCCTGCCGTAAATAGACAAGTGAGGGGCTTTGCCCCACATGGATACTCTTTGCAACGTGCGTTATAACAGGATGCCCTCCTGATCTATTGTACAAGAAAGCAGGGAAACCTGCACTCCCAGAAAGCGTTCAGAGTTACCAGACTCTATACGTTTCATGCCCCAGTTCACCTATGGAGAGAAGGAGCTATGAAGAAAGAAAACAGATTTAGACTAATTTAACCGATGCTTCCGATAGAGTCGAGTATTCATCTAAGCAGCCCTTCAAGGCATTCATCGAGGAAACCGAATTCTTTGAAATAGCAAACAGGTCGTCTGCAAGGGCCTTCACCTTGCATTGCAACTGACCTATATAAAATCCCTTAATCCGAGGGTGGACCCGAATATTACATAGCAAATTTTCCATCTGCACCACAAATAGAAGGGGAGCCTGGGGACAACCTTGGCGCAGTGACCTAGTCAGTGAAAAAAACTCTGAGATATTGTCGTTGACTATAACAAAAGTTGTGGATTGAGAGTATAACGCCACCACCCAATTGCAGATGTTTTCCCAAAAGCCTACGTGTCTCAGGGTTGTCAGAACATAGGTCCAGTTAACACGATTGTAGGCCTTTTCTAAATCCAACATTAGGACTGAGACATCAACATTGGTTCTTTTCACAAATTCAAGTGCTTCAATGGCCGTTACAATATTATCAAATATTGAACGGTCTTGCACGAATATTGCTTGGTCGTTGGCAATCAAAGAAGGTAAATACCGACCTAAGCGTCTGGCCAAAATTTTCGCTAGTAATTTATATGACACATTAAGGACCGAAATTGGCCTCCAATTCCTTATCTCAGATCGATCCCCCTTCTTGTATAGGAGCGAAATGATACCGTTCCTCATACCTTTCGATAGGTTTCCTCCCAGTAGTACCTGGTTATAAATGTCTACTAAGCTCTCCTTAACAGAGTCCCAAATGATCAAGTAGACCTCTACTGACAACCCGTCATCGTTAGGGGCTTTCCCCTTAGCCATGGAGTTCAGTGTTTCTCATGTCTCCTTTACTGTTACTGGTCGATCTAAATCTAGTTTCCCTTGTGTTGACAATCTGGCCGAAAAATGAGACCAATAATCAAAGTCTTCCAAAAGATCGGTGGTGATATCCTCGTATTGACGCCTCGTTGTGAGGATGTCCTGATAATACATGGCAACATATTCGCATAATTGAGACTGTTCCCTAGCGGTCGGCAGATCGTGATCGAACGGGTGCATGAGCTCACTCATGGAGTGAACTAAACGCTTTGGTAGCAGTTTCAGGAAGGATTCTCTAGTCATACGGTCGTAAACGACCGCACCTTTAACTTTCAACCTCTTCGACCAGATGTCCAACTATTCTTGTTGATAGTCATCCTACTCTGCCATGCACTTTTCCCTGATAGGACTCCAAAATAGGTTATAAATTGGATGAGAAATCATCCAATGTTCTGCATATTCGATCTTCATGTTTTTTTTTCTTTGCATCTAATATATGTGAAAAAATACTCAGGTGCTTAGAGAAGATTTGAGATGCAGCATCCCACTAAGCATCCTTGGTAGTGAAGGATTCCAAACTTTGTTCCCAACCTTAACAGAATCTGGTCATCCAGTCCCCGATACTGGGATCTTGTAGTGTTTGAGTATTGACTCTGAAATAACCAGATCCTCTTTCCAACTTACAGGAGTTAGCGATGACTGCTTTGTGATCAGAGAGGGTCTGAGTATCTGTATTTAGATGGACCGTGGCATACCATGCCGCAGTTGAGAGGAAAAAATAATCAAGTCTTCTGCAAATTATCCCTTTAGCCTCCCGGGTATTGGAGAACCAGGTGTATCCTGGTTTACCAGGGTGGAGTAGACTGTAGGGTTCTAATAAGTCTAGTTTCGTCATTACCTCTGTCAAAACTTTCACATCACTGCTACCGCGTACTTTATCCAAACAATCCAGGGAAGAAATCCAGTCTCCGGCAATAACAAGGTTCACACAGTCAAGAATAAGCAGCGGTAAGTCTGAAAAGAAGGATTTTCGTTCATTGCAATCGTTAGGTGCGTAGATAGAGAGTATTACCCACTCCTGGCCATTAAGCCAGATTTTAACCCACACCCATCTTCCCCATAGATTAGCGAAGAAATTTATTGTTTCCACATCCAAATCTCGATGAATCAATATAGTAACTCCTCCTTTTGATCCCCTCGTTGGCGTCCATATCTGTGGGCCATCCCAACATGCTCCTAATTCAATTATTTTCTCCTCAGACAGTTTACTCTCCTGTAGACAAACCACATCAATCTTATTTTCATGCATCTAACTCTTCAAGCGACCCTTCTTGTTACGGCCCGACGAATCTCCTAAACCTCGAATGTTTCATGTTGCTATTATAAGCCTGCCCATCCTGGGTAATTATCCAGTCAGACCAGGAGCTGGGACAGTCTCAGCCGGCCAGGGGTCAGTTAAGGCTCTCTTGAGAAATGGGGAGTCCAACTTCTTATCTTTCCCCAACTTTGAATTAATTTCATACGGAAATTCAACAGATAGACTAGGGGAAAGCATGATACGACACAAATCCGCCTTCCTGGCTTCCTGAAACCAGGTCAGCGGAATCAACCGTACTAGTCCCCTTTGCTCCAATTGTTCAAGTTGGCTAGGGAGAAATCGAACATCGAACAAAGGACAAAAAAACTGAACCCGTTTGCCATCGACATCCATGAGGAATCTCGTCATTGTGATCTCCGCAATAATACGAAATGAAAGTCTATTCTAAAATAGATTACGAGCCAAACTTACACAGGCGTTTGGCATAGGGGATTCAGGGCAAATATTATTCAACAGATTCGAGTACCATCCAGACCCAACCAAGAAACTACCCAAAAAGAATCCCTCGTAGCTACACACATTAGGGGAAGAAGTCTCGTCTCCATGACTGATTGGCCCCTCGATAGGACTTCCAGTCTAGATTGCGAGCTTTTACGCTTACCTGCTGCCCCAACAAGGGTTGAAGGCCCACCCGTGTGTGTAGACCCAGCGTCCGAACTTCCTGATGATTCTGGATGCAACCCATCCATATGGATGTCAACACTGCCTTCTCCGCTGAGTCTACGCTGTTTGCCCGACGATTCACCTCTCATCCGACGTCCAACCTTAAAGGACGAGCCCCGGATAACACTAATGTGGGCTGGAATAGAGAAGGGACATTCCCTGTGGCTTGGCCTTGAGGAGGACCTCTTAGCCCTTGGTTCCATGGAATAAAGACATGGAGATTAACACAGGAGGGCCTCATCCCTAGATCAGCGTCTAGGGGCGGCCCACCCTGGAGTAACAAGGGATGTGAAGGAAGTCCTTGAAGATAAGCAGCCCATGTGGCGTTGAACATAGGGTCCACTCCTCCGGCCAACATCTGACATAGTCCTACCACACCGAATTGCCCGGTAATTACGCCTGGAGAAAACACAGGCTTGTTACGAGCTACAGACCCTCCAGGGACATTGGATGACGTGGCTGCAGCTGTGGTCGCTACCATCAGAGGAGGATCTTGTTGTGTCGATAGCCCAGGAGCCCGCAGAGCACCTTGGTATATCGATCTTGCATTTGCAACTCCCTCTGTTGTCGATACACCTTGCGGTTGATTCGTGGATTGATCTCCTCGATTGCGTCTACCAGCTCGTCTGCACTTGTCTTCCGTGTGAAACAAGGTACGACACCTTTTGCACCATTTCGATTCAGCACATGCCATTCTGTGGCAGACTGCGTAGCCACACGGGCCCTTTAGGACCCGTCCCGGACATTCAGCCTTAAAGCCTAAAACTTAGGAGCTACCGGCCCCGGTCGTTTCAGCATGAAAACTGAAAAACGAGGGCCTGCAGGCCCTACTCCGTTTCAGCCTATTTCTGGGTCTTTCAGACCCAAAGTTTTTCCAGCCTGAAACGGAGGGCTATTCTTAGGCCCTGGRCTATTTTTAGGCCCTCATTTGTTTCGACCTGCCCTAAGATTCAGGCACGAAAACTGGGTTTCGGAACAGGCTATTTCTGGCCTGTTCCCACGCCAGCTCGAGCAGGAGCTGCAACTGCAGCCCCTGCCTCTCTGCGGCATTATTGGCATTAGCACGAGCAGGAGCTGCTGCAGCTCCTGCCTCCCTTCGGCATTATTGGCAAGAGCACGACCAGGAGCTACAGCTGCAGCCCCCTGCCTCCCTTCGGCATTATTGGCAAGAGCACGACCAGGAGCTGCAGCTGCAGCCCCCTGCCTCCCTTCGGCATTATTGGCAAGAGCACGACCAGGAGCTGCAGCTGCAGCCCCTGCCTCCCTTCGGCATTATTGGCAAGAGCAGCCTCCTRGACTGCTCGCCCGAGTCAGGWGGCACCYGTGATAGTACATAGGAGCTTCAGGCACTGAACGGGTAGGCAGTTGGAGAGTAGGACGGTAGTCTTCAGATTTYGGCCGCAGCACTCAGGAGGAGCGCTGCAGTAGTCTTCAGCGCTAGGCAGTAGTAGTCTTCGGCACTGGGCGCCCATAGCCATAGTTGTAGTCTTCAACGCTGGGCGCTAGTAGGTGGTAGTAGTTGCCGTGGAGGGAGATGGCTGGCGGAGGCCATCGGTACTTACCTGTGGTGCCATAGCTCCAGCTCCATCTTCGAGGTACCTGCATCAAGGCGCCAACTTCACAGGTTAGTACTGGAGAGAGAGAGAGAGAGAGAGAGAGAGAGAG
>BFEA01000274.1:1913367-1923550 GCA_003427395.1 Chara braunii
CTTCACACCATGGAATGATGATGATGATGTATGTTTGGGGCTGCATTGCAATATTGATTGTTCGGATCATTGGTATCTAAGTCTTCCGCTGTGCTATCTCATACTTTGTATTGAAAGGTCGGTTCTTGTTCTGGTCTGCACCTATACGGTATGCAACACATTCTGACTTCAAGTAGATCGCCTTGGTGGGTTTGCATCCAAATTTTATCCTTCATGTTGGCCTTCTTTGCCGGGTCAATGTCAAAACGAAGGTTGACCAATTTCGGGCCAGCTTCATCCGCCTCAGGCTTGTGTTCTTTAACAACATGGCCAATCCCAACTTCCACATGGACACGCAGAAAAGGCATCTCGTCAAGCGGTACACCCACTGCCACAACCCTAAAGGTATCCTTAATCAACTAGCTTCCTCTAGTCTCGTACTTCAGCGCATGTCATCCAAGGTTTAAACTCCGTGGGGTAAGTGATGGCCGCAAGGTCGATGTGGTCTAATTTCTTCGTGAGCATCCAGTTGGTGATTTCTTGAGATCTCGGTACGTAGGAGATCACGTTCGAATTTCAACTTTAATCCTCCCTCGCTTGAATTCCGCTCCAAATACATCATCCCGGATCCACACGTCCTCATAGGCCCGAACTACATCCTCCGTCACTTTCTTCGGAAGGAATCGGGCTCCATCCCGGAATATTATTGTCACCGTCCTTTCTTTAAGCCATTTAACTTTTATCTCGTCGAGGGAAGAGTTCAAGGTAAACTTCACCTCTCTGCCCGTCACCTCCATCACGCTTGGGTCGATGTTGGTTGGCAGAATCCCCTTCTCATAACAGACCCATATCATCTCTTGAGCTCTTTCTTCCTCCATTCGAGAGTCACTTGGAACTTGGGCACGACCATCTCCTTTAGCTTGCCCTTCAGCTTGAGCTTGTTCTACTTCCATAGTGGAGAGGGTCTTCAACAACACCTCGTAACGAAACCTTCTATCTCGAAGGCTCGTCTTCGTTGACGACAATCTGGTCTAACAACTGAAAAGGGGGAAGACGGGCGCGATCGGGACAAATCTAACCGCTGGCACCATGCTCTATGGCGGTCGCCATAGACTATTGACGAATCGACAGTATCGAGGTGTCACGCGCGACCGGAATTCCACGCCGGAATCCCCCGCCGCCGGTCAGGCTTGCCGTGGCAAGCGACGCTAGGGTCGAGCGCTGCTGCGCCAACCGTAGCGCCTTTCGCGACCGCGCCCCCCGCATGCATGTTTTTCCAACTCCTTTTTTTCTGTGGTACATACAAAATCGGTTAAATCCGAATTTATGGCTCAAGGGCATGACGGAAACATACATGTCGTGAAATGGGACTGGCCGTCCAGTAAGGGCACCACAGAAAGCGGCGCCCCTTGCTGACAGGGGCATGCATGAAAGTTCAGAGGCCCCAGGGGCACAGCAGGGTAAGCCGCCCGTCGGAGCGACGATGTAAAATAATGGAAATTACAGGGGCGGCAGACAAATTTTCCCTAGTAACTTTCCCGCGTGGGAAAATAGGGAAAACTGGGCCTCGTTCCAGTACCCTCGACTTGAAAAAATCTCAAGGACGGCGCCGTTCCACTAGGCCCTTGCGATGTGTTAATCACAATTGGAAAGCGATTAAGCTTCCCGCCTCAACAAAACCCCGCTCTGAAACTCGAGGGCGGCTGCAGGGTGCCGAGGCAACTTCGGCCAATTTTCAAGTCACCTCCCGGAGGTGACTTGAAATTTCTTGGAAACGGCGGCAATATGCACCGCCAGGCAGCAGTTCAGGCCCCCCGTCCGGTCCTTTTCTTTTTTTTTTTTGCCAATCGTGGTTGTCGGGGCCCAGCGATGGACCTGGGTTGTGAAAATTCCGTGACAAACAGGGGTGCACATTTTCCCGCTCCCAAAACTGCAGGGTGCAGTGGAACGCCGACGACCTCTAGTACTTTTTAATTACGTTTTGGCTCAAGGGCGCCCCCTCGAGATTTTTTTCAAGTCGAGGGTAGTGGAACGAGGCCCCAACTCCTGAATATTCGGAGGTCGGGCCCGACGAAGACTGCCGTTGATAAATCTGATCGGCGGCCGTCATTTCGTTTCGGCCTCTGAAAAGGTCGGACGCCTACCCGAGGCCCGCTATTTTCCCAAGGGGGGGGAAAATAAATAAATAAATAAATCGCTATGTAACAAATCTTGGCTCATATCTCGGCCGTCCCTAGTCCTGCGGTGCACGGCCCACAATGTATCCTTGCAAGCATGTGACAATCATCGATTATCGAATCAGGGTCAACGCCCTGGGTCGGAACGCCAAGCAATCCAGGCCGTCGGGCCGGTAGCGCTAGGCCAACGGCCCAGATGGACTTAGAATAGGCCGAGCAGTACCTGCAGGTCCTACCGCCGTGCGTGGGTGGTCTCGCAGTGGTGCATGCTTGCGTTGTGCGGTGTGTGCGCGTTCGTGCGTGCATGAGGGTGTGGGGAGGGGCTGTGTTTGGCACACACACAGACACACACACCGAGAGAGAGAGAGAGAGAGAGAGAGAGACGCGGGCAAACATGAGCAGTGTGCTGGTCTAGGTTCATGTTGGAACCCGCCAAAAATCGAAGCTTCTTTCTTTGGTCGAAGGAGCGGTGAACAGCTCCGCGCAAACGAGGTAAGCCGCGATCTTGTTCTGTCTCCTCCTCTTCTTCCTCCTCCCTCTTTTGCACTCAACTCTCCATTTTTCGACATTCTCTCGCAATATCCGTCTTCACCTGCTTTACCGATCTCTCTTCTCCACGGCGACCTAAGCTCCGTCTTCTTCAGCTCCCGTCAGTGCAGACCCCCCCCCCGCTCTTCTTGCGTGCCATTTCCTTCGATCTCTCTCACTAACGTTGTTGTTTCAGTCCAGACGACCACCTTATGCCAAGTTTTGTTGATTTTTGCGTCACACACGCACAGAGACAGAGAGAGAGAGAGAGAGAGAGAGAGAGAGAGAGAGAGAGAGAGAGAGAGAGAGAGAGAGAGAGAGAGTACTTTGGTTAGCTGTCACCGGGTGAGATGATGAGGAGGCGGGGCAAGAATATGACATTGCTGACGGCAGGAAGAAGCGGGATGTGAAAAGGCGTAGTAGAGGGCTATGGCGGCGGCTTCATTTGGCTCTCTTGATTAGTTCGGCTTTTCTCTTTGTATTTCGCTTCTTCACCATATTCCTTCTTCTCTTTGTTTCCGTTCAATGTCTTCCTCCTGCACGTGTTTCTTCTGTCTTCCTCCATGTCATCCGTCTCTCCGCTTTGTCTACTTCCATGTGGGAGCCATGGAGGTCAATATCCTCCTACCTCCACTAGAGCAGGGGAAAGTAGGGAACGGGGAAAGGATGATGATGATGCGAAGATAAGGCGAGAGGGAGGAGAGAGTAGATGGACGAAGACGAGGGGGAGGAGAGAGTAGATGACGATGATGATGACGAGAGGGAGGTCGGAAGATGAGGATGCTGATGTGACGAAGCTGCAGGGGAAAACGGAAAGGAGGAGGCTATGGTGATTTCGTTTTTCTTTCTCGTCATTGATACCCATTTTGCTTTCTGTTTTGTTGGCCATGGTCCCTCCTCCGTCATCTTTCTCCTCCTTGTCCTTTTACTCTTTATGTCATCGTTCTCCACTTCAGCTCCTCCATATCATCCTTCTCCTCCTGTTCATCCTTCTGCCTGGGATGCCAATATCGCTCAGCCTGGGAGAGAGTGCGGGGAAGGCCATCATCATACTTGCACAAGGGTGAGGAAGACTACAAGGGGGTTGCATGTTTTCGTTCCTACTTCTCCTCCATGTCTTTTTCCTTTATGTGATCATTCTCCTTCACGTAGACCTTCTCCTGAGCCTCGGAAGAGTGCATGAAAGACGTCATCACGTACACTGAGGCTAGAAAAGCCACAAGGGTTTTCATGTTTTCGTCGTCATCCTCCACATTCACCTTCTGTTGCAGATCCTGCTTCCTGGCGGTACAGCTGCACACAGAGAGAGAGAGAGAGAGAGAGAGAGAGAGAGAGAGAGAGAGAGAGAGAGAGAGAGAGAGAGAGAGAGAGAGAGAGAGAGAGAGANGAGAGAGAGAGAGAGAGAGAGAGAGAGAGAGAGAGAGAGAGAGAGAGAGAGAGAGAGAGAGAGAGAGAGAGAGAGAGAGAGAGGTGGGGAAGTGCGGGTCTCTAGTGCGTGTGTTGTCGTATTCGCTATACACTTAAAAAAAGCATGACTGTGCCGAACAGACTGTTTCGTCGGACTTTCACCGACTCATCAGGAGGTTGAACCTGGACAGCCAGTCTCCCCAGGATTCATTTCACTGCTGGATAAGGACTCACCACATCGCCCAGAGTTAACGACACCCTTGAGAGAGAAAAGTGGTCCCCACTTTACTCACACCAACCAACCTGGCAATCCTAGCAGACTTGTTAAGGGTCCAAACCCTTGACAAGAACGGTAGTAAGATTGAGAAACTAATCTGACACAGTCATAAAACCCACTCTACACACCCACTCAGCCATGGAGTGTGTGTGTGTGTGTGTGTGTGTGTGTGTGAGAGAGAGAGAGAGAGAGAGAGAGAGAGAGAGAGAGAGAGAGAGAGAGAGAGAGAGAGAGATTACGGCATATATACAACATTGGCTGATTAGATACAAACACACAGCAAACAGACTGGGGATTGGAATTCTCAGCAAACAGATCAACAGGACAGCATTTCCTCAGAAGAGTGCCGAGTTCTCAGCCTGCAACCGTAACCGTGCGGGTCTTTGGACACATGACAAGAAAAATAACGTTCCTCCCATGGAACACCACATAACCGCAAAGAAAAGAAGTTCGTTGCTATTCCCTCCTGAATTATTTCAAACGGGTCATCTAGTACGTAGCTCAACTTTCAAACGGGCTTTTGTTTCCCTATTTTTCGTACTGAAGATTTTTGCAGTCTAGAGATTTTTAGCTTTTCTTTATTTACATATATTTTTCTTCCTACTAATTTTATTATTATTTTTTTTTTACTGAAAGGCACGTGAAGACACGTTCTATTTATAGAACCTTTATTTTTTTCTTTTCTTTTCAGGAGTGATGTTTTATAATCTAGGGCGTTACAAAATTTCGCGATTTATTTGCTTTATTGCATTTTTCAAGTAATTCCTTCGGTAAGTTTTATTTATTTATTTATTTATATGGTCAACCAACAACTGACCGAAATCGTAAATCAGGGGCGAGGTTCCACTAGCAAAGAGAGGATTGAATTCAATGAATTTGGACGTGTTTTTGGAGAGGTGCAGGAATTATTCATTGATCTGCTCCTTCGCATCCCTGCTCAGAAGCTGTCCAGATTCAGGCGCTCAATCGGATCCTCTTTCCAGTGGGACCTTGCTCCAGAAGTTTTGTAATTGTAGGTTTTAGGCCCCTGAATTTATTAACTTCATTTAGGGAGCTTTCTATCTTTGCTCAAATGCAGTCCAGATTCAGGCGGCTGAATTTTCACTTCATTTTTTTCTCCTTGGGAAGATCTTTGTGGTATGAAGTTTCTTGGCCTCCGTTTTTTTTGTTTTTTTTTTTGCCTTTTTCCTGTCTATAAAAACCATGTCTAAGATGCATCGCATTTGTACAACCTTATTCGTTTTTTTTCAACGTTTTTCGTTTTCTCAGTTTTTTTTTTTTCTTTTCTTTTTTCTTTTCAATCCAAATGCTGCTCTCCTTCTGTTATTTCCCCTGAAACATATTTCTATCTTTTATCATTACAGTATTTCCCCCCCCCCTCTTTTCCTTTTCTTTTTTTTTCTCTCTTCCTAAAATTCGACCTTCCCGAAACAGCAAATTTAGAGCACGCGGCCTGGCTCAGTTGGTTAGGCACGCAAGTGTCATTTGGAGGTTGTGGGTTCAATCCCCACTGATCGCCGGCCACGCTTAGTGCCAATCAACTGAGATATATGGTTGGATTGCTCACCCTGGTCGGTATTGGCAGGGTCTTCGGCCATTAGGGGTGTGCGTGTGTGTGTGTGTGTGTGTGTGTGTGTATCTGTGTGTATCTGTGTGTATCTGTGTGTGTGTGTGTGTGTGTGTGGGTTGTGTGTGGTATGTGGGTGAGTGCTGGCAATGGACACCGGCGGCCCCACCCTATACTGAATGGGGGCGGGGGAAGACGATGGGAGGCGAATGCTCGGTCTTTGCGTTAGCCGTTCCTCCCTTCCCCCCCTCTCTCCCCCCCAACCGGCGGCCCCACGCTATAATCCCTGACCACCGCCGATTAGGCCCTGGGCCCGGGGGCAACATGTATCCCCTTGCTTGTGAGAGGGAGCTATGCACGCGGGGGTCCGTCCCTCGTATAAGCTTATAGTAGAGTTAGGCAGGTAGTGAGAGGTGAAATTGAGAGAAGAATATGGCTTAGCTTGACAAGAAAACCACAAAACCCAGCAAATTCACTGCCACTCTCCTGTCCTTCCCCCCCCCTTCCCCCCCCCCCCCCCCCCCCCCCCCCCCCCCCTCTTTCCATCCCTCACATCCCCGTCACCTCCCGCCAAACCCTAAATATCCCCCTCCCCCCCCCACACACGAACGGTTCTCATGGTGCACAAGGTTCGAACCTCCCTGTTGTCTGGCCCCCAAGGTGGATTGATTTCGCTGCGTCCCAACTTTTTGTTCAGGGGTTCGAACCTCCATGCAAGACAACAAATCGAAATCAATCCATCCATTTACCTTGGGGACAGGCAGAAGCATTCGGGGGGGTGTGTGGCCCCCAAGGTGGATTGATTTTGATGCGTCCGGGTTGCGAGGTTCGAACCTCCATGCAAGACAGCAAATCGAAATCAATCCATCCTCCTTGGGGCCAGGCAAAAGCATTCGGGGGGCGAGGTTCTCGAACCTCTCATGGTGCAAGGCTCGAGCCTCCCTGTTCCATGCAAGACAACAAATCGAAATCAATCCATCCACCTTGGGGCCAGGCAAAAAAAAAAGAAGAAAGCATCCGGGATGCGAACAAGTCGAGGGAGCTAGGTAGCTTCGCCCTTCGCTCCAGAATGCAAGGTTCGCTTTCATGGCAGGAAGAGGGCCACTTTTTTGAAAAGGACCCTCGTCCATACACACAGCCGTATATAGCCTTTTCTACCAGAGCGGGGGGGGGGGGGAAGGGGGGATGTAAACGCGGTCTTCACGCATGGAGAAGCGGGCAGGCAGGGATGTCATACCGTCTTCACTCGAATAGAACGCACTGTCATTTTCGTTGTGCATTTGGAGTGAAAGTTGTGTCAAATACGGGCATTTTTGAAACACCATACGTTCTATTCGGGGGAAGACTACTGTTTTTTTTTTTTTTTTTTTTTTTTTTTTTGTGCAGAGGTTGACTGCCCGCTCCCAACTTTTTGGGGGTGTTTGTTCATAGACGGCAAGCCGACCTCCACGCACCTGACCGTCCAGGCCAGGCTTCAAGAGGACCTGTACCCTAAACCCCGTAACGGGTGCCTCGTCTGATCGTCGTCGCGATTTCAAGAGGACATGTTACGCCGGGCTCCGGATGTGAGACGTCGGAATCGCATCTCCTGCCTACGCCGGGCTTCATGCGGGACAGACAGTACGGAGATGCGATCCCAACGTCTCACATCGGGATCTGTCAGGGGTCTGGGTGCTGCGCCCGATCTGTCTTCACACGCCATGGCCGTTGGGGCGAAGCCATAGCTGCGCACATCAGCTTTGTGAGTGGACAGCGTCGAGTCGAGAACTTCTTTTGCCTCCCTACGAAAGGAGGTAGGCCCTCCTCTCTCTCTGTCTCTCTCTCGGTTTTCCCTCCCTCGTCATTGGTCGTTTTTTTTTTTTTTTTTTTTTGGGTCGTTCATTTTGCTCTCGTCGTGTTGCCGCTCTGTCGATGTTTTTTTTTGTTTTTTTTGTCAGATGCGATGTTTGACTCATCGAGCTGTGTCGTCGTCGTGTCTGTCTCGTGCTGTGTTGGCCCAGCTTGCTGATCGGGGAGCTGAACCTGGACTTGATTCTGGTCGCGCTCTCTCTCGCGCGTGCTCGTGTCGACTTGTGGCGCCGACTTGGAAGCGAAAGGCTGGAAAGCTAAGCCATTCTTAAGCGGGTTTATAGTTTCTTAAGCGGGTTTATAACTCGCGTCTATAACCCGTGTTCCAGACAAATTGACCGTGACGCCGACCTGCCGTTTAGTGTTCTTACGGCCTGCCATTTAGTGTTCTTACGGGTTTATAGTAATATAACTCGCGGCGTCTAGCCTGTATACCAACCAATTGATCGGTCACGATGCACGCGCCGGTGCTTGTTCTCAATGAGAACACTAAACGGGAGTCGGGACGGAAAGCACAGCTGGCGAACATCCAGGCGTCTCGGGCCGTGGCCGACATCATCAGGACCACGCTCGGCCCTCGGTCCATGCTCAAGATGATTCTCGATGCCACCGGGGGAATCGTGTTGACAAATGACGGCAATGCAATACTGCGCGAGGTGGATGTTGCCCATCCCGCTGCGAAGTCGATGATCGAATTGAGCAGAACGCAAGATCGTGAGGTCGGCGATGGAACGACTTCTGTGATCATTTTGGCCGGAGAATTATTGCACCTTGCCCAACCCTTCCTTGAGCGCAACTTCCACCCAACCGTCATTTGCCGAGCCTACACGAGAGCTCTCGAGGATGCCATCTCGGTCATCGACAAGATCAGTTTTCCTATCGACCCAAGCAACAGAGAGCAGATGTTAAACATAGTGCAGAGTTGTATTGGCACCAAATTCACTAATCGGTACGGGACGCTGATGGCCGAGCTGGCACTTGATGCCGTCAACACCGTCGCGAAAGATCTTGGCGATGGGAAGAAGGAGATCGATGTCAAGAACTACGCCAAGGTCGAGAAAGTGCCTGGGGGGCAGATCGAAGATTGCCGCGTCCTGAAAGGGGTAATGGTGAACAAGGACGTCGTCACGCCCGGAAAGATGCGCAGAAGAATTGCTAACCCTAGAATCATTCTGCTGGATTGTCCGTTGGAGTACAAGAAGGGAGAGAACATGACAAACGTGGAGATCACCAAGGAGGAAGATTGGGGTCTGCTTCTGAAGATGGAGGAAGAGGCGATCGAGAAGCTGTGTGCGACCATCGCGAAGTTCAAGCCAGACCTCGTGATCACCGAAAAGGGGTTGAGTGATTTGGCGGCGCATTTCCTGAGTAAGGCGGGAATCAGCGCGATTCGCCGCGTGCGCAAGACGGACAACAACAGAATTGCGCGCGCGTGCGGTGCGACCATCGTGAATCGCCCGGAGGAGTTGCAGGAGTCGGACGTCGGGACAGGAGCTGGGCTCTTCGAGGTGAAGAAACTGGGCGACGAGTTCTTCATGTTCATCGTTGATTGCAAAAACCCTAAAGCCTGCACGATTCTGCTGCGTGGCGCGAGCAAAGACGTGCTCAACGAGGTTGAACGGAATCTTCAAGATGCGATGGGAGTGGCGAGGAATGTGGTTTGGGACCCTAGACTTCTCCCAGGGGGAGGTGCGGTGGAAATGACGGTGTCTGCTCATCTGAAGGAGAAGTCGGCGTCGATCGAAGGGATGGAACAATGGCCGTTCAGAGCAGTCGGGCAGGCAATGGAGGTGATCCCCAGAACGCTGGCGCAGAATTGCGGGGTCAACGTAATCAGGACATTGACCTCTCTTCAGGCTCAGCATGCCAATGGCGAGAATCCGACGGTGGGAATCAACGGGAACACGGGCGTGATCACGGACATGAAAGAGCTTGGGGTATGGGAACCGTACGCCGTCAAAGTCCAAACGATGAAAACGGCAATAGAGGCAGCGTGTATGTTGCTCAGGATCGATGACATTGTCAGCGGGATTAAAAAGAAGGGGGAGTCGGGCTCTAAGCCCACCAAGCCGCGAATAGAGGATGAAGGGCAAGCTGACTCGGAGCAGTTCCTGCCAGAGTAGAATAGGGCTGACCTTGAGCATGAGTATGTGTTTTTTTTTTTTTTTTTGTGTATGCCTGTGCGTCTTTGTGGTTGCGTGCGTGAACTAGGACAGCGATAGCGACCGAGAAAGCGAGCGAATGAGAGGGGAGAGAGGTTGAGAGTTCTTGGATCGTGTCTGTGGCGTGTGTGTGCGTGTGTGTGTGTGTGTGTGTGTGTGCTGTCTCTTATACACATCTAGATGTGTATAAGAGACAGGTTCACTCCATGGAATGATGATGATGATGTATGTTTGGGGC